>JAEAOA010000327.1:97500-260488 GCA_016746295.1 Potamilus streckersoni | reverse complement strand
AAACATTCGCTTTATTCTTATAGATTGATGAACCTACACAAATTATAAAATCAATTGTACAAATTTGTTAGGGAAGAGAAAGATACAATATATACACTAATTATAAAATCGAATAAAAATTGTTTTAGGCAAGAAAGGATAAATATCTTTTCGAGCGAATGGAGTGGCCCTGAAAATGGCTGTTGTTTGTCACGTTAACACAATTCAAATAACATACAGGACATCGCATAGGTCTTTTTCTCTTCCTCAAATTCCTCAAACCTTGTCTCAGACAGTGTCTCACTTCATGTCCAAAGATGTGAGTCCGCTTCAGACAGCTTTGTTTTTTCACGTAGCATCTTCTTTTCCAAACAGTTACAACAGTGATCATGGTGATGGTCCATTTTGTTTTCACATATTTGGTTATGCCACCACGAAAAAAAAACAAAAATCAACGACGATTCGAAAGTAGAGGATTCAACGTCTGTCAACATACAACATCTTTATTACAAGAATAGATGAAGAAAATGAAGCGTACCACGTTTATTTATAATCGAAGAGCGGATTGAAACGAATTGAGATTGTTCACCAATCCCAAAACGAATTAAAAACGCAGTCACTTCCCTGAGTCTGTCTTCCAATCCGAAGAGAGCTACTATTGACTTCACATACCCTATATAGGTACACTAGCGTCTGTGCGCAGTTAATCGATGGCACATTGTTGTTGTTTTTTGTAAAACATGACGGAAACTAAGAAGACAATGAATTGTGGTTCAACGGCAACGTCTACCAAAGTGAACAGACTTACATCCATAATAAAGCCAATTTTGATTGAGATTTAGTCGATTTTCTAATTTCTTCGCAATAATTTGCTCCGGTAGAAGCACATTCTCTTTCTTTACCATACGTGGAGAATTTGAAACAAGCACAGAAAGAAGAATTGGAGAAATTTTTACAGCAGGAGAAAGAAGCAGAACAAGCTTTTATCATTCAACAGCAACAACGGGAAGAAGATGCAAGAAAGAAGAGATGGATTTTTTTTTTCATGCCAGTAGATATAGTGTATGGAGACATGAATAGACTGATAAAAGAAAGATATTGGTTTCATGCGTTAGATACTTTGTATCCTAATGGCATTAATATCAAGGCCTTACATAAAATTGTAGCAAATGTTAATGAAACAAATTGATGTGTTGTATATCCTGCATAACAAATATATGTATGACTGTTTGTCTCCAGTTTATTAATTTGATGTATTCATGTAAGTGCAAAGTAAAAGGCTTCTTTTATAATTTTTTGACAATAAAATTTTCACATTTTCAAATTTTCATAACGATAACGAAATTGGCAATATGTGTAACAGAACTGGAAGACAAACTTGTTGTTTCGACTTATTCAAACCATGTCAATCATATATCTACGAAAACGGCTTATACTGCTGCTGCTAGCTGCTGTATATGTTAACATACATTTATCTTTGTTTATTCATCCGTCTAAATTTCGACTTACTTAAATGTTAGGGGCTGGTAATTAATTATATAATTATTATAATGGAATCCATTTATTATAGCCCAATAGGGTATGTGAGGAGTAAAGCAGCGATCACTAAACTTGCTAAAGCAGCAAAAGTTTCACGTTCTGTTGCTACAACGTGGTTAGCATGACAGGCAATATGGCAAATTTATCTACCACCACCAAAAACAATTCAATATGCACATTTTGATGTCAGTGTTCTAACGAGGTTCATCAAGCAGATATTTCTTTTACCACACGATACTATTAAAACACGTGGACGAATGTCACACACATACAAATACGCATTGACTGTTGTTGATATTGCAAGTAGATATAAAGAAGCTGAACCTTTATCAACAAAAACATCATTTGAAGTTGCATCTGCGTTTGAGCGAATTTATCAACGTGGTGGTCTACGATGGCCACAGTTATTACAAGTTGATACTGGCAAAGAATTTATTGGTGCAGTATTATCTTTGATAAAAAAAAACATAACGTCAAAATCAGACAAGGGCATACTGAAATTCATGGTGATCAAGCAATCGTTGAACGATTTAATCGAACACTTGCTGAGCGGTTATTTGGATATCAATATGCGATGGAAATATCTGCTGACTTTTAGTCCGGTGAGAGATTTCGTGAATGGGTTGTAAGGTTACCAAGTGTAATATCTGCATTAAAAAATAAAATTACTCGTGTGACTGCCATGAAACCTTCTAATGCAATAACAAAAAATATATACCACGTAGCGATGAATACGGACAACGAGGTCAACAGCCAGTATTAGGTAATGTGATTGTGAGATATTTATACGTACCAGGGGAGTTGGAGGGTGGTAAAAGACGAGCTACTGACCCTATCTGGAGTGTGACCACACATACAATTTCTAGCGTGGTTAGATCTACTTTAGGACCACCCATATACAGACTAGATTCTAACGCACCTCAACGTGGATTTGTGCGTGAACAATTGCAAGTAATTCCTGCAGATACACAATTACCACCGCGTTCACTTATGTAAATTAACACCTCTTCGTCGATTACATTCAAAACAGGTCAGCATCACATTTTCACGTGTGTGACCAAGTTCACTATTAATTCTATCTACGGTAAATTGTCTTGGATTATTATTCGAATATTGCCATAACATTGTTGTGTTACAACTTGCACAGTGATTATTCTGTAGTTATTTTAGTTTTATAATAAATTCAGTATCAATATCAAAGTCACGTTTATTTTTTTTGTCACATTGTTTACAAGACGCTAATTTTTTCTTTATTACAGCATCGTCATTAGTAATTTCTTCAGTTATCACATAATCTATAATAACCCTATGTAGTTGAGTTATTCCTCTGACGCGAGTTACTGCAAGATATACTAAATTTACCCACTCGATCTTGTCATCTACAAATCCAGATATTTGTATCAGAGATAGTTAATCCATGTGACGAATGAATCGTTATAGCGTATCCTAACATCCACGGTGATTTATCCATACTCAATGCGCTCTCAACAGAATTGATATCTATCAAAATAATATCATTCAATACCAGATTTTGTACTCGGGTACTTTTAGTGTCTCCACCAGGAATTTCAACATCAATATTCTGTCGTCGAGTATATGATGGGCGATAACATAATGGTACAGGTAAATGTGAAAACTTTTCTTTATGTAACGTAAATAATTTCTTCTGCAATTCATCACGAACTATCTTTCTACTTGCGACTATCCATTCAGTGGGTTTCCATAAAGCCCAAATATCATTCAAAGTTGTTTCTGGAATTACTTCACGCATTATTTCACATTGTATTTTATCTGGTTGTAGTCTGATTAATCTTTTAAGTTCTTTCAGCGGTTCATTAATAACTCTATGATCACTAGGTAATTCTTCATAATAATCTACATTATTCTTTAGCAATTCATGTGGAGACTATCCAACAAAAGGCGGTGGTTGACCATGATCGCCACACATAATCACAGCAGTAGTTTTTGTTAATAACCATTCAAGGAATGTTTTTAGTGTTTCTAACAACACCGTACATATCTCGTCCCATATAATATACTTAGGCATATATTTTTCACACATTCGCTCAGAAGACCACGTATCTCTACACCATCTAAAGAAACTATGATAAGTGCAAGTTTCCATCCCTCGTTCTTTTATCTCTCTTGCTAGTTTATGTGTAGGTGTCAAAACGATCATATCTGAATTGTTGTTCGTAAATAATTTAATCACACGAGTTTTTTTTCCTGACCCTCCTCATCCATTAAGATAAACGGTCTTATGTCTAGCCACAGGATCATACCTAGATGGTGCAAATGATTCTAATATTTGATTATTATTTGTGTAATATATTTCCTTAATTTCAGCGTCAGAAAATTCAGAATAACTAAGTATATTTTCTTGCTTTATTCTCCATGTTCCCCCACTCACCATTACCAGGTAGAGGATTTAATAAATCCTTATATTTTTTGTTTATATAAAATGAATCCGTAGCGACTCTAACAGCGTCACGAAGAAATCTATTTATCATTGACAGTAGATTTATAGAAACATAGGCTAGCATTGAAGATCTTAAATGAGTAAACTGCGATGAATCGCCCTCAATATAGCTAACAATGGTACCTAGTTTGGTCCCATCCGATAAATAAGCATTACTTCGGCTTATAAATGTGTTTTTTTCCGTTGCATCATTGATTATAAAATCTTACTCAGTATCGTCCATAATCAATCTTGTACAGTGTTGTTTATGACCGTATGACCTACCCTGAGAAAATTTACCAATTATCTTTCTACTAAGACCTTTTGTACGCTTCTCATCATGTTCATCTCTACATTTACGTATGTTATTAGTACTTTTTAAAAATATCATCTCCGGTAAGATCAGGAAGATCCTTTATGGCATCTTCTATACTAAATCTATCAGGTTCTGGTAACCAAACTTGTTTTTGTGGACTATAGGATATAATTGCTTCATTTACCTTTAACGATATTAATATTCCAACATCAAGCATATATCTTAATTATACTATTGGAGCCCAACATTTTTATGAAAGGTGTTTACCAAACCAAGCGTAAGTAATAGGATGGAGATCTTTTGCGAACTCGAATGATTTTACATTCTACATATGCAAATCCTGATAGGTCAAAATCTGGTAAGGGTCCATTTATTGAAACTCTGGTCGTGTCATGTGTGGGGTGTCCGAATCTATCAAAGTATTTAGAACACTCACCATATCCAAGAAAACTCCCAGGGTAACATGCAGCCATATCGACTGAGATAACAGCATTATAATCGTATTTAGTATTCCATAATCCATCGTGGCCATATTCTATGAAACTTTTTTGCATATCCTCAATAAATTCTGATCTTATCGGTTTCCATAAATTTTTTACCTGAGCGAAATGGGCCGCAACCGCTGGTACGGTAAAACAATTATTCAGTAATTGTCTGATTTTGTTATCGTCAGAAGTATATTTTAATGCAAGATTTCTCATTTCTTCATAAAGAGATTCTGTACGATAAATATCACCATTAGGTCGTACAAATTGATCATGACAATCGTGTTCCGAACTCTGAAATAACCAAAGAGATAAAGGTCATTTTTACTTATATTTTTAATAAAATCAAATATATGACCACTATAAAATTTAATCATTCTGTCTCGTGGAAATACCGTTACTGCATCAGTCCATGCATGTGCATTATGATCAATGATTGTTATAGGGCTTCCATTTGCAATATGATCAATGATTGTTATAGGGCTTCCATTTCTTATATTTTTTGGTTTGTATAGTATCTCTCCTGTTAATGTTTTTACTGTTATTGGAAATCTTAATAACTTTTCTAGCTTAGCAACATCTTTAATAGATGCACCCGAATTTTTAACGGTCTCTCCCCATATGCATATTTTTTTGCGTCTTAAGTCTGTTAAGCCATTACCACGCATCGCATTTGTAAAATGTTCAGTAATGCGTTCAGCCACGCAATTTATTTTTAATTCTGACAGTCTCATCGGTTTCAGATCCTCAATATTAGGTTTATCATTCAGTACAAACAATCCATATACCACAGCAGTAACTGGATACCCTTGCTCAAAATACGGTCTATCAATACCAGTCAGTATTCCAGGTTTGGATTTGTTACTTAATAATATCATTTTATTATTTTCAGATTGTATAAGAATAGGATTTTTCTTGTCAGGAATCATCCAAATATTATCGTCTGTCTTCACAATAGATATTAAAATAAGATATGTTTCATTATCAAGGTGGTTAATAATTACTTCTGCTCGTTTTTCGTTCATCACATTAATAACTTTTTCAACTCTGAAAGTTGACCAAACGTGCATAGCATCATCTTCTCGAAATTCCATTTTGGCCTCACGGATACGTTTGGTTATATCTGCATTCGTTAAAGTTAGATCTTGCATCGAAACACTAAATTTGCTGCAACAATTCAAACTCATATATCATTTTTTCAGAGTCGAGATTATTATATATCTGAACTCCTTTATGTTTTAATTTTTTAATATCAGAAATAATATCATTAATGTTTTCATTGTTCATTATATATATATATATATATATATATATATATATATATATAAAATAAAAAAATAATATTAAATTGACTTAGCTAAAGATAATAAAGGTCATATCTTTACACGACTTCTTTCAGAAATCTGTAGATTTTCTAAGATTGAGTCATATATTTACATGATTTATTTATTTATAAAAAATCAGGTTTCGATAAATATTACATAAACGTACCTTCTGATGCTGGTAATGACTCCGTCAATACCTGAAGAACAACGATTATTATGTTTTATGAGTCAAGGTGGTAAATCAATGCTATCATGGCTGACAATGACTACAGATGCTATCCAGAGTAATATTAACGGTTTATTTACCTGACAGATAGCCTCTTAGCAAGGTGTTTCTGCAACAAGAAACATATTTATTGCATTACAAAATGCTGCACGAGTAAATGATCAAACGCGTAGTATTATGATATTTTATAAACTCGGTGTTTCTGAGGTTTCGTTAAGGATAAATGGACATCAAGAACCATCCGAGGATATATTACTTAATTTTGATCAAAATCACGTAGCACGTGCATATCATAGTCTTATGTCGTTCATTGGCCGTGATCAAAATCTTGATAATGGATTACAAATATCACAACTAAATTTTACAAGCTTATATCCTATTTATTACTTTTCGCTCGAACATTTAGATTTGACCAGACAATCAGTAGTCGATATACACATTCAAGCTAGTGTTAATAGAGGAGCTATTGATAATTACAGAGCAATTGCTGTTATACTTAGTGATAAATCAGTGCTCATAGAAGGTGTTGGTGGACAAATGAAAGTCGTTGATGCTCCAGTAGAAAATATGTAATGTGTAATTAGATCATTTATCAGTATTATAAATGCCATATAATCACGCTGATGTTACCCTGACTCCTGGTCAGATCAAAAGACTGCAATCAGCATCAAATAATAACTGTGGAATAACAATATCATTAAAAAAAAAGAAACATGAGTGGTTCAAATAAATTATCTTTGACCCATCGACAATTCAAAAACTTTAATGAAGCAAAAAAATCAAATAAAGGTGTCAAACTTGATCTCTCTGTAGGTGCTATTAAAGATACTTTTAAAACTGGTGGTATATTCCCCTTCTCGCAGCTATACCAGCATTAATAGCCGCTGCAGCCCCAGCTGTTGCAAAAGCAGCTGCATTAGGCGCTGTTGGAACAGCCGCTGGAATGGCATTAAGAAAAGCGACCGGAAAGGGAATAAAACGAACATCTAAAAAAGGGAAAAGGTCTCAGATTACCAGGGACCCCGCCTTCGTGGTGCGGAAAAGGTCTAAGACTTCCATGGACGGTTTACTGATGTCGCCTATGTCTAATTTTGATTTACTCAATGTTGTTAAAAAATTAAAAATAAAAAACTTTAGAGGTATTTTCATGCGCGATCAATTACCAAAACAACCGAACACTACTGAAACAGGTATTATAAATCTCGATAAAAACTCTGGACCAGGTACCCATTGGGTAGCGTATGCAATTGATCCAAGTGGAATTATCTATTTTGATTCGTATGGATTAGCGCCACCAAAAGAATTTCTTCATTATGTCAGTAATAATACTGCCCCAATATGGTATTCAACGTTACCAACACAAACATAATCTGATCCACCAATATGTGGTCGAGAAGTACTTAATGTACTTGATGCTGTATCCATGGCACCGCAAGGAAAACCACCTCATAAAGTCGTGCATGAATATACCACATTGTCACATTTAAACATACATCAGTAAAATATAATGGTAGATATTTATGGAAGATCTGCTCGTGGCGATGCTCAGCAGCAAGGTGATTTATCTAAATATGCAACCCTTGATCAACTTAGAAATGAGATTGATGATTTATTAAATATTACAAACGTGGATCAAAGTGAAGTAGTTATTTTTCAGCACAAACAAGGACGATTAAAGACAAGCAATGTACGACTACCAGACGTACTTACACGAATTCATACTGCAGTTGATGATAATATCGTTACTTTTATTGATCAGGGTAAAATACAGGATTCCGGTAAATCAGTTAACGATTTATGTCAGGATAGCTGGTGGTGTATTTAGTGGAGACCTTATTATGAACAAAAATAAAATTACAGATCTTGGATATCCAATAACAGATAGTGATGCTGCAACAAAAAAATACGTCGATGATAAACAGACTCTAATCATTAATGGAATAACCAAAATCGAAACTAAATTTACCGGTCACGTGAATATGTTTTTGAGTTTTCGCGAAAACATAAACAGAATTAATAACAAATTTTATGGAAGGCCACCAAATGTTGATATAGAACTTACTGATATTAACACAAAACTTAATATTATTAAAAAAAAAAACAAACCTGATTAAAATTCCTCACAATCAGATAAGAAATATTGTGCATACAGTTGCATATGGATTTGGATCGTGGACTCCAGAAAATAATACCATTAAATATACTACAGAGATTACTGGTATATATAGGATGTCTGTACTTAGCTTTGCAGATTTTAGAATATCCACTAAAAAATCCATCGACTGAGAATTCATTTAAAACTATATCTGTGTTGTTAGATAAAGATTCTGAAGGAACGTTTACGCTGGCATGATCGAGTAGAAATTTACCTCAAGCTTACTGGTGGTGTTTGGAATTTGTAACTCAATTAACTACTTAACATCATAGCATAATGGATCAAATAACTACGTCATCTATTGAAGTTCAACGTCATTGATATAATCAAGCGTGTGACGTTCTGGCCAAACTAAAAAATACCATCGACCATTATACAATAAAAGTAAAAAAATATCGTAGACGTATGGTTGTCATTGATATAATTGTGTATTCAGTTTCTGCTATTGTTGCTGGATCCGGATTAATATTATCAACATTAACGATGACAGATCCAGCAATTATAACAAATATTGTTTCAACTTCTACCACTATAGCAGGTATTTTTAATATTATTGCTAAAAAGATAGCTACATGTGCGAATGATAAATTGCGTGAGTATATGATAAAATTGCACACAGAACAGCAACATATTCTAAACTATCTGGATCTATCTCTACTTATCTCAGTGATGGTAAAATATCTGACGAGGAGTTCGTAACGATAATTAAAACCTACGATGAAGCATTCAAAATTGTTAGTGATTCTGCTGACAAAATAAATGGAGAATTAAACAATAATAATAACAATAATGTCAACACCTGAACATCGTTTGGATATTGAGTCCAGAGAGTTGTTACAGCAGATCGTCACTAATACAACTCCTTCAAAAACTACTATGATATCGATAAGTTCAACCAATCCTGAATTTAGCGTTAACTTTTCAACTACAATTCCAGTAAAAGAGATACCATTAGCTCAGTTACGTGTTTAGTATAGCTGGCCTAATATTAGATCAAAACCATTTGGTGGACAACAACCAAATAATTCATTAGTATTCGCAAATAAAAATAAATCTGATGGAACTCCTGATTGGCAAGTTGTTAGTATTCCAACTGGCAGTTATCAGTTAGAACAGATTAATGAGGAATTCCAAAGCAGAATTAAGTCTTTAACCCGGAAAGAGTCTAAAATAGCAATTACTGTTTACGAACCAACATTATCGTCGGTGATTGAAATAAATTCTCCTGACTATGCTGTAGATATTTATCAGACTTCGATTAGATCAGTATTAGGATGGCCTGAAGTCGCGCCAGATTATCAAGTTCCACCAGAGCCCAAAAACGAAGAGTTTAAAACGGATAACCGAATATTTTTAAAACAACCAGAATATCAAAAGACCGAACGAAATTATGATTATGGTCTCATAATAAAATATATTACAATACCTGATATGGAATATCATGCATATTTTACAGGTAAAGATTACCCTGTTAATGGAAATTTCTTTAAGACATACTCAGATGATGTAAAAACTGAATTTGCAAATATTTATAACAATTTAAAAAAATTATTTTCTTCTTTATCTCAGTATTATTCTGAGGGTGTGAAAATGCAAATAATCGAAACAATACATCATTCAAACGCCGTTGCAGCAGACCTTGATCTTATCAATAAAACTATTATGAACTTTTTCAATAATTATTCAGCACCGAGATTGTTTATGAAACATTATAAAATAAACGCACAACAGCTATCAACATTCATCATCCCCGGATTCGAATCTAAGGGGCTAAAAAAATCAATTAATGATCTTATTGATGAACACTTTAAAGAAATGTGCGATTCATGGAAAACAATTAATCCCGCCACCAGTAATTCTGAAATATAATAATAACCAATTTGGTGCAGGTCGTCATATTTCACCTAATATCGTTAATTTAACATCCGCCATCGCACTGAATTTAATGTGCAATATAATTGATAGTAGCTACAATGTCGATATTTGAATGTTTAAGCAAGCCCAGCAGGGATATATATTATACTCATCTAGTATTCAAACACCCCCAGGGTGGCTTATTGTATCTGAGCCAATAAATCAAGTCTACCTGCGTGTACATAATCCATTATTGTCGAGAATGAATATCAAACTTACAAATCAGGATGGAAATATAATTGACTTAAGAAACGAAACTCTATATATTACTTTATACATACGATCCTAGATTGGTCTGGATAAAATATTTGGTTAGTTCCCCTTGACTATCAGTAGTATTTATGTTAATGAACTCTATTCATTACACACTGCGTGATATTGCCGTAAACCTAACATAATAAAGTGTATCTGTCTGTCTGTTTAAAAACCCAAAATCTATTGTTAAAAGTCCCGATATTAATGTGAATAACACGATGAGCAGCAGGAAGGGTGAATCGTTACATGATTTTGCTCAAGGCTTTAACGAAAAAAATAGTTCGATAAAGTCAGGAAAAAAAGTCAATAATAGTATAACAAAACTGAGCTAACCTCATTCGGTTTATTAACCATACGGTGACATTAAAGTTAGAGATTTTGGTTTAGGGTTAATGACCTTTTCTCAGCCTCTGTAGGAACCCTTATTTTAGGTTAACGACACGAGCAAAAATTTTGTAGGGTTCACCCTCCCTGCTGCTAAAATTATTTGTGCTCTGGTAATTAAATGGCATTGAAATTTTGAACCAATTTTTTAAGCTGTTTAATAATACATTTGCAAATGTCATGGTATGCATTTTCTATCTAATTACCAAAATCACATAATGGAGTATCTTTCAAACTATTGAAATATAAATCATTATGTAAATCACTACACCTGTTTCTAATTTTAGTATGCAGAATAGATAAGTTCCTGTTACAAACGAAGCGTGGGATAATAGTGTAGAAATGAATTTCTACTCATTTTGTGTCCGACATAATTGTGATTAAAATTCCTATCTCTAAGGCGATTCTTATTGGTCTAACAAACCACTGGTCTTACACGAACAGCATGATAAGGAGACAACAGTATAGAATGTTTTGAAAGCAGACCAAAGAGGTTTTGATAAATTTTAGGACACGAAGTACTTTTGGGAAAAACAGGCACAACTTTCCCAGCTTGTAATGTTTGCCCTAATTTAAGAGTCATCAGAAACACAACAATCCCGTACAACATCAACAAACTATAGTTAGCGGCCAATGTATACAAATATTTTCCAGTATTACTTAATTTCCTGTAAAATGTTATTCGGCTTAGGCAGTAATAATTTTTTATGTCTACAAATATATGTTATCTATATGTTTATGAAACTTTCTTCTATTCGCCAAAGTAGACTAACCAGTTCTTCATAACTCTTTCGACAAAAACCACTTTTGGCAAAACCAGTCACAGCTTCCCTTTCTTGTAAGTATAAGTTTCGTTCTTATTTAAGAAAGTTCTCAGCTAAGCAACCATTCCATAAAACATCAATGAATTCTCTTAAGGAGACTTACGTACATAAAATATTTCCTGTATAACGTCCTTCGGCTAAGGCAATTATATTTGTCTACGCCCACAAATATAGGTGTTTAATCCATTGCCCAAGGCTAGTGGAACTAAAGTCAATGTGTTTTTGGAACTCAGCAAAGAGAATATTTCACATGATAAGTTTAGTTTAGAAAATCATTTATTGCAGCTTACGTTCGAATAACTATCAGATAGGCAGAGCCGAGGCAACGGGAAAGGTCGTATTCATTTTGAAGCACCTTATCTTCTGCAAGCTTGTGTACTCAGCGACGGGTATCTAAATCTTGATTTACTGTTTATATGCACCGTATTCTGATAAAGCATAAATGCTCACGTTGCTTTTCAACTTCCAATTCTTTATTTCACAGTAAATACTGTTAGAGTTTGTATTTTCCACTTTTTAATTCAGTGTCAATGTCGG
Source organism: Potamilus streckersoni (assembly GCA_016746295.1). Lineage (NCBI taxonomy): Eukaryota > Metazoa > Mollusca > Bivalvia > Unionida > Unionidae > Potamilus > Potamilus streckersoni. The sequence goes on along the minus strand of JAEAOA010000327.1, from coordinate 248,091 downwards.
TCTCGCATGATCTCGCGTGGAAAAATTTATTGTATCAGCATATTATATTAACGTTTCAATAACTAATATGTAATTGCACACGAGGTGTCATTTTGATAGCACACAAAAGTGATTACAATCGGACATTCATTTAAAAAATCAGGTACAATGAAAACACGGAAAAATGCTTAGTATAATAAAAGATTTGAACATTTCAAACGAAAAGTATATATATATATATATATATATATATATATATATATATATATATATATATATATATATATATATATATATATATATATATATATATATATGCAGTAGATATATTAAAAAGCAATTAATAGGTCGGAGGGAACCTTGGGTTGTTTATAGTTACTTTTGAACAGTGTATATAATTCTGTTCCGATAAAAGAGGTTTTAGTCGCGTAAAAGATGTACATTTTAGACGCTTTCTGAATAATCATATTAATATGATCAGTCCATTTAGCATCATAGGAGAATGTTAGTCCTAAGTGTCAATGACTTTAGAAAGAAAGCAGAGAGAAGTTCAGATAGTAAAAGTCAGTCTCTTTTGTTTAATAAAATGTCTTCTTTCGACGTGTTAAAAGTAACAAGCCAGTCGTTTTTCCTGGGCTTTGCGAGTAGTTAGTGGGGATAGATAAGCCCTCAAATGCCAAAGAAAGAAAATCAGCCAGGGACACTTTGACGCCACGATTTATAAACCAAAAAGCACAGCCTAGAACACTATAGCCCCAATGGGAATTGTGTATAGCGTCTAGCACACGCTGGTACTGTATCGCTGGGACAAGAGGAATGAAACAGGAAGGATGACGTCACGGTACTGGACACTTTGCAACAATGTAGCAAGTATGAAGACGGCATGCTACCTGTATCATATCTAAACAAGAGTTTGAATCATTCGCGTTTGCGTCAGTGAATAGATAAGTATGTTTTATAGATTCGCTTTATTCTTATAGATTGATGAACCTACACAAATTATAAAATCAATTGTACAAATTTGTTAGGGAAGAGAAAGATACAATATATACACTAATTATAAAATCGAATAAAAATTGTTTTAGGCAAGAAAGGATAAATATCTTTTCGAGCGAATGGAGTGGCCCTGAAAATGGCTGTTGTTTGTCACGTTAACACAATTCAAATAACATACAGGACATCGCATAGGTCTTTTCCTCTTCCTCAAATTCCTCAAACCTTGTCTCAGACAGTGTCTCACTTCATATCCAAAGATGTGAGTCCGCTTCAGACAGCTTTGTTTTTCCACGTAGCATCTTCTTTTCCAAACAGTTACAACAGTGATCATGGTGATGGTCCATTTTGTTTTCACATATTTGGTTATGCCACCACGAAAAAAAAAAACAAAAAACAACGACGATTCGAAAGTAGAGGATTCAACGTCTGTCAACATACAACATCTTTATTACAAGAATAGATGAAGAAAATGAAGCGTACCAAGTTTATGTATAATCGAAGAGCGGATTGAAACGAATTGAGATTGTTCACCAATCCCAAAACGAATTAAAAACGCAGTCACTTCCCTGAGTCTGTCTTCCAATCCGAAGAGAGCTACTATTGACTTCACATACCCTATATAGGTACACTAGCGTCTGTGCGCAGTTAATCGATGGCACATTGTTGTTGTTTTTTGTAAAACATGACGGAAACTAAGAAGACAATGAATTGTGGTTCAACGGCAACGTCTACCAAAGTGAACAGACTTACATCCATAATAGGCCAATTTTGATTGAGATTTAGTCGATTTTCTAATTTCTTCGCAATAATTTGCTCCGGTAGAAGCACATTCTCTTTCTTTACCATACGTGGAGAATTTGAAACAAGCACAGAAAGAAGAATTGGAGAAATTTTTACAGCAGGAGAAAGAAGCAGAACAAGCTTTTATCATTCAACAGCAACAACGAGAAGAAGATGCAAGAAAGAAGAGATGGATTTTTTTTCATGCCAGTAGATATAGTGTATGGAGACATGAATAGACTGATAAAAGAAAGATATTGGTTTCATGCGTTAGATACTTTGTATCCTAATGGCATTAATATCAAGGCCTTACATAAAATTGTAGCAAATGTTAATGAAACAAATTGATGTGTTGTATATCCTGCATAACAAATATATGTATGACTGTTTGTCTCCAGTTTATTAATTTGATGTATTCATGTAAGTGCAAAGTAAAAGGCTTCTTTGATAATTTTTTGACAATAAAATTTTCACATTTTCAAATTTTCATAACGATAACGAAATTGGCAATATGTGTAACAGAACTGGAAGACAAACTTGTTGTTTCGACTTATTCAAACCATGTCAATCATATATCTACGAAAACGGCTTATACTGCTGCTGCTAGCTGCTGTATATGTTAACATACATTTATCTTTGTTTATTCATCCGTCTAAATTTCGACTTACTTAAATAGCTAGTTGAAATCCAGAATTGAGAAAGTTAAAGGAGTGCCACTGGGATTCAACTTATTGATAGCATTGACATTCATGTGATGAACTTACCCAAACTAGAAAGACTTTCACAGCAGCCATTTTCATACATTCCTACATTGTCGTCTTATCTTCAGTCCGCATTCTATTCTTGATTCAAATGTATACAAATACTATATTCTAAAGATGCTATTAGCTACTAGTATCGAGTTTTATAAGTCTTTAGGATGACTCACAGGGGTTTCCGAACCAGCGACATCCTGCATTCAAGGAAGACTCTATGACTACTTTGGCTACCGGATCGGTCCAACTTTAACAGTAAAATTTAGCCTTAATCACAAAAGTCTTTGTGGGTCGCATGCTTTCATACAGGTTTGTGCAAATTACAGTTTAGTTACTATTTTCCCTTCCATCTCGAAGGAAAACAAAGTTCAATAAAAATTTAAAAATGTTGAATTCATTTTCTTTCTCATTGTTAGTATTAAGTTTCTTACCTGACACTCGAATCTTTTAACTGTTGTGTCTTATTACTGGTAGCCCTATTGATAAGAGTGGAATTTCCTCATTTATTTACCAACCTGCACATGAAAATCAAAGCAAGTAAATCCCATTTAAAAATGATAATAAAACTAAAGTGTTATAATATTACAAAGGGTACTTGGCAATGTGTTTTCTCGGTCTAGCCTAGTATGGTATTTTTAAGTAAAATAATGAAACACTTAAGACTTTTTATATTTATTATTACCGTAAACTAATAAAAAACAAACAATATATGTCATTTTTATACCATTTAATAATTCTATCTTTGATTATCAAAATAGTTTAAAGATTTTCATCCAAAAACAATATTACAAGCTTAAGCTAAATTCCTTTAATGCCACTTCAATATGGTAATTGAGATTTTTAAAAAAAATGAATTTGAATTGTTTGCATAATGAACTACAAAATCCTAAGATGTTTAAGAACCTCCTATACAGTAAACAGATATCCATTATTTCTCGATCACTTTTAGCCGATGATCCATTCTACTTCTCAATCTGATCAGACTGCCCTAATTCGTATAGACTAGGATGGTCTAGTAAAATCTTTGTAACGATCCCAGTTGATAGATTTATTAACATTGTATAAAACCATAAATCATTTGAAGTTCCTGTGTTTAGTATTTATTTGAGTTGTTATGACGTTATTATCGTAAACTAAGAAACAGGAAGAAGGAAAAGTAAGTGTAGTAAAATCAACAAATAAATTTATTTGTCGCATTCAAAAAGTTAAAATTTAAAAGGAAAAGGAAAGTACATGATTGTCAGATTAATCCATAACAATCCTAATGTATTAGCGTAAGACAAAAATCAAGCGATGTTCTGAATGAATTGCAATACTCTTGAGTGTGCTAATGGGTTTGAATATGGTGATATGCCAATAGTCTTGATGTATCACAATGATATAATTTATAACTCTATGAATGAAATAACACCAATTCCAAAAGGTTGTTTTTTACTCCAAACCTTTAATAATCACTTTGTAATTCCGATCAATAAGTTTTAAGTAAATGTGTATTCCCAACTTATATCTGAACTCTAACAACTGAACTTAAAAGATAAATTAATAATGTTGTTTACCTTATCCTTTATATATCAATGTTTTAATTTTACTAGAACAAAGACAAAATATCATGATAAGGAGGTGGCTTGCAGGTTCTCTTCTATAATATTCTCAATTTGTAAATATAGTTATGCATTGTATAGAGATCGAAGTCAACATCTTAAAAGAAATTGACAAAAGTCAGGTAGACATAATTATCAGCCATTAAAATCGCCAGGTCGACCGGAGCTGAACCCTCAATCACAGACAAAGGTCAAGCAGACAATATAATATACATAACGGTATATATTAGGTGCCAATATCACAGTATTATACCTTTTACAATAAATGATATTGTTTAGAGAGATACAGCCTTGTCAGCAGATGATTATTTAAATATTTAAGTCATGTTGTTACTGAGAGGTGAGAGGTGAGGGGGATGAGACACAATATACACTGATATTCTATTTCATATCTTTAAATTATTGTTTATACTGTCTCATCGCTGATGTGAAATAAAGCCGTTCCTCAAATGAGATTAATGCCTTATCCATGAAATGCTTTGAGATAGTCAGAAGCTGACTGAGGGCAAACGTCAAAAGAAAAATCAGACTGATTGAGTAAGTTTGGTTACAACAACTGGTTTTGGAAGGAGATCTTTATTCATACACAATACATTAATACACGACAAACTAATCGTTCAATCGAATTTAAACAGAAAAGATTTTGGTTTAAAAAAAAGATTCAGCTAGATCGAGACAATCATGAAGGTCAATAAACTTGATGTAGCAATTTTACTTCATTGGCTCTGAAAATAAAAAGATAAATGCATTTAATGGCTTTAACCCAGCGACTTTCTCGAGAGAATGTTAAATGTTAACAAATTGATATTGTCAGACAACATTGTATTATAACTTTTTCTCAAGAAATGTAATATTCATATATTGTCAATGTATCGACATCCGGTAGAGTAATATGAATAAGAAGACGCTATGCACAGTTTTGGTTATATTAACGCTCCTGTGGAAGAGTGGTTAGAGCATCTGCTTCGAATCCTGGAGGTCGCGGGGGTTCGAACCACAGGCGAGACCAAAAGATTTATAAAATTGTTCTAGCAGCTGCCTCGCATGGCGCTCAGCATTGAGAGGTTAGTATTAGAACTCGTCAGCATGGAGACAGGATAATGTGACTAGACATCAATAGTTCTTCATTTGGTCTCAATGACGACCATGATTTATTATCTGGCTGGTATTTGAATGTGCAGATGGTTGGTAGATTCAATCCTAGCTCTGAGTAGTCTATGACGATGTGGACAGGGAATCGAAGCGGGCTGCATGGACTGAGGATCTTCTCTTCCTTTGCTGGTGTTAATGTTTGGCCTCGTTTATCCGGTGCTCTTGAAAAACAGTTGCGCCTGAGTGAAGACAGGTAGCGCTGTCTTCGGGAAGCTTCCTCCAGCTGTCTGAATCAATGTTACAGGACTTCATGAAAGCATTGAGTGTGTCCTTGAACCGTTTGTTTAGGCCTCCTCTAGAATGCCTGCCTTCAGCGAGTTCCCCATCAAACAGGTTTTTTCGGGATGCGCTCATCAGACATACGGGAGACATGAACACTCAGCGGAGCTGTGACCTTCTGGGCATTGGCATAGATGCTTGTCATCTCAGTTCTCAGGAGGATATCTGTATCAGGAATCTTGTCCTGCCATTTCATGTGAAGTAATTTTCTGAGGCAGCGCATGTAGAAGGAGTTTAGCTGCTTTGCATTGCGACTGTACACCGTCCATGTCGCACGGGCGTACACAAAGGAGGGCAGTTTACCTTAAAGTTAGTTTGCAAGCTGATTCCTCTTCTATTCCACATAGCATGTTATAAACTATCACACTACAGTCATTGCAATGATATGACTGCAAATGTTTGAAAGGTATGTTAACAAAAACTCACACACACCCACACACACACATACACAAACATAGAAATAACTCCTGTGATATTAAATTTTAACTATAAAAAAACTAACCGCACAATATCAGTATTATTAATTAGACACTTACCGAATGTTCGAGTTTGCATTTTTAGATAAAATAAATAATAAACTCGTAGCATCTCGGGTGTTCGGAGGTATGTTGTTGGAGTGGATGGACTTGGTTTTTTGACCATTCATTAGAATATTGAATAGGGTACAAAGAAGCACATTTAATATGACTTGCACAAATTGTGCAAACATTTTTCATAGCACGCCCACACACTGTATACAAACAATGCCTGTATTTCGAGTTGAGAATGTCCAGTTGACTAATGCATATTTAATCCATCGTGTCATTTCGATGACATCACCTTCAGATTGGACCAAATCAGTGAATACTTAATATTGCTATGAATTTTCTAGTGTCATCTTCCAATGCAAACAAGGTAAATCATATAACCATGTAATTACTGGGTATATGAAGTTGAGTTTAATAATTAAAACGTCTCTAACTATATAAAATGACCGTTTCCCTGGATGTGAACACATTTACAGCAATCCTTGTTCAACCATATTCATGCGTGTCATCACGCTTTCACATCTTAGAATTTAAATATGTTTGAGTAAAGCTGGTAACAAATTCTAGAGTGAAATTTATCTTCTATATATTTTAAAACGCATGTACATTTAAATTCCAATGAGAGGACTTATCGATTAGATTAGCTGTATGAGAGAATATGAGTTTAAACTAAAAACTTGAGCGATCATTGTGGATCCCTTTAGTTGAAAAACATGACAAGGTCAAAGAAAATCAAAATTAGTGGATATTTTAGTCATGACAAGGCCAAAGGCAATTAAAAACAGTGGATATCCTCGATGAAACTATTCACGGCGTTAACCATTCTCAGATTTACATTTTATATTCTCTTTTGTCGAAGGCCTTGATGTATGGACACGAATCGGCCATTTATCCATGTAAGTGTCATAGCCCATTATGAATTTATGTAGCATATCTCGGAAACATTATACTCTCATCTGTGTGCATATAATATATAAATGGTTGCAAACGAGGGGATGAATTGTTCTGCAAATCTACAGTACAGGCAATACCTCATTCATACCTCATCCTTGCTGACCAGTGCCCTTTTAGAGCAGGAAACACAGCAGTTCTTTGACCATTTTGAACAGAATTTTGACTTCTTAGAATAGAACCAGCGAATGTCAGCACAAGACCATTCCATGTAACCTGTATCTTCGCATTTATTCTGCTCTGTAGAAAACAAATTAAGAGATGTAACTAACTTTCAGAAGGGAAACACACAAAATAAAGAAACAGCAGATTGAATTGAGTAGACATGAAATAAAATATAACTTAATGGAAAATATTACCTAATAGAATACTATGAAATACAGCTTAACACTTTAGCGTAGAGCCTATTAGGATTGATGTGAGAGTGACAATAGTAAGATTGTATGAAATGTTGGATGGATTATTTTCGATAACTTCTTGGAACAACCCCTCCTCTCACGTACCAACTACAAACTAAACAGACCCAGATCTTCCGTTGCATTATGCGCCGGTAGACCAGGGTCTGTGCAATATGTAAGGTGTGATCAGCAGAAAAAACAACATGGACCTGATTTGTAGGCCAATTATGTTAAGGCAGATCAGCATATATGTTGTTTGCAATTTGATTCTACTATTAAGCTAGTATATAAAGAACCAAATAATAATTACATTGTTCTCAAACATTTTCGGGGCACCGTGCACTTAATTATCCTCAGCGTCCCCCTACCTTACCCAGTACAAAGCAATTTTCAGTATTAGCCTCCCCTTGAAAATCACAACGTACCATAATGGGCAGTACAATCTACTTTGGGAACCACTGATTTATTAGGTTACTAATCATCTGTATATTTCGTTTGATAATATATTATTAATTCTTGTGACCTGTGACCTGTGAGCTGGTCATCATTTCCTTACTATACACTTTATAAAAATATGTTCAATGGCTGTTCTGCATACGTGTTGGTTTAAGCATATATATATATATATATATATATATATATATATATATATATATATATATATATATATATATATATATATATATATATATATATATAAAGAATACAAATCATATGGCGAATAACAACCCTCTCAAGCGTACTGGATCCACCAAGGGATCACGTTTGTCAGGGATTAATTAAAATAGATGCAATAAACTGACGACGAACAGTACGAAACTAGTAACTAACTAGTTACTAGTTTCGTACTGTTCGTCGTCAGTTTATTGCATCTATATATATATATATATATATATATATATATATATATATATATATATATATATATATATATATATATATATATATATATATATATATATTAATTTCTCACCTTTACACGTTTCACAACAGACGTCGCCTAAGTCAGAACAGAACCTCTTTTTGTGCTTGTAAACCTTGTACAATTCTTTACAAACGTCGGAGTCTCTGCAGGAGGGTGCAAGACTAGAGGGCGCTCTCGTCGAAGAAGGAGTATTTGGGCCCTTAACAGTTGTGGTAGTTGGTTTTGGAGTAGTTACTCCGGATGCTTCAAATAAAATAACATATTGCTTTATAAACTTAGAACAATTCAAATTTTAATAATTAAGATTAAGATGAAAAGAAAATAGCTCTTTACATGTCTTTATATGTCTCGTGCAGAAATCTTCACCGTGTAGTCTGCTATCGTCTGTCATAACCGATATTTTGTTTTATTATTTGTTGTTATCAAATAGAAGTCCACAAGTAGGTTTCACTTTCCATGAATCAGGTTATTAATGCTTAAAAAGTAACCAGAAATTCATACAATAATTCAAAGAAACTTGTCAAAGTCATTTAGAATTTTTAAAGAAATCTTGTTGATTTAAAGCTGAAAACTCAGTCTGCGTTTATAGGTTTCCATTTCGACACAAAGTTTTCGTTCCATTAAAAAGAGTATAAAAGTGTTGTATGATATCAAATCATTTGGCTCTTTTATTAATGAAATGTGAGAAATAATTCATTTTTAAATGATATAAAGTAAACAAATGAGTTATACAGAACAGAATGCGCTATCCCATGATTCTACAGGAGAATGCTTCATAATACTAGGCACAATCATCGAACTTATACAAATGAAATTATCACACAGCTTAGAAAATATTTTAAAACGTACACTCTGATAAAATAGAAAATAAACATGCTTACGTTTCAAGACGCATGCTCCTTCAATGCACCACTGTGAAATACGTAGATTGACAAATATCAAATACCCTAATATGGAATTACACAGTCACATATAGGCTTAGTCAGAATATAGAAGAAATATTAATATCTGCAGAACCTCAACGAGGATATAATTCAAAACTATCGGCATGATAGCATAATGTCTAACCTATGTTCGTATATCAAGCATTTAATTTTTGTTTATAATGTATCCAAAGACCATTATTTTAGCAAGTGCTATAAATAGGCTGTCATGACTAAAATAGTTAAGATTTGATACCAACGGTATCTAACGCCTACTTTCATTTTGCTAATGTTTACAAAATCTTATATATATATATATATATATATATATATATATATATATATATATATATATATATATATATATATATATATATATATATATATATGTGTGTGTGTGTGTGTGTTCATATAATATTATTTCCTATTGCATCTACATAGTGTATGTTCTGTTGTATCTTTATCATATATTACTGTTTTAGATGCATTTGTATTTTGCATAGGAATCAGTTTTGCCGAGTTATTAGTGTTAATAAATGTGTGTTTAGTTTAAAACTGATTTTAAGAATAATGTAATTATATTTCAGGTGAAACTGCATTAACTAAATGAAGTATAGGAATAATTTAAGCATTTATCTGTTAAGACAAGTACCTTATTTCCTGTTCCACATTGCGTGCCATCTGCAGCAATCTGACTCTCGCAGTATCCAATATTTGGGTTATAACACGACAAGTATACACATATTTTGTCCGGAGATGGAACCTGGAATGAGGTAGATGCTAGTATATGATAAGGTGGGCTGAGTTCTATAACGGTATTGTTCTCTCTCTCTCTCTCTCTCTCTCTCTCTCTCTCTCTCTCTCTCTCTCTCTCTCTCTCTCTCTCTCTCTCTCTCTCTCTCTCTCTCTCTCTCTCTCTCTCGTGTATTTTCGCTGGCATATATTCTCAACCTCCAGATGCAAATTAACAAACGCTTCGTGTGGTTGAATATTTTTACATGGGAAAAGGAATAAAGGTTTTCAATAGGAAGACGTTTGGTTTAGTGGGAGTGGTTGCAATAGGCAGAGGAAATAACATGTTGATTGGCATTTTCAGTTCCTAGAGTAGATTTCTCCTTGGGAATATTGCGTCATTGACAGCATCAGACCAATCCAAACACCGTTTGAAATCATTTGGAGATGTTTAACGAGGTTGTTTACTTTGCGTTAATATATATCATCACCGAAATTAATGCTAAACTTAACCCCAGAATCAAGCCATGAAAATCCAGTTCCATCGTAATGCATATAATGTATCATTGTCTTATAATTGCATGTCTGAATTTGGTGTCAATTAGTTTTTAAAAATGTTAATACTATCATTAATGTATATTATACATTGCTGTTAAGTATTAGTCAAACAATTAATAAATATCTTGAAACATAAGCAAATGCCTAATACAAATATAAGTACGATGTGAAGTAAAGACCTATAATCTGACACACATAAAGTTTAAAATATATCCGTAATGTTAGCATTTGGCTACATTTAATTTAAGATAAAGGATAATTCTACTTACTTTGCATCTATATGACTTTTGTCCGAAGGCAATCTTACATTGCTCTTCTGGACTGTAGATTTGACCTGGATAAAGTTTGTTGTAATTATCGTACTCATTTTTATCATAATACGTAGCCTCGTCTTTAACACAGGCTCTGAAAGATGGTTTAAACACAATGTATGTATTTGTCTGTGCGCATATATATATATATATATATATATATATATATATATATATATATATATATATATATATATATAAATCTATTTATATATATATATATATATATATATATATATATATATATATATATATATATATATATATATATATAAATCGTTTTATATTTATATTTATATATTTATATATTTATATATTCAAATGTGTTTTGGCAGAAAATATTGATCTTGTGTTGATATTCCCCTGTTAGAAATGATCAACCGAAGAATCTTGTTTACACATCTGGTCTCTCCTTCTCCTTTTATATTTGGTAAATATAAAGAGTAATGTACTTTATACATACGATCCTAGATTGGTCTGGATAAAATATTTGGTTAGTTCCCCTTGACTATCAGTAGTATTTATGTTAATGAACTCTATTCATTACACACTGCGTGATATTGCCGTAAACCTAACATAATAAAGTGTATCTGTCTGTCTGTTTAAAAACCCAAAATCTATTGTTAAAAGTCCCGATATTAATGTGAATAACACGATGAGCAGCAGGAAGGGTGAATCGTTACATGATTTTGCTCAAGGCTTTAACGAAAAAAATAGTTCGATAAAGTCAGGAAAAAAAGTCAATAATAGTATAACAAAACTGAGCTAACCTCATTCGGTTTATTAACCATACGGTGACATTAAAGTTAGAGATTTTGGTTTAGGGTTAATGACCTTTTCTCAGCCTCTGTAGGAACCCTTATTTTAGGTTAACGACACGAGCAAAAATTTTGTAGGGTTCACCCTCCCTGCTGCTAAAATTATTTGTGCTCTGGTAATTAAATGGCATTGAAATTTTGAACCAGTTTTCTACGGTGTTCAATAATACATTTGCAAATGTTATGGTATGCATTTTCTATCTAATTACCAAAATCACATAATGGATTATCTTTCAAACTTTTAAAATATAAATCTTTATGTAAATCATTACACCTGTTTCTAATTTCAGTATGCAGTATAGAAAAGTTCCTGTTACAAACAAAAACATGGGCATCATACCTGTCTCTTGCTTTCACTTCTGAAGACAGAATATTTATCTCTACCTTTAGTAGCACCTGGGAGTAAGTTCCTAGCATATAACAGTGTAAAAATGTGTTTCTACTTATTTGTGTCCGACATTAATGTGATTAAAATTCCTATCTCTAAGGCGATTCTTATTTCCCTTACAAACCACTGGTCTTAGAAGATCATCATAATAAAGAGAAAACAGTATAGAATGTTTTTAAAGTAGACCAAAGAGGTTTTGATAAATCTTAGGACACGAAGTACTTTTGGAAAAACAGGCACAACTTTCCCTGCTTGTAATTTTTGCTTTAATTTAAGAGTCCTCAGAAACACAACAATCCCGTACAACATCAACATCAACAAACTATAGTTAGCGGCCAATGTATACAAATATTTTCCAGTATTACGTAATTTCCTGTATAACCTTATTCGGCTTAGACAGTTATAATTTTTTATGTCTATAAATATGTTATCTATATGTTTATGAAACTTTCTTCTCTTCGCCAAAGTAGTATAACGAGTTCTTCATATCTCTTTCGACACAAAGCACATTTGGTAAAACCAGGCACAGCTTTCCTTTCTTGTAAGTCTAATTTTTGTTCTAATTTAAGAAAGTTCTCAGCTAAATATCCATTCCATACAACATCAATGAATTCTATTAAGGGGCCAACGTATACAAAATATTTCCAGTATTACGTCCTTCGGCTAAGGCAATTATATTTGTTTATGCCCACAGGTGTTTAATTCATTGCCCAAGACTAGTGAAACTAAAGTCGATGTGTTTTTTGAACTCAGAAAAGAGAATATTTCATAGGAGAATTTTCTCAAATTAAACACGATTCCATTGATAAGATGATTGTGCCCATGTGTGATCAAACAATAGACAAACTTTGAGAAATTTACGCCTTTTAACCATTAATAATTAATATAGTGAATTAAAATATCATAATTGAAAAAGAGACACGTATGCTTTATACGAGATGAATGGCTTTAAATCAAATAAAATCCATCATCTTAGCCGTTGTCGTCGTCATTATCTATTCTTGTAACAAGATCATGTAGTTATAACAAAGGTATCTAAGCTTCTTTAGAATTTTACCGCACAAAAATGCAGCTTTTTCTCCCAACTATTGTCTTATTTTCACGAGACGTAGTATCATTATACTGTAACCCACTAAATGACGTTTGCAATTTCATGTTTAGTATATTTAATAAATATTTCTCTTTCAAAACAAATTAACATTTGAAAACAAAAAATACATTATGTGGAGAATTCATTGTATTTCTCAATAAAATGCAAAGCATGTAATTCGTGTTTGATTTCGAACTGCATTCAATATTATAAATGATTTAATCGAAACATGGTATGGAAAAATATGTATTTTAATATATTTTACCGTCACAAGTTTTTAATGCGTGAAAGTGAAGAACGTTACTTTTGCAAATTTAGATATATTTAATGAATTTAGTTTGTTTATATAAAATAGCATAGCTATTTTTGACAGTGTTTGCTTTAGCGATTGTTGAGTTAATTATTCAATACACAATGTATATTACAATTAAACAATATAAATTCTACAGTGGAAATAAGTCAGTATCTATATTTTAATTGATTTCTTGTTATGAAACGTGTTTTACGTCAGTCATATAGGACACAAGAATAAACTATTTGCTATCATCTCAATATTGAATATCTGCCTTGTTTTAATTTTATATTCAATTTAGATGGCAATTTAAATAAGATCTGTACCCACTTCTCAAGTGGGATATAAATAAGTTTATCTGCATCGAGTAAACAGTCTGGTAAAAACAATAGCATCCTAATAAGTAAACTAATTAAATGGGACACTACTAAACATATGAACAATAAATAATGACAGGAACAACAACAACAAAAAACAGCAATAATAATAATAATAATAATAATAATAATAATAATAATAATAATAATAATAATAATAATAATAACAACAACAATGACGACGCCAACGATCCTGATGATGATGTTCATGACTCCGATGGAAACCCCTGATGAGATGCGAGGGAGAAATTCTTGTATATGTTACCAATAACATCCTTATCTGCTTTTTTTAATAAAAAAAAATTATGGTGTCTCCAATTGCTATATAACCAAAATTCAAAAATCAGTCTATAATTTTCCAGAAAATCAAAGATTAAATCCCCAAAACTCAAAACATGACATTATCTGGCTCTAAACTTAAATTTAGGTAAATGCAATAAACAAACTTATCGATAATCGTATTATCTTCCCATAAAGACAATTTACAAAGCAAACACGATTATAAATTATCGTATTAACAGGAAGAAACACCGTGAGTACGGATTATGCCCCGCGCGTTGTAACAGATATGAAGAAAGATATTGTTTTATCTTAATTAATTCTCATCCACTTTATTTGCGCTTCTATTCTCATCCTCTTTATTTGCGCTTCTTTCCTCATGAATATATATAAGCCACTCTTTGTCACATAGAAAATTATTTGCTTTAGAGGAGGAAACTAAATTGCCTGTAGCACAGAACCAAAATGAACGATTTTCATTTAATGGTACTGTTTTGTTCTGTCGCTGTACTGGACGCAGGTAAGTTCTCTCCTTGTGTCTACCAAAACCTAGTTTACTTTTTTAATAATATGCTACTTTTACCCCGGCAAAGTGATACCAAGACAATAATGGTCATAACTGCTAAGCATTAAGAGTTTAATGTTACGACTGGTCAGCATAAATATATGCTTATTTTTATCTTACAAGAAAGCTAGATATTTGTACACTAATCATTACTCGATTTTTCTGTAAGCTATCTCATATTGTGCATGAAATGATCGATGACTAGCTTGATTTGATCATTAATTAATTGTTCGATTAATTGTTTGATTCTTCATGTTAATACATTTAACGTGGCGCTGTAGAATCTTGACGGTTTCTCAATTAACTTATTTACTGGAAACAATCTTGGCGTTTCTTTAGGTGGAACGCTTTATGCATTTGTTAGTTACTGTACAACATTGACAGACACATTGAACAATGTTTGCATTTTACTGGAATATAGAAAGGATTTGCCCCAGGCAAATATACATTATAGACAGTAATTAAATGATGGATCAAAGAATTATTTGTTTATTTTTTAATTTATTGATTTTACAGGAACTTCTGAGCTTGTATGGCTCAGAGATCTGAATAATGACGCACATAAGCGTCATTTAGACCTTAGTCTATCAGACGAATTAAGATTCCAACTGAATATAGAGAGGAAATCAATCAACCTTCACCTCAAAGAAAATCCTAATGTACGTGCTGACACCGACATGTACGTTGTCGAGGCGCTGCCTGACGGTACCACGAGAGCCGTGAAAGAACCATTTACAGGAAAAGTTGTAAGTTGAGAGTATTAGATTATAAACCAAGGATTCACTTGCAAAACGTATATGATTCTGATTACAATAACATTAGTTTATACTTTAAACTAAACTGTTTTTTTTGGCAAGGTATACATTATAGTATTTTACAATTAAGGGTGAAGTATAGAAATAAAGTAATGATTTATTATTCACATTTCTTCAGTTGTGTCTATTTGCACATCTTACAAATATATCGGCATATTATCACATATACTTATTACTCGTCATTTAATATAGCATGCAAAACCATTTTTACTGGCAGCAAGATAAACGGGTAACTTGAAGCTTACAACCATGAACTTTGCTTCCAAACAGATGTTCGTATTTAAAATATTTACATCGCATGTTGCAAACATTACAACCTTAGTGTTATCAAGTTTTGTCTTGTTTTGTCTCCATCAGGCGTTTAATATTTTGCACCATTTTCCTCGTACTATATCAAATTAATGGCACATCTCCTATCAAAGTAGCTACGGTAGAATGCATATCATATGGCGAATAACAACCCTTTCAAGAGTACTGGATCCACCAAGGGATCACGTTTGTCAGGGATTGATTAAAATAGATGCAATAAACTGACGACGAACTGTACGAAACTAGTAAAGTTACTAGTTTCGTACTGTTCGTCGTCAGTTTATTGCATATATATATATATATATATATATATATATATATATATATATATATATGTATATATATATATATACTTAAGAACACTGATGTTTATAGTACATAAGATTCTCTTATCAAAATTGTTAAACATAATTTAAAATAAGTTTGAGTTGAAGAGTCACAATGAATGCAAATAAATTTTTAAAATGTTATATTTTCCTGACAGGAAAGCAAATACTACCACGACATCGACAACAGTGCCGCTTTCACTGTCCGTTGTGTGAAGAGAGCAAATGGCCCCTGTGCCAGGACATTGGTGAGTGTGACTGTGGCTCTGCAAAGCTTTTCAGTTACCAAATAATTATTTTGGAGGTGAAATAGTTTAATTTTCATTGGTTCATAGTTTAAAAGAAGTAGGTGATAATATGATCGTTTTATTTGTCATCATCTACAGCAAATTGTATTAGAGTTTGATTCCCGTCAAAGATGATTCTGATGTTGAAAATGTTGTTGTTGTTGTTGTTGTTTTTGATGATGATCATGAAGATGATTATTATTATTATTATATATTATTATTATTATTATTATTATTATTATTATTATTATTATTATTATTATTATTATTATTATTATTATTATTATTACAGGAAGGAAGTTTAAGGATTGGAGACAACTATTTCCATATCGTCCCAGTTTCCGATCTAAGTAATGTGGATAGAATGTATATGAATCGAGAGTACAACGATACACCTCACGTAATTCAGGAGGAAGTGGCAAATGGTGAAAATATCCGTCTAACGAACGATACAATTATACGTAAGTTTCATTTTAATGACGTTATGAGATATATTATGGTGTTATTGGAAGTTTGTTCTGTGAGCTTCGTACGCACAAGATAAGACTGCGGCATAATATATGATTGTCTGTGAAAATCACCAATGAAAGTGGGTTTATTTCCTCTTACATTTGTCGCTGACGAACAAAGGGAGGAACAGACAGACGATTTTATTATACAAATCAAAGACTGTAGAAAGTGACAAAAGTTGAAGCTGACATGTTAATACAGTGTTAGTAAAAGTCATAATTCAATAGTTACGAATTTATTGACAAACGTATATGTAACAAAATGTATTTATTAAGTATGTCATCATATATAATAACTTCATCAATTTACACGTTTAATTTAATTCCAGTAAATGGTTGATTATCTATTTACTTCACATAAAGACAATAGGGGATGTTTCAACTATAATCGACAGTAGTTATAAAATAAATAGAAGGAAAATGGGTGTTTCGGAGTGGGGAAAGGCGTAAAAGAACATCAGAAAGGATGAGGAATGAGATAATGCGTGCAGATCATTCTGTTTTTTTTCTTATAATTGCTTTGATGACAGTTTTATTATTTTTATTATTATTATTATTATTATTATTATTATTATTATTATTATTATTATTATTATTATTAACAGCCGCTGTTGCTGAGGAGGAAGCTGTAAAAAAGAGGATATTTGTCAATCTTCCGAAAGCATTACACAACTTAAATGTTGAGGAAAGCGACTTAGACAAAAGCAAGCGAGCAACTACAGTGTACGGAGTTGAACTGCTTGTTGCAGTGGACCCTCCAGTCTGGCAAAAGCAAGTAACCAATGTTTTCTTCTTTGCCTTTCGCTAGTCTCGTCGTCTCCTGTTCAGTGGAAAGAGCAAACCAAAGGAAACTTAAAGAGTTAACAAGTCTAATAAATCCAATTTGATGCATATGAGGAGATTTTGAATCGTCTCAGCAATGAACAGGAATGTTAGTCTTCCAAGAAAATTGTACAAGTTTTGTTCAAAAATCCATCTTATCATGTTAAAATGTGAAGAAAAATTTACCCACAGAGAAATGATTTGAATTAATTCTGTCTCATAATCTCTCACAGTGTATACTTTAACCGTAAAACATCATATCTGGATAGAAATAATTACATGTTTGCAATAAGTCCAATGTCACGTGTATTTCGAACATTCATCATAATGATTTGTCATCTTCTGTGATATGATACATGGAGACATGTTGCGTATATTACTGCGCGGAGAGATCCTTTGATTGACAAATTCATTGATAGATTATTTGCTGTAAAAATGCATGGCAGGCTCTTATTGTTGCACGAAAATGAGAGAAACATGATGTTTCCAAAGATACGTAGCATTATCTGACCTTAGCTGGCCTGTTGCAAGATCCCAAAATTCAATTCAACCATCCCCAATGTGGCCACCTGCTTTTCATAAATGGCGACTAATGCAATAATGGAGGCAATGTGTCTTTTATTATCTGGGTATCATTCTGTCATGATTTTCTAGTCAAGAACTTTGAAACGTTGTAATTTATATAAGATATTAGACTATATTTAAAAAACATCCAAATTACAGGTTTACCCCTGTTCTGTGTACCTTTTTCTGGCACACATTTTTATTGTGAGCTGTATACTCGGGGATACGATATTACCCTGGTAAGCCTTATAAACGATTTTTGTGTGCTGTATACTCAGCGCTGGTAAGTCTTATATACGATTACTGTGTGCTATATACTCAGGGCTGGTAAGCCTTATATACGAATGTGTGCTGTATACTCAGGGGTGGTAAGGCTTTTACACGATTACTTTGTGCTGTATACACAGGGTTGGTAAGTCTTATACACGATTACTGTGTGCTGTATACTCAGGGCTGTTAAGACTTATACACGATTACTGTGTGCTGTATACTCAGGGCTGTTAAGACTTATACACGATTACTGTGTGCTGTATACTCAGGGCTGTTAAGACTTATACACGATTACTGTGTGCTGTATACTCAGGGCTGTTAAGACTTATACACGATTACTGTGTGCTGTATACTCAGGGCTGTTAAGACTTATACACGATTACTGTGTGCTGTATACTCAGGGCTGTTAAGACTTATACACGATTACTGTGTGCTGTATACTCAGGGCTGTTAAGACTTATACACGATTACTGTGTGCTGTATACTCAGGGCTGGCAAGCCTTATACAATATTACTGATAATTAACCTGTTAAGACGTACATACCTATATTATTAGCACTTTAACGTCTCAGTCACAACAATGTATTACTAACGTAGCAGGAGAAACTTCTAGATTGTTTTTTTATTTGATAATTGATTTTGACGGAAAACTAATCGAAGCAACTGAAAAAAATTTAGAAGATTTAGGATCTATTCAAACTTATAGTGCATAATTCTTTCCTAGACAAAAAACATCCTAAAATGATTTGTGTATTTACAGGTTTCTTGCTCTAGCCAACAATGACACCAAGAACGCAATGAACCGAGTGAGAGAATACATCTCGCATGTTATTAATGGTGTAGGTATTTCTTACTGCAAATTGTTTTTATCATGATCTGTTTCAATCTGTTTTAATCCCAAACTTATATAAGTAGCAATATTCAATTTCCTTTATCAATGTTGCGTAGTTTTCCATGAATTTATATCTAATGAAAACATGATTGTAACTCTCGTGAACATGTGCATACCTAAGTCTACACAGCCTTTTCTTGATGATTTAGCAGATAATTATTGAAACAATATCGTATAAAAAAGGTCTCAGTTCAATCCTTTCACACACACACATACACACACATGTATATATATATATATATATATATATATATATATATATATATATATATATATATATATATATATATATATATATATATATATATATATATATATAAGAATGTGTATCCGTTTTAGGTTGCCCTCACGTACAAATCTATTAAAGGCCGCTCCTTCTCTATTGACATCACACTCAAGGTTATTACCGTTATCAAGGTAAGTGAAGTCGAAATAATGAAATCATTTTATTAAATGTTCCCGTGCTATTTATTATTTTTAAGACCTAACTTAATTCAGTATACACTACATAATTAGATTCTCAGTTATTTAAGATCCGTAAAATTAAATTTCCAAGTACTTCCTTAACATCAGATAACAAATACTTTCTTCAGCAGTCTTCGTTTTACCATTATTTCAATTTGGAAATGTATACTTAAATGATCTGCAATTGTAAAGTAAATTTACCTCTCAACATTTTTTTTCACACCCTACTGTATAAAGAAGTCATACATACATAATAGCTGGCTTAAATAACTTATTCCTTAATTCAAATTCAATGACGTTGCACCTGCTTATTATCCATTGACCTTGAAAGTATTTGAGATGTCTGAGTTATGGAAGAATAGAATTATTGGATCATGACTTCTTTTACTGCCATGTAAATACTGTGGAATATAAAGCATTTTACATGAGCTATCATAAACTAAGATCAGATTTTGTACATACAATGAATCAAAACTTCAGAAATGATTTATATCTATCAGTAACCATATCGATATTGATATGCTATCGACATCTATAGATATAAATCATAGAAAGCAGTTTTGCTTGTGATTTTGGTAATCACCTAATTTATACAATGCTTGGACGAATTTCATTTGTGCAGACAGAGGCAGACGGACCCTACCAAAGGGCGAAACTATTCAAACAGAATGGATTGTGGTCCATTGATGATGGTGCATACCTGAATGCGTTTGCAGGTTGGGTAGTGAATACCCCTGGAATACCATCAAGGGCCACTTATGATGCTGCGTTGATGTTCACAGGGTAAGTGCATTGCACTTTTAAGAAATTATATTACATCAATTGTATCTGTATCTGTACCAATCAATCACATTCCGTAATTCCCCTCTAACTTCAATTTGATTAAGTTCTAGTTAAATTTCTTTTCGTAAAAGAAGATTATACTAATTTCTTCTTAATTCAAATTTGACGCATAACTGCAAAATATGTTTCGCTCACTATCTGCGTGTGAATTGCCATTTTCTTTAAACGAAATCGAGCTTTTCCAATTAAGACCAATCGCACCTGCAGTTTTTGTTACTGAGAGAAAAACGATACTGATGCTTTTCCACTTGGTATTACTGCCATGCTATAATGACCTTACGATATATTACCAACACGTATCCTCTCAAAATATAAACACTACTAGCATGAATGAAGAAATATCAAGAAATTTCAAACGAATTCCAGTCAGGATTAATCTGATTACTGGTTGATTTTTATAAAATATCTTTGAATGAGCCATTAGTTTTATCTAAATTAAAATAGCATGATGTGTGCATTTTGTTAATTTACGTAAAATACAATAATGATTTGTATCCTTAATTTTATTCTTCTCTCTTATTTGCCAGGTATAATATGGTCGGATCATCTGGTAATATATATATATATATATATATATATATATATATATATATATATATATATATATATATATATATATATATATATATATATTGTGTATGTATGTGGTTCTATGTCCGTCTGTGTTAGTGTGTGTGAGAAAAATATATCGTGTGCAACAAAGAAACTGAGACTCTTGTAATTAAAATTGTAGTTATTATCTTCGAAACATACTTGGAATTTTACAGTTCAAATCAATAATAAACAACGAATAATGTAGAGTAGCATACATTATGCTCTGGAAATTCTGGTGACTAATCGTAATATTTTTTTGTCGCTAAAGACGTGTAATTCTTTGATCATGTATGGAATGGAAGGAAAAATAAAATACCACAGTTCTAGCATTTTCCTAGGTTGATTACATCACTCAAACAATGGAATCTTTGTCAATTCAAATAAACATTGTACAAATATAAGATCAAATAAAAACAAATTATTGATGATGAATGTTCTTAACATTTCTACGCCTAAATGAAAACTTAGACAATTCAGAAGAATCGGTTGATCTGCGTGCATTTATTCTCTTTCCAAATAATCGTTATATTTAATGTAACATCGCGTATAATCTAAAAGACACCCTTTTCGGTATTTTCCAATGTGGGAGAATAATAAAGATATGATACTAGCCAGATGTTTTATTTCTCTTTACAGGCATTGCCTATATGAGAGCTGTGTGTACGTCAGTTGGAGTTGCCATTATTACAGAAGGGGGCTACTTCAACACAATGATTGTAGCTAGTCATGAGCTAGCACATAAGTAAATTTACATCTATCTATCTATCTATCTATCTATCTATCTATCTATCTATCTATCTATCTATCTATCTATCTATCTATCTATCTATCTATCTATCTATCTATCTATCAGTGTTTATGTGTGTAACAAAAGAAAAGACTGAAGTCAACAAGCTTTGCAAATGTTGACAAAATAATGTATTTCCTTAGAAAACAATGTAAAGGCAAAAAATACGACATACGCTTTGTGAAAGCAATCTAAAATTAATCCTAGAATTTAAAAATAGAAGTCCTATCACTAAACAGTTCTAATTGAATATGTGTTCGAATCTCCTTGAAGCCCAAGAAAAGGAAGGCTATGACGTTAGATGAAGTCGTTGTACTGATGACAAAAGTTCCTAGTTAAATTTTGTGAATCAAGAATAATATTCTGGCTTTAGAATTCAAAATAATTTTCACTGAATAGCTTTGTCGACAGCTTTGATGAAAAGCGCTTAAATTATTCTCAATAACAAATAAGTCAACACTGGCAACGACAGAAAATAAATGTGAGCTCCTGAAAGTATTTGTACAACTAAGACAAAATCACTAAAGACGTTAGCCTTAACACAATTTTACATCGCGCAATAGGTCACAAGGTCAAATTGCAAAACATTTATCAGGTGCGCCAAATTGGCACCAAATTATGAACCAATAATAAAAAGCGTTCTTTACACATGGGTAACACGTTTGTCGACATGACCTTGGAAAAGGTCATTCGTCATCAGTCGATGTTTGCAAAATATTTGAACCTGAGTGAGCTAAAACAAAAATGCTTCTGTAATAGGTTTCTCGTTCTAAATCAACAGAATTTACTCGAACAGATATCAAATCCCATAAAATAATCATTAAAATAAAATATAATGAAACTAAATTAAAATAAATTAATTTAAAATAATCGCACATGCATATTAAGATTATATATATATATATATATATATATATATATATATATATATATATATATATATATATATATATATATATATATATATGTAATAAACTGACGACGAACAGTGCGAAACTAGTAACTAACTAGCCTGAGTGCTTTCGACTCTTAATGAGTCTTTTTCAAAGGCAAATACAAAACATATACATGTATGAGACAAACAAATAAACACAAAAACGTTGTGTTTGCAAAACTCTACATGGCTGTCTCCACATGAGGTAAACTATATATATAACCAGCTTGTATAGACTTGTTGCGGATACTGAAAACTGTGGATAAGTCCCTAAAAGTCTACAAGCCAAAGCGAAATCTATTTTTACCTTTTTGTACATTTATGTAACGCAGATTATATTCCGGATATTTGATTCTATACCGGTTATTTTTATAGTAAAAATTGAAGGTACTAAGAAGATTTAGAAAAAGTTAAATTCTACTAGTACATAGTTTTCTTTTTCTAGTCTTCTTGGTTTAGACCGTTTGGTTTCAATATTCTAAGGCAGCATATCCAGTATGATTCATTTTCCTTCCTGGTTTCGGAACTCCAGCTTTGGTTGTTAGCAATAGCGATAAGTGTTATGTAACTGAAAGTGTGGCCAGGGGAGGAGAAGTGTTCTGCGACCGGGCTTCTGTACAGCTTTTTTTGTCATCCAATCAGATCTATGAAGGTTTATCCTTTTGTGTAGCTTTCCAGTTTCTCCGACGTACTGAAGGCCACAGATCTTACATGTGATGAGATAAATCACATTCTCTGTTTTGCACGTTTTGTTTGGACCATGTATGTTTAGTTTTTCTTTAGTCACTGTGCAAGTGAATGCCCTGGTCTCTATCATATGTTGACAGGTTTTGCATCTTTTATCGCCACAGGGTCCAGATTGACTAGGTTGCTTTTTGACTAGCGATTGTCGTTAACTTTGCCCTGACTATGATGTCCTTTAGGTTTTTTGGTCTCCGGTAGGCTACTACAGGTTTGTTCTGAAGTATTAGGTTTAGTATGTCCGACGATTGCACGATGGGCCAGTGTTTTGCAATGATTTTACATACGTTGGGGTTGACTGAGTGATAGGTCAGAATAAATGGTATCCTATCTGCCTTTTCTTTCTGTCCATATTTGAGTAGGTCAACACGGTTTGTTTGTTTGGCCCTTTCGATTGCCTCCGCAATCAGGTCTTTGTCGTAGCCTCAGTAGATTAAATGCTTAGCCAGCTCTTCAGACCTTTCTAAGAATATTTCATCGTCGGAGCAAATTCTGCGTATCCTCAGTGTCTGGGTATATGGAATGTTCCTAATGCAGTGTTTTGGATGACAGCTGTGTGTATATGTGTGCGTGTGTCTGCGTGTGTGTGTATTTTATGTGGGGGTATTGTGGTGCCTTTTTCAGTTTTGAACATATATTTCATTTTTTTGTGGAAAATGATAAAGTATTATCTAATTTCTTCAAACTGGCAACTTACGCAGATAATGTGATACTCACTTTATGACAGCTAAAAAGAAACGATATGATTCGTGAATCATTCTTGCTACTTATTATTCTATTTGAACCATTACTACTTGGTGAATGTATGTCGCATTATATGTACATATATGTATTTATTGATGTATGTATCTATTGCTTTAGTCTTGGTGCTTCTCATGATCAGCCCGTAGGTTGCCCCAGAGGTAACATGATGTGGATGAATATCCCAGGATTGAATTCTGAATACTCGCACAAGGTATGGGAATATAGCGAGTGTTCGATCAATGCCTTTCAGAAAACTCTTGCAGAAAAGTAAGTATTAATGCATAATATATTTTCATATCAAAATAGACATAATGTCCTTAAAGATGTGAAAGCCATGCGCCTGAGAATGATAGATAATGGATTTTTCTTACACAATTTCCTCTCTTGAAAGTCGCCACATCTGAGGCGTTGTAAATTGTTGTCGTTTTTAATCTACTCGCAATTATTGTTTTAAAGATTGGTGCATTTACCAAGGACGGAATTTTGTAAAGTAAGTAAGAATAGAATTTTAGCATAGGAATGAATATTCCTAGCCAATAAAGGTGCCGAGTGTTGTTAGAGGTGTTGTTTGTTGTGGGATTAACGCTATATTGAATCACATAATGGGATATAGATGACGGCCAGTATAAATGGTGGAGGTTGAACATGGGAAAGCTGACGAAAGACAATCGACTGAGGAGAAGCTACTACCATTCTTTATCATTGACCCATTCAAATCAAAATCTGTCAGAAGTACGATGGCACTGACTGGACGAAACTTGCTGATATATATATATATATATATATATATATATATATATATATATATATATATATATATATATATATATATATATATATATATATATCAGCATTTGTATAAGTGATGAAATCTCACATTTTGGTGATTCCTATATAAGGATAAAATTAACATTCAATGAATAAGGAATGATTTGAAAAATTTCCAGCAGGACTTATGTTTGCAAGTGCTATACAGAGAGAGAGAGAGAGAGAGAGAGAGAGAGAGAGAGAGAGAGAGAGAGAGAGAGAGAGAGAGAGAGAGAGAGAGGGAGGGAGAGAGCGAGATGATTTTGAAGATAAATTGAATTAAACTTATTCTGGTCTATCTCTATTTTCAATGCTCCTAAAATGCATACTTTTTCAAGGCAACAGTAACTTATTCTTATTATACTACGGTTGATTTCATATTTGCTTATTTACAAACCTGTGTCCCGGGGATATGCCTTGGCCCGTGTTTAATTAGCATTTCACAGAATGGGTGAAGCACAGTAAGATAATAAAAAGCGACATTATATGTATAAAAGTTTTCGTCCGTATGTATCTAGATCAAATTGAGGAAGATAAACTGTGGAAGTAAAATAAAAATGCAGACAGTGAAAATCATTCGTGTTTAACGCGCCATCCTAATACAAATCACTAACGAGAACATAAAAATAGCAAAAATAAAATTACTATCAAAATGATGACAAAAAAAACAACACAACCCTTCATTTCTCCTCCAATGAAATCAAGAAATTTATTATTAGCATGATTGTTGGTTTGCCATCTGACATATTGTTATATTTCAAGATATGAATATCACAAACGAAATCCATTTCAGCAAAATGTCACATGCAGATTTCTGATTTGCAATTTTAGGCCATCGCGTCGATCTCCACCGAGACAGCCTGTGTTTGCTGCCACGGTATGTCATTTGTAAAAGACACTTAGCGCCCATTTCCTCTGCATATAAAGTCAATAATGAGTTGAATTCGATAGTAAACCAAGCCTGAAAATAATTAGAAAATAAATAACAGAATAACAATGTTTCCTCAGACAAAATCATCTAAATTTATCATATGAAAATCAAACTGAAGTTGTCAACATCCAAATATCTACAGATACCGGGTATCTTACCATGCTGTTCCCATTGAGTTCTTTGATAGGTTGTATAACTGTAATATGTGTTCCCTTCTGCAGCTATGCTTTGAAAATCGTCCAATACGTGCAACGGAAATTATGCAGACTGGACTTATTCAAATAAAATGTTCTGGAAAAAGATGTCTGCAAATAACACTACTCTTTATATTTACCAAATATAAAAAGGAGAATGAGACACCAGATGTGTAAACAAGATTCTTCGTTTAATCATTTCTGACAGGGGAATATCAAGATCAGCATTTTCTGCCAAAATACAAATGAATATATATATATATATATATATATATATATATATATATATATATATATATATATATATATATATATATATATATTTGCGCACAAATACATACATTTTGTTTAAACCATTTTTCAGAGCCTGTGTTAAAGACGAGGCTACGTATTATGATAAAAATGAGTACGATAATTACAACAAACTTTATCCAGGTCAAATCTACAGTCCAGAAGAGCAATGCAAGATTGCCTTCGGACAAAAGTCATATAGATGCAAAGTAAGTAGAATTATCATTAATCTTAAATTAAATGTAGCCAAATGCTAACATTACGGATATATTATTCAACATTATGTGTGTCAGACTATAGGTCTTTACTTTACATCGTACTTACATTAGTATTAAGCATTAATTGTTTGACTAATACTTAACAGGAAAGTATAATATACATTAATGTTAGTATTAACATTTTTAAAAATTAATTTGCACCAAATTCATAGATGTGAAAGAAGGATACATTATATGCTATACTAGATTTTGATGCCTTGATTCAGGTGTTAAATTTAGCTTTTATTTCGGTGAAGATATATATTAACGCCAAGTAAACAACCTCATAAAACATCTCCAAATAATTTCAAACGGTGTTTTATTGATCCAATGCTGTCAATGACGCAATATTTCCAAGGAGAAATCTACTCTGGGAAATGAAAATGCCAATCAACATGTTATTTCCTCTGCCTATTGCAATCACCCCACCCAATTAAACGCCTTCCTTTTGAAATGCTCTATTCTTTTACCCATGTAAAATATCCAACCACACGGTTGTTAATTTGCATCTGCAGGTTGAGAAATACAAGAGAGAGAGAGAGAGAGAGAGAGAGAGAGAGAGAGAGAGAGAGAGAGAGAGAGAGAGAGAGAGAGAGAGAGAGCAATATCCTTATACAACTAAGCTGATCTTATCATATACTAGTAACTACCTCATTCCAGGTTCCATCTCCGGATAAAATATGCGTACACCTTTCGTGTTATAACCCAAGTATTCGATACTGCGACAGTCAGGTTGCTGCCGATGGCACACCATGTGGAACAGGAGATAAGGTACTTGGCTTAACACAAAAATACTTAAATTATTCCTATAATTCATTTAGTTAATGCAGTTAAACCTGAAATATAATTACACTATACTTAAAATCAGTTTTAACCTAAACGCACATTTATTAACACTAATAACTCGGTAAAACTGATTCCTATGCACAATACAAATGCATCTAAAGCAGTAATATATGGTAAAGATACAACAGAGCATACACTATGTAGATGCAATAGTTAATAATATTATATGAAAATATATTTAAAATTATAAGATTTTGTACACATTAGCTATAAGAAAGTAGGCGTTAGGTACCGATGGTATCATATCTTAAATATTTTAGTCATGACAGCCTCTTTACAGCAATTGCTAAAGTAATGGTCTTTGGATACATATAAACAAAATTTAAATACTTGATATACGACCATAGGTTAGACATTATGTTATCATGCCGATAATCTTGAATTATTTCCTTGTTGAGATTCTGCAAGTATTAGTATTTCTTCTATATTCTGACTAAGCTTATATGTGACTGTGTAATTCCATATAAGGGTATTTGATATTTGTCAATCTACGCATTTTATAGTGGTGCTTTGAAGGACAATGCGTCTCGAAACGTAAGCATGTTTATTTTCTATTTTATCAGAATGTACGTTTTAAAATATTTTCTTATCTATGTGATGATTTCATTTGTATAAGTTCGATGATTGTGCCTAGTATTATGAAGCATTCTCCTGTAGAATCATGGGATAATGCATTCTGTTATGTATAACTCTTTTGTTCACTTGACATCGTTTGAAAAATAATCTGTAACGAAACCAATAGGCCGTTGAATTATAGAAGGGCAGATCAAGGTCAATGCTGTATTTTGATGGACTACATTTGTACACGCATTATGTATATTAATGATATTTATTATGCAGAAATTATTTGACGTATTTTTTTACATAACAGCAATAAAAAAGTAAACTTATTTGTCACATACATCACTTTTATACTCTTTTTAATGAAACAAAAAACTTTGTGTAGATATGGAAAGCTATAAACGCAGACTGAGTGTTCAGCTTTAAATCCACAAGACTACTTTAAAAATTCTAGATGACTTTGACAACTTTCCTTTAATTATTGTATGAATTTCTGGTCAGTTTTTAAACAGTAACAAGATTCATGGAAAGCGAAACGTACTTGTAGAATCATATTTGGTAACATCAAACAATAACACAAAATATCGGTTATGACAGACGATGGCAGACTACACGATGAAGCTTTCTGCACGAGACATTTTGCACATGTAAAGAGCAATTTTCTTTTAATTTCTTAATCTTAATTATTAAAATTTGAATCGTTGTAAGTTTCTAAAACAATGTTATCTTATTTGAAGCATCTGGAGTAACTACTCCAAAACCAACTACAACTACTGCTAAGGACCCAAAGACTCCTTCTTCGACGAGAGCGCCCTCTAGTTTTCCACCATCCTGCAAAGACTCCTATGTGTGTAAAGAATTGTACAAGGTTTACAAGCTCAAAAAGAGGTTCTGTTCTGACTTAGGCGACGTCTGTTGTGAAACGTGTAAAGGTGAGCAATTAATGAGGTGTATATATATATATATATATATATATATATATATATATATATATATATATATATATATATATATATATATATATATATATATATATGCGTAAACCGACACGTATGCAACACAGCCACTGAACATATTTTTATAAAGTGTATGGTAAGGAAATGATGACCAGCTCACAGAACACAGATCACAAGAATTGATAATATATTATCAAACTAAATATACATATGATTAGTAACATAATAAATCAGGGATTCCAAAAGTTGATTGTATTGCCCATTATGGTATGTCGTGATTTTCATGGGGACGCTAATACTGAAAAATGGTTTATACTGGGTAAGGTAGAAGCATGCTGAGGATAAACACGTGGACGGTGGCCCGAAAATATTTGAGAAAAATTGTAATGATTATTTGGTTCTTTATATAATAGCTTATTAGTAGAATCAAACTGCAAACAACATATATGCTGATCTGCCTTAACATAATTGGCCTACAAATCAGGTCTATGTTGTTTGTTCTGCTGATCACACCTTACATATTTCACAGACCCTGGTGTACCGGCGCATAATGCAACGGCAGATCTGGGTATCTGTAGTTCGTAGTTGGTATATAAGAGGTGGGTTTGTTCCGAGAAGTACAAGAAAATAATCCAACATTTCACACAATCTTACTATTATCCCTCTCACATCAATCCTAATAGTCTCTACTCTAATAAATTTAGCTGTATTTCATAGTATTCTATTAGATAATATTTTCCAGTAAGTTCTATTTTATTTACTTTCTACTCAATACAATCCTCTTTTTCTTTTATTTTGTGTGTTTCCCTTCTGAAAGTTAGTTATATCTCTTAATTTGTTTTTTGCAGGGCAGAATAAATGCGAAGATAAAGGTTACATGGAATGGTCTTGTGCTGACATTAGCTCGTTCTATTCTAAGAAGTCAAAATTCTGTTCAAAATGGTCAAAGAACTGCTGTGTTTCCTGCTCTAAATAGGGCACTGGTCAGCAAGGATGAGGTATGAATGAGATATTGCCTGTACTGTAGATCTTCAGAACAATTCATCCCCTCGTTTGCAATCATTTATATATTATACACACTCAGATGAGAGTATAATTTTTCCGAGACATATTACATGAAACATGATCGACTAGGAGACTTACATGGATATCTGGTCGATTCGAGCCCATACATCCAAGCCTTTGATACAAGAGAATATAAAATGTAAATATGAGAATGGATACAGTCGTGAATAGTTTCATCGAAGATATAAATTGTTTTTGACCTTTATTTTGTCCTTGTCATGACTAAGATATACACTATTTATGATTGCCGTTGACCTTGTCATGGATTTGAACTAAAGGGATCCACAATGATCGCTCACGTTTTTAGTTGAAATTCATATTCTCTCAAACAGCTAATCTAAAAGATAAGCTCTCTTATCTAAAGTTTCATGTACATGCGTTTGAAAAATATATAGAAGATAAAGTTCACTCTAGAATTTGTTACAGCGTGAATGAAACAGATTTAAATTCTAAGATGTGAATGAAGACACACATTAATGTGTTTCAACAAGGATTGCTGTAAATGTGCTCACTTCCAGAGAAATGGTCATTTTATTTATTTACAGACGTTCTAATAGTCAACATCAACTACATATACCAGTAATTACCTGGTTGTATGGTTATAACATGTTTCCATTGGAAGATGACACTAGAGAATATATAACAATATTAAGTATTCACTGATTTGGTTTACTCTGAAGCTGATGTCATCGAATATTACTCGGTCAAAATGACACGATGTATTAAATATGCATCAGTCCACTGGACATTCTCAACTCGAAATATAGGCATTGTTTGCATACATTGTGTGGGGGTGCTATGAAAAATGTTTGCATAATTTGTGCACGTCATTATAGTAAACGTGCTTCTATGTACCCTATTCAATATTCTAATGAATCGTCAAAAAACCAAGTCCATCCACTCCAAAAAGATACCTCCAAACACCCGAATTGCTACAGGTCTATTATTTATTTTATCTAAAAGTGCAAACTCAAAAAATTCGGCAAGTGTCTAATAAATGATACGGATATTGTGCGGTTAATTCTTTTACAGTAAAAATTTAATATCACAGATGGTGTGTGTATATGTGTATATGTGTGTATGTGTTTGCGTGTGTGTGGGTGTGAGTTTTTGTTAACATACCTTTCAAACATTTGCAGTCATATCATTACAATGACTGTAGTGTGATAGTTTATAACATATTGTGTAGAATATAAGAGGAATCAGCCTGCAAACCAAGCTTAAGGTGTACTGCCCTCCCTTTTGTACGCCTGTGAGACATGGACGGTGTACAGTTGCCATTCAAAGCAGCTAAACTCCTTCTATGTGCGCTGCCTCAGAAAATTACTCCACATGAAATGGCAGGACAAGATTCCTGATACAGAAATCCTCCTGAGAGATAAGATGACAAGCGTCTATGCCAATGCTCAGAAGGTCACAACTCCGCTGAGTGTTCATGTCTCCCGTATGCCTGATGAGCGCATCCCGAAAAGCCTGTTCATGGAGAACTCGCTGAAGGCAAGCATTGTAGAGGAGGCCAAAACAGAAAAAGCCATGGACAGATTTAAAACCTCCATGAAGTCATGTGACAATGATTCAGACAGCTGGAAGAAGCTCCCCGAAGACTGCGCTACCTGTCATCACTGAGACTCAGCTGTTTTTCAAGAGCATCGGATAAACGAGGCCAAATATTAACACCAGCAAAGGAAGTACAGATTCAGCTCCAACCCTCAGTCCATCCAGCCCCTTTCGATTCTCTGTCCTCATTGTCATAGTCTACTTAGAGCGAGTATTGGATCTACCAGCCATCTGCACATTCACGTACCAGCCCAGATCTGAAATCATGGTCTTCTTCGAGACCAAATGAAGAACAACTGATGTCAAGTCACATTATCCTGTCTCCATTCTGACGAGTTCTAATACTAACCTCTCAATGCTGAGCGCCAAGCGGCAGACGCTCTAACCACTATTCCACAGGAGCGTTAATATAACCAAAACTCTTTACAACGTCTTCTTATTCATATTACTATACCCAATATCGATGCATCGACAATATATTAATATTCCATGTTCTTCAGAAAAAGTTATAATGTTGTCTGAAAATATCAATTAGTTGACATTAAACATTCTTTTGAGAGAAGCCGCTGGTTTAAAGCCATTAAATGCATTTATCTTTTTATTTTCAGAGTCAATGAAGGAAAATTGCTACATCAAGTTTATTGGCCATCATTATTGTCTCGACCTAGCTGTGTCTATTATTTTAAACAAAAATCTTTTCTGTTTAAATTCGATTAAACGATTAGTTTGGCGTGTATATTAATGTATTGTGCATGAATAAAGATCTCCTTCCAAAACCAGTTGTTGTAACCAAACTTGCTCAATCAGTCTGATTTCTTTTTAGACGTTCGCCTTTAGTCTGCTTCTGACTATCTTAAAGCATTTCTTGGATAATTGAATAATCTCATTTAAGGATCCGCTTATAAAACAATTTTTCTCAGTTTTAAAGATATGAAATAGAATATCATTGTATATCGTGCCTCATCCCCTCAACTCTCGCCTCTCAATAGCGACACAACTTAAAAATTTTGAATAGTCATATACTGATAAGGCTGTAACTTTTTAAACAATGTCATTTATTTTAAAAGGTATAATAATGTGGTGTTGGCACCTAATATACCCCGTTATGTATATACTATTGTCTGTTTGACCTTTGTCTGTGATTAAGGGTTGAGTTCCGGTTGACCTGATAATTTAGTGACTGAGGATTATGTCTACCTGACTTTTGTTAATTTCGTTTAAGATGTATACTTCAATCTCTATACAATGCATAACCGGATTTACAAATTTAGAATATTCTATAAGAGAACCTGTAAGCCACCCCCTGATTATGATATTTTGTCTTCGTTCTAGTAAAATCAATATATTAATATATCAAGGATGCGGTAAACAACATTATTAATTTATCTTTTAAGTTTAGTTGTTAGAG
Source organism: Potamilus streckersoni (assembly GCA_016746295.1). Classification (NCBI taxonomy): domain Eukaryota; kingdom Metazoa; phylum Mollusca; class Bivalvia; order Unionida; family Unionidae; genus Potamilus; species Potamilus streckersoni. The sequence continues at coordinate 214,640 of JAEAOA010000327.1, read as the reverse complement.
TTCAGATATAAGTTCAGAGAAAACATTTACTTAAAACTTACTGATCAGAATTACAAAGTACACATTGATGTTTTGGACTAAAACAAAACTTTTCGAATTGGTGTTATTTCATTGAAAGAGTTATAGATTATAACATTGTGATACATGGAGGCTATTAGCAAATCCGCACATTCAGGAATATTGCAATTTATTCAGAAGATTCTTTGATTTTTGATTTATGCTAATACATTATGATTGTTGTGGACTCAACTGACAATCATGTAGTTTCCTTTTCCTTTACAATTTTACCTTTATATCTGCGACAAATAAATTTGATTTTACTAAACTTAATTTTGCTTTTTTTTCTGTTTCTCAGTTTAAGATAATAGAGTCGTAACAACTCAAATAAATACTAAACACATGAACTTTAAATGATCTATGGTTTAATACAATGTTAGTAGATCTATTTACTTGGATCGTTACAAAGGTTCTACTAGACCGTTCTCGTCTATAATAATTAGGGCAGTCCAGTTTAATCAGATCGAGAAGTATAATGGATCATCGGCTCAAAGTGATCGAGAAATAATGGATATCTGTTTAATTTATAAGAGGTTCTTAAACATCTTAGGATTTTGTAGTTCATTATACAGACAATTCAAATTCATTTTTTAAAAAAAATTCAATTATACTAGAGCGGCATTATACAGACAATTCAAATTCATTTTTAAAAAAATTCAATTATACTGAAGCGGCATTAAAGCAATTTAGCTTCAGCTTATAATATCTTATAATATTCTTTTTGTGTTAAAATTTTTAAACGATTTTGTCTTTGAAAGATAGAATTATTAAATGGTATACTAATGAAACATAGTATCGTAATTTATTACTTTTCGGTAATAATAAATGTCAAAAGTCTTAAGTGTTTCATCATTTTACTTACAAATACGCATAAAAGGCTAGACCGAGAGAAAAACGTTGCCAAGAACCCTGTGTAATATTATTTAAATTAATTCGACATACATATTTCTTTACTGTGGACAGCATCTACAAACAGGTGAAACCTCACAAATTGCCAGAGTGAACTAAGTATGAAGAGAAAAAAAGCAATGTCTGAGTCTGGCTAGCGGAGATATATTGTCCAGAAATATCAAACAAAACTAAAACGTGCCTGTTAATAGTTACGACTACTTTAAAGGTAATGGCACGCATTGAGGAGGAACTTAATACGGTTCTAAAATTAAAATATTAAATATTTTAAACCAATTGACCTACCACCAAGTGGTATTATAATAAAGTACAAATTACAAAGCTCTAATAAAATGCCATCATGGCCGCCATCTTAACCTATTGCTAACGCTATCGCTCCAAATATGATGGTCAGTACTGACATTGTGTTTTCACTGAAAGATTTCGTATGACATTCAGTGCATATCTGACCAGTCTTATAATTAATGTGTCTGACGAGGGCAGGCTTTAAAATATTATTGCTATTCATGCTCTTTGAAATTTATATTGGCATGGTGTTTTCATTACACACTTTCAAATGATATATATATATATATATATATATATATATATATATATATATATATATATATATATATATATATATATATATATATATATATATATATATATATATATATTTATATATATATATATATATATATATATATATATATATATATATATATATATATATATATATATATATATATATATATATATATATATATATATATATATATATATATATTGTCATAGTAAATAAAATTTGTGCCGATCCTACATAACCGTAAACATAAAAACTTGGTTTTAGTTGAAAAGAAAAAACGTCGTTATTATTAACTAGTGAAATTTATTTTCGGAAAGTAGAGTTTTTTGTCCGTACGTGTGAGTACTGTTTTCTGCAATCGAGCATCATATAATAGACCATGCATTCATGTACTAATTATTTTACGTATAAGAGCTAATATTTTGATTTACATAACAATATTATATCATCCAATCTTGCATATGTTTAACATTATAACATAAAAGGAGAATACATAATGACCAAGGATGCTATATATAGTTTTTTTCCAACTATTGTTTCACTTCTCGCTGAGTAACATCAATATTTTGGTCACTTGATACAAATAATATAACCTTACATTTGAAACAATTTCAAATGAATGCTAAGAAATAGTTTTAATCTTTGGAGTTTTTAATCATCAAATATGTTTTCATATTTCAATTGAATATAAAATTTTTCTATTAATTATTTAGGAACAATGCCAACTTTGTGAATTGGTCATTAAATATATGTAAATTCTTCAGGTCTGGATGCAAAATTTCATTTTCAAAGTTTAACACTTTTATCATAACCTTGCAACTTAATATCAAAGTGGGCTATGAAAAAATATAATTTAACCATAACAATCTTACTAATTTTATAACATAATGGCGTCTAGTATTTTTTCGTTTTCTTTACAAAGACAAGACTAGATTGTATACTGAAGATAAGACGAGAAGTAGGACCGGAAATTAGGAAAATGGCTGCTGTGCAGGTCTTTCTAGTTCAGGTAACTTCATAACAGGAATGTCAATCTATCACTTAGATTGAATCCTAGCTGCATTCCTTTAACGTTCTCAATTATGGAATAAACAAAGATAAATGCATGTTAACATATACAGCAGCTAGATGCAGTCGTATAAGCAGTTTTCGTAGATTTATGATTGACATCGTTTGAATAAATCGAAGCCAACAAGTTTGTCTTCCAGTTTTATTACACACAATGTCAATATTGTTATCACTTTATTGTGATAATTTTATTGTCAAAAAATTATAAAAAGAAGCCTTTTACTTTACACTTACGTACATACAGCAAAATAATAAAATGGAGACAGTCATACGTATAATTACATTTATTATGCAGGATATAGAACATATCAATATATTAATTAACATTTGATACAATTTTATGTAAGGCCTTGATATTAAGACCATTAGATACAAAGTATCTCGCGTATGAATCCAATATCTTTCTTTTTTAATTTATTCATGTCTCCATTCACAATATCTACACAAATTTTACTTTGGTTCGACCAGGTCGTGAGTAATGCTCGATTGTGTGGAACCCACATAATAAACTCTGATAGATAGATAGAGATGGTTCACAGGAGAGCTGATAGATTCACCACAAATAAATATGGTTAACATTATCAGTGTCAAGGCAATGTTTGACCATTTCCAGTGGGATTCACTCGCATCCAGGCCAACTGACCACCATTTACAATATTACGAACAGCCTCGTGGAAATACCACCTGACAAATACCTTACCCTGGCATATAGATAAACTATGGCCAACCACAGGAAAAAGTTCCAATTAAAGTCAGCATCGGCAAATTATTTCATGTTCAGCTTTTTCGATGCATAGTAGGGACTTGGAACAAATTACCATCAATAATTGCAGAAGTTCCTGACTTGGTATATCACAACTAGGAGCTTTCCAAAATCACATTCTAATGAAACAGTCAGCTAGAAGTAAGACCTAGTCATTCACGGTGTTTTGCAGGTTGAGGTTCCATATCCCATCGTCGCTACGGTAGCCGAATTGGTCTGAATATGAAAGGATGAAACCGTACACTGACACTCTTTTACTTATTTCTGCCTTTCCTATCAATACTCTTCTGACTGTCCTACCACTTCTGTCTTTTCTTTATCTTTGACCACGCACCACTCTTTGCTTAATAGTCAAGTGTGACTTTGTCAACGTATTTATTTATAGAAAAGAGAAACAAATGCTAACCTCGACCTCAAAATTTGTTGATTTGCTTCAAGTGACATCTCGACGTCGGTAAATGTAGGTAAATTCCGGTTACTATAAAGACCAAAATATATTGGATAAAACGAATTAAACTTGTATTTACATGTTTTCGGTGTATATTTGGGTGTACACAAATAAATTATGATTTGTTTGTTTGCATACTTCTACAGAGCAAAATAAAATGATTGGAACGATTTTGATACGAATTATTTACTTTTTCCTAGTTAAGTGAGCGCTCACCAGTTATAATATACTTTTAAGAGTGACCGGATATCCTTGTTCCTTGTAGTAAGGTAGCAATATTAGTACGTATTCCATGTTTGGATTGATTCATCAATAAAACGATATTATTTCCCGACTATACTTGTACTGAACTGCGTTTACGAATTATTCAAATAGCATCATCTTTTTCTACAATAAACTTTTTTGAAATAAAATATTTTCGATTATCATAGTGGTTAATAATTACAAATATTACTTTTCTGCATTTGTCATTCATCATATTAACTATATGTCCTATCCTGAAAGTTAACCACACATGAGCAGCGTCATCATTACTAAATTCCCTTTTGTTCTCACGGAAAGGTTTAATTATATCCGTATTAGTTAAAGCTAGATCTTGCATCGACACACTAACTTTATATTCTGGTAGTCTGCCAAGATAAAATCTAGCGGGAGAGGGCTCAATTGCGGATATTTCCTCCATTATAATTAAGACAAATATTTAAATCGGATTTTAGTATATATAGTATAACCAGGACCAAGTGTACTTGGCTTTAAATTGGATATATCTCTCATTGTGATAAACCGTGAGTAAATGAATACTGCGGAAATCACAGGCAGAGCATCAAAGATACATGACCAAAACCATGTATTCAGTATCGTATTGGAGTTAGAGGAAAAACATGAAATGCGACGACAATATACCTTGTCAGGTAAATCTCCTATAAAAAAAAGATTACCTGAAAAGATTTCAAAATAATGATTTAGACAAATTAATATATAATAGGAGCAAAAACAATTTGTAGCACAGCCAATATATAAAAATTAGGAAGCGTCCCGAAATGGTGTGACTAGAATTTGTAAGTCAAAAAATGAAAACCAGTCGGTAGTCTTGTAAATTTGGTTATTTTAGATTCACTGTTGGCAGAGGTAATAATTAATTCTCACATAAGTTTAAATTTATATGCTATTTTAGATTAATTAAAATCAAACTTGTAGTTGACCACGCTGATAGCTATCAACAGAACAACGATGTATCGAAAATGAAAATTAATACAGTCAGAATTCTAGATGTGGATATACATGAAAGTGTAAAACACTCATAAAGAGAGCAATTAAACCCAAAAATGCAGAAACAGTCCAAGAAATTGCTTTACTATCAATAAAATAAGCAGCCAGATATTTTTGGCATACATCCACGATCGGTCCAATTTGTGGCAAATAAAACATATAAATCTGCATATTCAATAAAATCAAACCATCAGATAATATTTTAATACATCAAGTAACTCTTTAACGTCATATGTTGCTTTATGTAAATTTATGCAAGTGCAAATTATATCCTGGATATTTCATAGACTGTAAATTTTGCTAATGTTTCTGCTTAGCCATCACCACAGACACAGGCACAGTTTCACTGTCACTGCTCTCGCTTTCACTTTCGACAAAATCATATAATATAACATTTCTCAATTGCATTACACGATAGTCTGTCATATTTTTATTTTGTAATCGTGAGACGATGCAATCCTTATCTTTTCGATTGAACGCGCAATGGGTGAAAATAGCTTTACTTGTGTGTCGTTAACAATTGCCAAGGGCATTAAAACAGAATTGGCAATTGGAAGGTAATGTGAATTGATTTTCAAATTTTCGTTGTAATGATTCAAAGTCACACATAATCTTTTGAGGATCGAGATTTTTAGATATCTTCAATCGATCATGTTTACTTTTTTAATAGCAGAAATAATGACCTATGTTTTCACTGTTCATTCATTATATATATTTATTTCTTTGAAATAATAATCAGATGCAAAGATTGTGGTCCCAATAAAGGGACTTGTTTTGAGGATGATTTATGATTATTTGTATATGTTTATGAAATATATATATATATATATATATATATATATATATATATATATATATATATATATATGATTTATGAACTATATACATATGTCAATATATATATATATATATATATATATATATATATATATATATATATATATATATATATATATATATATATATATATATGTGTGTGTGTGTGTGTGATTTATGAACTATATACAAATTGTATAAGATGGCGTGATTTATGAAATATATACAAATGCGATGATTTGTAATTTATATACGAACGTCAGAAACGTAAATATGACGGCACAAACATAAATGGGATGATTTAACTACGTCCAGCAGATTTCAAAAATTACCCCATATAAAGCCTTGAGTGAGGTAAAATTACAGCTCATCGCAAGTTATAAGGGTAAGAATGTTCTTTTTCCAGCTGAACTTAGTACCCAAATTATAAATAAAATGGGATCAAAATCTCCTACGCCGCCAACTGGCAGTAACGATTCACGAACCGTGGATTTTGAGTACGACAGTCAAACGCTTATACCATTAGACCACGGACCTGTCTATGCATATATATTCAAGAAATTATTATATAGTTTGACCAATAGTATGTACGAGCAGTAAATATTGAATAAAAATTATAATTATTATAGTCCAGTATTATTCATAAAGATACAATACGTCCCGGATAATGATTTGTGGAATCGCCACATGTACTACGTAATTATATGACAATCTCTAGCTTCCACGAACGCAGATGCAGGTAGCAGACGTTTTGAATATTCGCTAGCTATAGTTGTAACATGCCATGTGTAATCAGTTGCATTGTGACTCTCTGTCTGATAAATATTGTTTTAAAAATATCTTTTTCGAGTACATGATGTATGTTCTGCATTAGTTATCGTTATTGCGGAAATAAATATAACGAAAGCTAAAAATAACCTTGATTCGTATAGCCAAGCGACCCGAATTTCTGGTTGTAGGGTTAAAATATAAATTAATATCAGTCTTTGTTACAAATTACTAACTAATTAACAGCTAATTGACTGCAGAGAGTAGCTGAATTACCGTAATTATCCTTTTAAACATGAAATCCTTGTCTGTCAGAGGTTTTAATACCTTCGGTTACTGAAAACACGATTACATTAAGGAAGATAATTATTATATTTACTCTGGATAGACGGAGCATAGTTATCGCGCTTCATTATATATTCAATTATTCTGGAAAAAAAAACAAATTTTTCACTGAGTTTTTGAGAGAAAATATGTATCTTTCTCAAAGTAAGTGTGCAGATAGAGACTGTAATTAATACAAATAATATTTTTGTCATTGAATATAACAGTACATTTGTTTAATATATTTTGCTTTTTCTTTAGTAAAATTTCTGATTTCGTCAGAATTAATACTTTGTCAGGAAAAATAAAAGTATCCATATACCCTGAAATCATTTTTCTTTGCTTTTTAACAATATTTAATCAACGAGCTTATGTACACATTAACATATAACGTCTCCCCGTGTATGTCTATAATGTTCGATCTCTGATCTGTAAGTTTAAAATTCATTCTTGACATTAATGGATTATGTACATGCAAATAGACCTGGTTTGTTGGCTCAGATACAATCAACGACGACCCTGGTGGGACCTGAGTGTAATACATATCATCGCTGGGCCTGGTCAGACTTTGAATGATCCACTTGATAGCTACTATCAACTGCGTCGCATACTAGATTGACTGCGATTGTTGATGTTATGTTAACGATATTAGGTCAGATATGATGTCCTTCGCCATTCGGATTGTTATTATACTTAAGAATGGTTGGTGGTATTTTTCTCCATGAATCACAAATTATTTTAAAGTGTTTATCAATAAGATCTTTAACTCATTTCTTTAGCTCTTCATAGTTAAATTTGGGGCTAATGAATGTTGATAATTGTTCTCGTGTAATTCCAAATGCTTCAGAAATGCCGTTGTGAACAAACGATTGAGTTGAATATTTTGAACTGGCTCTGTCTTCATTAACTGTGTAGTCTGTAATATATTATCTAGTTGGGTTTAATAATCTCTCTCTCTCTCTCTCTCTCTCTCTCTCTCTCTCTCTCTCTCTCTCTCTCTCTCTCTCTCTCTCTCTCTCTCTCTCTCTCTCTCTCTCTGTTAACAAAACATAAAAAACATCATTCATGAACTCTTGGTCTGAAGCAACATAATTCAAATATTGTATTGACTCAATTATTTGATTTTTTAAATCATCGTTGTACGAACCATTAATGCTTGAAAATAACTAGTGTAGATTTTTAAATGCATTTTGATGCTCAGATTTAATTGTATTAGCATATGAATTTATTTGATCATTATCAAATACTTTTATTCTAACTTTCTTGCCATCATTTTTAGGTTGTAAAATAGTTTTCTATTCTATCTACATAATGCGTGACTCTATCAAGGCCAGAATATAGTTGACATAGATAAGCATCTTTTACTTTTATTTATTTTGGAAATTGTATAATGTTTTAACGTCTATGACAAAAGTTGATCGCTGTGGTTCTGGTAGTCCTTGATAAATATGGTGGTAGAACTTAATGAAATCATTGTAGTTATCACGGAATTGTATTAGTGACGATCTGCTATAATAACTCTCTCGACAGCGAGGACTCAGACAATATTATTATTGTTATTATTTAATTCTCCATTTTGGCTTTTGTCACTAGCGATTATGAATGCTTCATCGTAGGTTTTCATTATTGTTGCAAATTCCTCGTCGGATCTTTTAGCATCACTATGAATGAAATACATGAGGTTAGTTTAGAATAGGCTGTTATTGTTATGTGTAATTTTATTATATATTCACGTAATTTGTCATATGTGCATGTATATATCTTGCTGAGAATATATGCGATCTTCGCTAAGTTGAAACGATAATTGTTATAACAGCAGTAGCTGATATTGTTATCGTTGATAATAATAATCCGGGTCCAGCAACAATAGCAGAAACTGAGTAAACAACTATATCAATGACAACCATACGTCTGCTATATTTTTTACTTTTACTGTATAATTGTCAATAATATTTTCTAGTTTGGACAGGCATGTAGTTGGTCGATGGACGACTCTGTCACTTGATACATGATATTTTCTAGTTTGGACAGGCATGTAGTTGGTCGATGGACGACTCTGTCACTTGATACATGATATTTTCTAGTTTGGACAGGCATGTAGTTGGTCGATGGACGACTCTGTCACTTGATACATGATATTTTCTAGTTTGGACAGGCATGTAGTTGGTCGATGGACGACTCTCTCACTTGATACATTATATTATGACATTAAGTAATTAATTGCGGTGTTTCAGCCACGAATTGCAGACAACACAAGTAAGTTGTTGCGGTTAATTTTTTTATCATCTGCTCTATCAGCATAAAAGTTTCTTCGACATCTTTGCTCAGCACTATAGACACGGTTCCAAAGAAACTCAGTCAAGTGAGGTCATGGAAATATGGTAAATATGACAAACTTTGCACTGCTTAACACAGACAGTCTATACACCAACATTATCTGCGGTATATTTGAAAGTGTAGCATTGCTGCGACCATGTTGAAACACCGGAAGCAATCGTGTATACAATATTTTTAATATGATGGTGCGGAATTTTAATCAAACTCGTTTCTTGAACAATATTACAAATTCCACTGATAATATTGTTGAGTCTTGTGTTAATATCAGCAAGTTGTATGTCAACTGTTGGTGGATTTCATTCTGTTGGTGGTGCTAATCCATATGAACCAGTATAAATAGTTCCACGTGGATTAATTGCATATCCAACCCAACGGATATCGGTCTACACTCTTTGTCGATTGATAATACCAGTTTCAATATTCTTCAGTTGTTTTTGGTTATTGATCGCACATGAAAACATCTCTAAAGTTGTTTTTTTTAAGCGAAACAATGAAGTTGATATTAAGGACATGTATGTTTTATTTAAACAACACTACAAAATATATTTCCAGGCTGCATAACGTTTTTCATTCGAAGAGAAAAAATGCTCTAACCAATTCTGCAAAGTTCAAATGTAAACTTTTCATCACCTACAGGGTTTTTATTCCAGAATCAGGGCGCATGTCTCACAATGGAGAAAAAGATGTAGTTTTTGTGGAAATTTTACCAATGTATCGTCTATCAATTGTAAGGGATCTTGTGCACAATGTTAGTAGTTGGTGATGGTGACTGTTAATACAAAGCAATTTCAAGAGCACTCGCTGGATCAAAAAACTTTCACTTAAAAAATAACAGTATATACAAGAAGAGGGTCAAATGGCTAAGGGATGGGGAGTCTTTCATGTAATTTGTCACTGGTTAAATACGTATGTAAATTTCCTGATTTAACGCCTCGTGGAAACTCGTGATAAACGACAGAATATTTGCAGACGCCTGACTATGTTTTAGATGGCTGAAATGACTGAAAAATGAAATCATCAAATATTAAATAAACTGTCTTCAAAATATAATGAACTTTCCGAACAGAAGGGACTTCAACAAATTTATGACTCACCAAATCAAATAAAGATTTAATGAACAGAAAAATAAAAGGACAATCTAACATCATTGCTGACCGAATCATACATTTCGAAAATTTGGTAACTGAAAATAACTCGTTTATACCATCAAATCACATTGTGTAATAATGTACACAGATGAACAAATAACGGGCATTAAGACTCTTTGTTGCTACCGCAGACTATACATGGCTTTGACAATTTTATTATGCTTTGTAAAATGAATGTGACGGTAACATGTTACAAGCAACTGACGGTAACATGTTACAAGCAACTGACGGTTAATCGAGTCAGAACAGGTGAACAACCAATCTTACTTGGACCGCTCTTCATTCACGATAACAGCGATTTTGAAAATTAGTCTTATTTTTCCATCATTTGAAAGTAAATCTTATAGATTCAAATTATAAGAGCATTGTAACTGGAAGTGAAGTGGCTCTAGTCTGCCCGATGCAACACGCGTTTTGTGCACACGCCGTTTACAAGAGAATGTTAGGCATATATTGACACTTAACGCAGTTACTGTGATTGACCGCAACACTTTCTTGATAGAAAATTTTGTGGAAGATGGACTAGTTGAAGCTCATGATAGTATTTGTTTTGAAGACACATATGATGCTTTAGAAAATCTTTGTGCTGAAATTTCAGAAACAATTTCTTAATTACTTTCAGGAAAAACTAAAGACAAATATCAACCTAAACGTCAACAAACCGTTAAAAATCTATCTGATAGACCGCATGTGTAAACATAATAATTTTGAGTCAATGAACCATGTTCTACAACAGACAGTTGACTGGAAGACGAAAACGCTCACAGAAGTTGTACAACTGACACATGAATTAGTACATGGACAATTTAGAAATCTAAAGAATACTATAGTAGGCAATCCATAATTCCAACAAAATCAGCATGGATTTAAATGACAAAGCAATAACGCACATAGTTGTACAAACTCTTTAGACGCCATATTGACATAAACACAAAATACGTAACATCTACGGATGGTCAGACAAGTTTTGTTACACCAAGGACTAACGGACGAAAATCTGGGAAAAGGAAACGAATCATCAATACACGAACTGTGACAATGCAAAAATATATAAACATAAAACAGAGGTTTAGTCAAAATGTGTTATATTTTATTGTCTTTTGTTATGTTTATTTTACCTTGTGTAACATGACTTGAAGTCCGATTTTCAAGAGGAACGGAATCTTGAAACCTAATGAATTTTTTATTTATCCGGGTGCTCATAGTATTCTTTCATTGAAATCTGATACATTATTTATGTAATTAAATATAATTATTACATTTCGACAAAATGTTTTTAGTTTTGCAAACTGATTTCCCGGGTTGTTTTGTCATTAATTATCATCAAAACTCTTATTTTTTTCGCAAAGAAGTCAACACTTTAAAAATAAAAGCCTTTATCATTTAAATGGACCTTGTCTGCATCATAGTCTTTTGGGAAGCTAACAATTGATCTATTGAATCAAACATTGAACTTCAAAACCAGATTACTTATTATCATGTATTAGAACATTACATGAACTCATCAATTTCGAATCGCGTATGACTATTACTCGTTCACATCTTTGAAAGAAGACTTTTTAACACCTTTACAATCAACTTTCATATTAACAAAATCAGCATATAAATGCGTTTCAATATTGCCAACTATCGGAAAACCTTTCAATCAACTGTTCCGTAATAAAAGAGTGAAGCCAAAGTCCTAAATGAATCGAAGTTTGAATCCCTATGAAGTTCCAGTATGGAAGGCGATGACGTCTTTTATGACCAGCTTTGTGATGTTGTATCAACAGTCCTTTGCTGAATTTTATGAATCAAGAATAATATTCCGTCTATAAAATTCCAAATGACTTCCAATAAATATCTTTGTCCAAGAATCTTTACGAGCACAATTAATTTCCTTGGTGAATAAATACTTTAAATACGAAAATCAACTCAAAAAAAGCAACAACCAGACAAATACCTTGAGCGCGAATGTATACATTTACGACTGATTAAAATCATCTGAAAAATCAATTTTAGATCACACGATGGCTCACGTGGTCACTTAGTTTGAATAAAGTAAAATAAAAATTATATTTGAAACTACCACACAAGTAATTAAATTACTTATACGTAACAATAACAATTAAATTGAATGATATTCAATTATCATAGAATGTACCATTAAAACTTAAAGTAAATACAGAATGTTATGCTGGATATTACTTTCAATTATATTTACTTTCATTTTGTTTATGTATTGCTACGATTCTTCGTTGATAGTATCTGCAGAATCTAGTACGACACAGTGAAACCATTGCTTTAATTTAGCAAAACGAGGAAAAAAGTAAATTATTCGTATCAGAATCGCTCCAATCATCATTTATTTTCTTTTGTAATACCATTCAAACAAAAACAAAATCATAATTCATGTGTGTCCACCGATACAGGTGTATTTCGGTGGATTTCGGTGTATTTCGGGGGTTTTTTTAGAGTATTTTGGTGTTTATGGTATTAAATTCCATGTATGCATACGTAATTAGCAATCAGTATAGCTGTGAGTATAAAACCATTACATTTTTAATTGATTAGGAAGACGGTTGTACAATTTATGAAGCTGAATGACGTGTAATTACTCATTGTTTGTACTATACTTTCCATAATATCATGCATTTGCAAGAAGAGAAAAATTCGAAAATCTTAGTTGTATGCCATTAAATACATCTGATTGTCTCACACTGTGCTTATGTCTTATGCCATTAAATACATCTGATTGTCTCACACTGTGCTTATGTCTTATGCCATTAAATACATCTGATTGTCTCACACTGTGCTTATGTCTTATGCCATTAAATACATCTGATTGTCTCACACTGTGCTTATGTCTTATGCCATTAAATACATCTAATTGTCTCACACTGTGCTTATGTCTTATGCCATTAAATACATCTGATTGTCTCACACTGTGCTTATGTCTTATGCCATTAAATACATCTGATTGTCTCACACTGTGCTTATGTCTTATGCCATTAAATACATCTGATTGTCTCACACTGTGCTTATGTCTTATGCCATTAAATACATCTAATTGTCTCACACTGTGCTTATGTCTTATGCTATTAAATACATCTGATTGTCTCACACTGTGCTTATGTCTTATGCCATTAAATACATCTGATTGTCTCACACTGTGCTTATGTCTTATGCCATTAAATACATCTGATTGTCTCACACTGTGCTTATGTCTTATGTCATTAAATACATCTGATTGTCTCACACTGTGCTTATGTCTTATGCTATTAAATACATCTGATTGTCTCACACTGTGCTTATGTCTTATGCCATTAAATACATCTGATTGTCTCACACTGTGCTTATGTCTTATGTCATTAAATACATCTGATTGTCTCACACTGTGCTTATGTCTTATGCTATTAAATACATCTGATTGTCTCACACTGTGCTTATGTCTTATGCCATTAAATACATCTGATTGTCTCACACTGTGCTTATGTCTTATGCCATTAAATACATCTAATTGATTCACACTGTGCTTATGTCTTATGCCATTAAATACATCTGATTGTCTCACACTGTGCTTATGTCTTATGCCATTAAATACATCTGTCTCACACTGTGCTTATGTCTTATGCCATTAAATACATCTGATTGTCTCACACTGTGCTTATGTCTTATGCCATTAAATACATCTAATTGTCTCACAATGTGCTTATGTCCTATGCCATTAAATACATCTGATTGTCTCACACTGTGCTTATGTCTTATGCCATTAAATATATCTGATTGTCTCACACTGTGCTTATGTCTTATGCCATTAAATACATCTGATTGTCTCACACTGTGCTTATGTCTTATGCCATTAAATACATCTGATTGTCTCACACTGTGCTTATGTCTTATGCCATTAAATACATCTGATTGTCTCACACTGTGCTTATGTCTTATGCCATTAAATACATCTGATTGTCTCACACTGTGCTTATGTCTTATGCCATTAAATACATCTGATTGTCTCACACTGTGCTTATGTCTTATGCCATTAAATACATCTAATTGTCTCACACTGTGCTTATGTCTTATGCTATTAAATACATCTGATTGTCTCACACTGTGCGTATGTCTTATGCCATTAAATACATCTGATTGTCTCACACTGTGCTTATGTCTTATGCCATTAAATACATCTGATTGTCTCACACTGTGTTTATGTCTTATGTCATTAAATACATCTGATTGTCTCACACTGTGCTTATGTCTTATGCTATTAAATACATCTGATTGTCTCACACTGTGCTTATGTCTTATGCCATTAAATACATCTGATTGTCTCACACTGTGCTTATGTCTTATGCCATTAAATACATCTAATTGTCTCACACTGTGCTTATGTCTTATGCCATTAAATACATCTGTCTCACACTGTGCTTATGTCTTATGCCATTAAATACATCTGATTGTCTCACACTGTGCTTATGTTTTATGCCATTAAATACATCTGATTGTCTCACACTGTGCTTATGTCTTATGCCATTAAATACATCTTATTGTCTCACACTGTGCTATGTCTTATGCCATTAAATACATCTTATTGTCTCACACTGTGCTTTATCTTATGCCATTAAATACATCTGATTGTCTCACACTGTGCTTATGTCTTATGCCATTAAATACATCTGATTGTCTCACACTGTGCTATGTCTTATGCCATTAAATACATCTGTTTGTCTCACACTGTGCTTATGTCTTATGCCATTAAATACATCTGTTTGTCTCACACTGTGCTTATGTCTTATGCCATTAAATACATCTGATTGTCTCACACTGTGCTTATGTCTTATGCCATTAAATACATCTGATTTTCTCACACTGTGATTATGTCTTATGCCATTAAATACATCTGTTTGTCTCACACTGTGCTTATGTCTTATGCCATCAAATACATCTGATTGTCTCACACTGTGCTTATGTCTTATGCCATTAAATACATCTTTTTGTCTCACACTGTGCTATACATCATTACTACATTACCTTATATTAACATTTATACTGCCTAGAACAAATAATATAAACATTTCCTTATTCTAATCAAACTCTCGTAGTGATTGCATGTTAAAAGCAAATAAAACAACGAAATCCATAATACAGATTTTTATTTCAAGAGATGTAAACGGGGTGGGTGGATGGGTATGTAATTTTAGTCCTCTACCTTAGTGGTGTTTGTTCTAGTGGACTTTGTCCTATCTCTGTAAGGGAGAGGCGGCTTCTTTCCTAGGGAGTTTGTCATTTCCGCCAAACTATTTTATATGTGATTCGCCTGAATAACCTGTGACCACTTCAAAAGCTTTCGTTGTAATGCTGTGAACATTTCTCCCAATTTTCCTTGTTAGTGTCATACTCAGTCATTCTTCCAAATTTATGTAGTCAGTTTTAGGTTATAAACGGTAGCATTTATTTTTTAAAATGTCGAGATGTACTGAAATTCAGTCCTGATGGTTGTGAGCGTGTAATACAGAGCGCTTTGCATCAATATGGTAATAACAGAATGTCACATGTTGTGAGTGTGTCTGTGTCCTTTAAAGAAAATGTGTATTATGTGATGTTAGAAAAATACTATATAGTTTCTATATATATATATATATATATATATATATATATATATATATATATATATATATATATATAATAAATATATATATATATATATATATATTTATTTTTATATATATATATATATATATCATATATAAACTATATATATAAATAAACTATATATATATACTATATAAACTATATACATATATAAACTATATATATATATATAAACTATATATATATAAACTATATATATATATAAACTATATATATATATATATAAACTATATATATATCAACTATATATATATATATATCAAAAATATTATATATATATATATATATATATATATATATATATATATATATAATTTTTTACATATATATATATATATATATATATATATATATATATATATATATATATATATATATATATATATATATATATAAATATATATATATATATATATATATATATATATATTATATATATATATATATATATATATATATATATATATATATATAGATATATATATATATATATATATATATATATATATATATATATAATATGTTTATGTAACAATTATATTGTTATAATGGGGTGATGCGTTGTTTTATTGTTTAAGAGCGGAATATTCAGCTATGTGTACAGATACTAATAGCTGGTTTCATGCAAAATGCATCATGCCAAGATAGCTTATGTGAAATGTTTATTGTAGATCAGAAATAAATTCTAGTTAGTTAAACATAACAGACGACCCTAATTATACGTCCGTTAAATTTGATAGTAATAGGATTTCTGTGTCATGGCACCACACGCAAGTCGTTGTTGAATTGGTGATTTCAGACACTACAACACAAGCAGGTTACTTTTGTAGAATCAATGGCTATACACAAATACACGATGATTAGTAGGAATTCTGCAATCCGATATCACGGTAAATACACTCTACTGCAAAAGAAGTCTTTAAAGAATCACGTTCATTTCAAAATCAATTACAGTGCAATAATGTAGTTTATACAATCATTTTAAAGAATTATAATAGGCTTCAGAGCTAAGTGATGAACGGGTTCGGTTTTAAAAAGTATAATGTATGTTATATATTACAGAAATAGCAATAGGGTGTAATTTGTTGAAATATTAGCGTTGGTGTTAAATCTTGTGATTAACTACTAAATTTATGTCTGAAGAAATCGGTTTTAGTTTAATCTTTGTATAATCGACATCTGTTCATTAAGGATATATTAAGAGTGCATCTTAAGTTAAATAATCTCTCTGCATACTTTTCCTCCTAATAATACTTAGGTATAAGATGATATTTTTAATTATTTGATAGTAAAGTTCGCATACGTAATTTCATCATTTGATATTCATACTAATTTCCAGGAATATGGGATACGTATCTAAATCCATTCATGTTTGACAGTATAGAGCTAATAAAGTAAAGTTTCTTATCTTGTCTGAAATATTCATTATCATAAAAATAACAAATCTGAACTTTCCTCACGAACAGTGTCAAATGCGTTATGATCCTCCGTTTCAAAGGTTCGTAAGCGATGCGTAAAGTCAATTGCCGCTGACGTGACAAAATGCACAATTACAAACCTATCAGTAGTTTTAAAAAAAGCTGGACTTTATTAATTCTGCAATAAGGGCATTACTTAGCTGACTTGAGACACCATTTTCACGACGCTGTCCGCAAAGCAGTGACGAGTGAGTCGAGATTGCTGTAAGTAGTGTATCAACATAATGTTTCATTACTAATAGTGCCTTAAGCAATGTTTTTAAGACTTTATATACATGGATAAAATTAAATGTGATGTCCTGAATGATTTAAAATTTTCTCGAATGTAGATTGATTTGAATAAATATAGACTTTACTTTTTATATAATATTATTTTTGTTATTCTTTCTAACATTTTCAGCAATGCTAAAATCAATGCCTTGTACTTGTTTATGTTCCTTCTTATTAACATATCGATTTAAGTCAACAAGTGGAAATAACAGGCACCAAATAATTTATCAATACGTGTGCATTGAAACAATATTAAATGCTTTTTTTCTAAAGTGTGAAAATAAATCAGATACGAGCAGATGCTAATATTTTATTAAAAATTGACAGTATTGATGTTGTTTTATCAAATGCTAGTAGTTTTGGCAATCTCCAGCAACACAATAGTATGAAACTATGCAGCAACACAATAGTATGAAACTATGCGGCAGAGAGGAACCTCATCATACGTGAGAATTTTTTGTGAATCTTTAAGTTCGTGGCTCCATGCAGAAACGAAATGAAACGAATGCAGAAGTATTTGAAAGATATCCTGTGGTCCATTTTTGTTTGGTTTATCCTTTAAGGTCTTTATTGCCTGAATCGTCTAGAGAGCTGGTGTTTAACCTATCCTGTCATTAAACCTCCGTCCGCCTTAGTTCCAGTATCACACTCTGCTAGAAAGCTGCCAAACGATTCCCGTGAGTCAGTTGTTCTAACCGTGGTTTTCACAGATTCTTCGTCCACCATTTATACTAGCCGCGATATATAGCATCACTTTCGCTGAGAGATGGCGTTAAATCCCAAAACAACAAAACAACTACAACATTCTTCACCGAATCGCGCATAAATACAACATATCACTTGGAGTGATTAATATCTGATTAGTTGTCGAGTACACACTAATTTTGCCATGCCATATTTGCCTGCAGTTTAATTATTTGAAGAAAAAAATTAAATACAATTTTCATTAACAAGTATGTGGCATATCAATAAAACAATTTTTAGAATTTTTAATGATTATGACAATATTGTTTCTTTTAAATTACAAACTTACACACGTTGGGCATCGATATGTCACCTAATAATGAAAAGTGCAAACACTATAGTGTTTAAGCCGAATTATTTTGATAATATATATTTTCGAGGAATACGGTTGGTTTAGAAAGAACAACTATATATATATATATATATATATATATATATATATATATATATATATATATATATATATATATATATATATATATATATATATATATATATATATATATATATATATGCAGTTAACCTGAATAGCCATTGTCACTTCCGCGAGCCATTATTCTTATCCAGTGTGAATATATCTCCAAATTGCCGTTCTCAGCAAGCCATTGTTCTTAATCAGTGTGAATATATCTCCCAATTGCCGTTCTCAGCAAGCCATTGTTCTTATTCAGTGTGAATATATCTCCAAATTGCCGTTCTCAGCAAGCCATTCTTCTTTTCAGTGTGAATATTTCTCCAAAATGCCGTTCTCAGTTAGTTACCCAAACCGTCTTCCAAATTTCAATCGACATTTTATACCTTGCGTCTAATACTAAAAGTTGTTTTCCTCTGACCCCTCCCAGTTCTTAATTGTCATGATATTCCATTATTTATCACTGATTTAATATCATTGAAATGGCATGACGTAAATGTTATTGACTTTCCCTGATTAATATTTGTTCAAAATTGTATAGCTTTGAACAAATAAGGAAAAGAATATGTTAGGTGCTTATTAAGTTTCATAAACCGATTAAACATTTTGGTGTGATATGTATATATATATATATATATATATATATATATATATATATATATATATATATATATATGTATGTATGTATGTATGTATGTATGTATGTATGTATGTATGTATGTATGTATGTATGTATGTATGTATGTATGTATGTATGTATGTATGTATGTATGTATGTATGTATGTATGTATGTATGTATGTATGTATGTATGTATGTATGTATGTGTGTGTGTGTGTGTGTTTTTGTGTGTGTGTGAGGAAGGGTGGGGGTGTTAGACATGTGTTTGTTTTTGTAAAGGAACAAGCAAACAAAGTCAAGGACTTTGATGTTTGTGAATTTATTAGCGTAAAGAGTCAAACGGGTATTCCACGAATTGTTTAGTTTGCAATGGAGGACTGAGATTACTATGGGTAAATGTAGTTCATATCGCTATTTTTCAAGACTAACACAAACGTGTAGAAATAAAATTGTATGTTTCTAACCGAACAAAATGTCAAATGCATTTTATTAGCACTGTTGTCATACTGAAGTTTTATTTTAGCAATGTCATAACCTGCTACTATATATCACTGATTTCGTCCAGATGCGTATCAAAGGCCAAATCAAGCTGTTGCTGTTCTTATGAGTGTGAACTTAAGGCCATTTATCATCATGTGAAAAGCTATGCATGCATGTCAGAATATATGGTGGAAGAAGAACCGGGAGCAACGAACAAAGAAACTACTGGCAAGCTTTCTTGCATATCCACTCTGGCCAAACCCAAGATTCGAACCCATGCGGACAGTGTTCCGTAAAGACGTGCACCTTAGATGACTTGGCCACGCAGAGCCCCATAAATATATTTCAGGATGACAGAGATTAACACTTGGAGAATTGGAATCTTAATTGAACTTTTAAAATTGGCTGATGTGCTAGAATTACAGATCAACAGTGAAGAGTGGATTTGTTTCAATTCTTTACCAATAGAATGAATATTCATTAAAATACAACAGCATTAGTTATTTTTGTTTTGCTCAATTTTTGTTGTTTTTGTTTTTGTTTATTTAAAAAAAAAGATTTTTAGTCAGTACCTAAATTCGTTGTGTTAAATTTCTAGTTGAAAGTATTGGTGGGTATTTATCATCTACAACTACTGGAAACGCAGAAAACAAAGAATAAACAATTCTGAAGCTAACGTTGATTACTTGAATATTTAAAACAAAACTACCATATGTATGAACACAAAACTACCAACGGTATGTGCACAAAACAAAGCCCTGATAAGGTGAATATTCACCCTGTGTTTTCGTTCAAGTGAATAATCGATCGAAGCCGACGCAACCAACTGCACTAAAACAATGCTACCACCTCTTTAAGCACAAATAAAACGCCTATTAAGATTAATCACGTGTTTTCTGCTGAGTGTTCTGCATAAAGAATGCCGACGGCACCAATGTGTTCAGCATATTTAATTTGCAATGCTTGTTTGATTTTGTTCACAATTGTATATCCTATTTAATGTACCATAGTATCTTGGACCTAATCGTGTCAAAAATCTAGTTTATTTTCTGCTTGAATGGAATTATTAATATTTTATATCTTATTCTGTAAGCAGCTAATTCATAATTTAATTATTCTTTATGTATATGGAAGTAATATTAGGATCGTTATTAATAGAAGTCTTGGTAATGATTATTGGAATTCCCGGACATAGGTTACATATTATGATTTAGTAAGAGACTTTCAAATTATAGCTAACATTTTATTTTATAAACATTAAGATATTTCTAGAACTTTATTATTCATTAGGTACTGGTTTTTGTTTTAGAAAATGTTAATTGCGCCCAGGAAAGTTTATTCATTCGTGCTTTAAAATCTATCATACTCAGTATTGTATTTGTGTTGTGTCCAAAATTCATTTGGGCTGAAATTGCTTTTTTCAAATTATTTAATTCAGTGATTATTATTAAAGAAAGACATTTAATGGGATTTTTAATGAGCTCCAACCTGGAATTATATTACTGTGTTTCAACGACGGACTGTTGGTTTAAAAAAAAAAACACGATAAGAGCCGTCACAGGCAAAAACAAAACATTCAAAGTTGGACTTAATTTGGATCTTCACTAACGTTTATTAGGAACTTATATTTTTTGGACTCGAGTCTAGAACACAGGATTTTTTTTTAATTTATTTCGGAATACCGTAAGTTCTATTTTTTAATTTTCACTTTGTATCCTCGAGGAAAGTATTTGTGAATTTTATAAATTTTATTGATTTTCACTCATTTATGATACTTATTTTATGAGTATAGACTCGTAAGAGAAAATGCTGACTAATCTGATAGACAATAGAATCACTCCTTTATTTGTTAATGCTTCGTTTATAGACGAACGTCGGTAACAGAAAAAGAGGAAAATGAAGAATTAAGGGTTCAACGGGCCATAGAAGGCATATCGGTAAAGGAAGCAATTAATATTGACGATCAGTGCACTTTTTTGGAACCCTTTGCAATCTCATTAATCCAATCAATTATTGCTGAATTGATAATATGCAGAATTCTCTCTCTCTCTCTCTCTCTCTCTCTCTCTCTCTCTCTCTCTCTCTCTCTCTCTCTCTCTCTCTCTCTCTCTCTCTCTCTCTCTCTCTCTCTCTCTCTCTCTCTCAACCATTAGATAAAACAGAACATGTACTGGAGTATGATAAATAATGCCAAAGTACCACAGGGCAGGGATTTTGTGAATATTTTAAAGAAATAACTCAGTAGACACAGAAAGTAATGGCTGAGCAATCCTACAAACGGTGTTCAAATGGAAAACGTATACTCTATTTATATTTTCCTATGTTCATGTTTATTCTCTTGATTCTTGTGAAAGAATGTTCTGTGATGGTGTCAGGGTTTGAAGATTGTATGTGCTTTATGTTCGCAGAACAAAGTCATAACAGTATCGAGTCAGGATACAAATATTAAACGTTGCAGGGTGAGCATAGACGCTACCTCTTGGAATTCTCCATTCATACCTGTAAGGAATGCGATAATCTCTAGTCGTCATACAGGAAGAGCAGCGTTGCCTTAAAACAACAGAAGAATATCGAAGAACAGTTATTTTGCTGTAGATGATATTCAGTATAGAAGTAATTTAGTTGTTCTAATGTTACGACCATGTAGTTTAATTACTTGTGTGTTAAAATTTGAATTATTTCTATTTCATTTTTGTATCATTAAATAAAATTAATTTTGTGATGATGGTTATGTTCATAGAGTCTGACGTGTTTATTTAGAGCGTAAATATGACACATAGGATATCGTATGCAATCTTCTTAGCTTGCTGGCTTGATAAACAAGCTTGATAGATGATAGGTTGTGGCTGAAGTCATTTCTAATTATACCATTTACGCTTTGTAATGCATGGTGAGATTTCGAAATCAACAGGCCTTCTGCGTGCCTATTTTACAATAATATGACTGACTAGCAATCACTAGAACCAAGCTTATGAGACTTTAACTATCAATAACTAAAATCGAGAACCAAACTGATAAAATTTTCAAGATTATAAGCCCATTGCAGATTTTTATTTAAAGAAAACAAATCTGATCACAACTCGTAAGACTTGTTCTGTAGCCACTATCGTTTACTCTCTCTCTCTCTCTCTCTCTCTCTCTCTCTCTCTCTCTCTCTCTCTCTCTCTCTCTCTCTCTCTCTCTCTCTCTCTCTCTCTCTCTCTCTCTCTCCGTATTACCACCCTTATATAGATTAGCAAATATGCTAGCTGACGCTTAAATAAGGTAATGAGTAGAGACAATGTTATTTCTCTAATTAGATTCCGATACATTCTTTCAATCGAATTATTGTCTGTAAAGAATAATTGTTAGGTTGTCTATCGTAATTATTGATCATTTACTGAGAAGGCTACATGGGTACTTTGAAAATATCCATTCTACCAACCATCTACTCTCCATTATGCCATTATAGAAATATAATAAATGTCAGCAGCATTATTACTAGACTCTGGTCAATCTGATCTTTCATTCGTCATGGTTTCTTCTCCATCATATTCATGTGAAACATTCAAAGAATATAGTTAAGAAAAGGAATAAATGTTATTACTCTCTCTCTCTCTCTCTCTCTCTCTCTCTGCTTGATGTATTCTTGTTTATTTAAGTGTTTGCTCACATAGCATACTAAAATAGTAAATATGCAATTACTTTGGTGGATAGGTTTTCATTTGGGATATAATCAATAAGAAAAGGAATTAAATATACTCGTTGACTGTAAAATTAAAATCATCAATATGCTTTACACAGTCATTACATATATTTATTTAAATAGCTTTTATATCGGTAATCCGTTTAAATCTTTTTTTAGGATTAAACGCACTATGCAAAACATGCTAAAGAGTTATAATTTATTTTTCCACAAATTGAATATCTAGCTAGGACGCCAAGTTATGTTACCTCGGGTGATTCAGACCCATTGTAATATGCTTCGTTAGATTTTTCTAATCGAGATAGAAAGAAAAAATTATATGCATTAAAATATTATTGACTGTGAAGCTGAACTAATAAAGACGCATTACATGGTTATGTAAATATTTCAAAATGTTAGTAGCATCTTTTATTAAAATCATGAACAAAATATTAATGCGCAACTTGTATGTTTTACTTAATAAATCATATTGTACAATATTGTTTGTCATTTGTAATATATTTGTCACTAATACACTGATAATATCATGCATTAAGAAATAGTTTTTAATTGCTGATACATTATTGTTCATTTTGCACTATCATCTGCTTCCATAGTTTATCTAATATTATAACAATACTTTAAAGAAATAAAGAAACAAACCAAATTTCTGAACTAACCACAGAAGTTAATTACTGAGAAGGAAGCATGTTACAGGATAATATGAGATCTCTTCATTCATTGGGCAATATGTATTTATTTTGTAAGTCAGAGATTTATCTTTTGACTGAAAAAGTCAGCGTTGTCCAAACGTACGTGTTGCAGGATCACTAAAAAGTCTACATGTAAATATTTTTAAAGGTAAGAACTGATAAATCGATTAGGTTGTCAATCAACATGATTTCATTGCATGCTGATGAAATTCGTTGCGTAATGTATGAAAATGCGTGTTTGTTGATGTATGAACGCTTGCGGTGACTACGAGCTAGGTCGATTTATTGATATTAAGATACTAATGTGTCAAGGATCGTCGTCAGACGCATATTCATGTGCACAGACACATACAGAAACTTTATACATTAGACAAAGTCTTCATCCATGCACGGTATTCTTGTATGTATGATTGAGTGCATGCCTGTATTCGCGCTCGCGCGCTCTTGACATTGCGTTTAAAACCTACTTTAGCATAATTTTTAAAATGAAATACTCAACAGACTAAACTTGCATTAAAATTATATAGCCAAAAAGAGGATTATGTCTATCTCGCAAAAGGAAATCCTTCTGAAGTGATTTCCTTTGAAAATATATTAATGGTCTTTTCTAAACAATAAATGCACATGTATTTAAAACATATCTAGTTTCATTACCTTTTTCACCGAATCGTGCAATCTCACGTGATGTGATTGACCTCTTTGCAACTACGTCGGTGTCCCGTAAATACTACTCATTCCAAGTCATATTTGCATTTATTTCTATCGCGTGAAAAACAAACGATTTAAATGCCCTCTGACTCCTCTGCCATCCGATTTGGATGGACCATCTACCTTTATCTTCATCGTTTCTCCTCATGCTCCACATCCCTTACAAATTCGTTGTCTATTCAGGGAGGGATGATTTCCCTCTTCACATGCTTCTTGTTTGGGTAGCATCCTGATTTTTCTGTCGGAACTGCAAATTTACCTACTTTGCAATGTTGATTACTCATTCTTCTTGCTTGGACGACGATGAATAGCGCGACTGATGATCGTTTCGCTTTATATGCATGAAGCATGGACGTGAAGAAAATTATTTCTCACAAACTATAACCCAACCCATACATATTTCCAAAATTGTTGTTGTAAGTGTGAATATTTTGATATCTTCAGTCATCCTATATGTTTCACTTTTTCGATTCATTCTTGGAATAATTCTGGGCTAATTACGTCTTCCAAAAGGCCTGAGACCATTTTCTAGAAAACTGAAGCTACTTGTAAGTGTTCTTCTGGATAAGGTGAGTTTTCCATTCTACTCATTTTTTGGGTTGTCTTATAAAAAAAAAATGGGTTGCTAGATTAACTTACTAATATTAAATTTAGGTGAGTGGCCATTCGGACAAGTGTCATCGGTTAATATTAACACCACGCACCACTTATTTACTCGTAAATGTGTGAACTGCACATTTATTTATTACTTGTGTCCTGATGAGGAACCGTCGGAAAACAGCAGCAGACTTTACCTCTATATCTCTGAAAGAGTTCTAATTGGTCCAAGTTGAATTTGTTATTAGTTGCCTAAAGTAAGAAAGAAGTCAACTTTTACCTTATCTAAATTGCTTTAAATAGAAGTTTGAAGACAAACTCTGTAATTATGACTTTGAGTAATGGTTAGAGGTAGAGCAGTTAGAAAATAAAAAATTATATATATATATATATATATATATATATATATATATATATATATATATATATATATATATATATATATATATATATATATATATATATATCCTAATTTCGCAAGCATAAGCACTCATATTTTATTTACTTTTTTAAAAATCAGATCGATTTTAATTTAATTACTGCAGTGTGCATTTGAACCGTGGTGTGTCGGCTCGTTACTATATTATATCCTTAAGTCTCATGTCAAGGCCTTTGGGAATTTTTTTTATTAATTTGTACAATGGTTTCCACATTGTACGACCTGGCATGTTGCTCAGAATTTGGTTCACATTATATTGCGTTATGTTTAGATGTGTGACAATTATTTCTTGATCTGATCCTATGGTACATTCGGGATATATTTGCAACCAAATCACGCAGTAAGGTCACGATGTTCTATACGTAGGACCACCTTATATTCTTTATTATAGAGTGGGTCAGAATAAAGATTATGTCACTAATTTCTCAGGTTTTGGATCGTTGCCAGATTGTTTGGCTGGGCCTGATAATAGGTGTATGAAAAGCTTATTGGTGTGGTCCCTCTCAGAATTAACATCATCTGAGGGACCCCCTAGTTCTAAAATTCAATGCATTTTGTGTATTTGTATTTTAACCAAGTGTATGTGCTTTGTGTTTTATTTTTCAAATTTTGATTTTAAAATTTTGGATTAGGGTATATACTCCACTCAAATTTGATACATTTCGATATTTCTGGTTATTGATTTTATTGATAATATTTTCGTACTAATCCTTAACATAGTATTTTTTATTAAGAAAGAGTAGAGGTTTTTGTTTTAACTCGTTTAAATGCATTAGCAAAAGCTGCTCAATTAATTTCAAATCCATTAAGTTCAAGGCGCACATGCACAACCTGTGCTCTCAACAGTGAGCACCATGTGCACGTGCTGCACTATTTCCTCATATTCAAATTCATAAGTATGTCCTTTCGAAACTAATTTTTATATATATTTACATTATTTATTGGTTCAATATTAATATTTTAAAGATTAATGTTCGTGTGTATAAAAGTTACAAATAAATTATAAGCTACCCAGTTTTAGAAAGTTCTAAATATCGATCTTATTCTATTTTTAAATGTCTATTACCTTATGTTCTGTCCCAATTTCAGTAAGTTCTAAATTTCTATCTTTTTCTATTTCTAAATAACTATACCATTTTAAACAAGTTCTAAATATTAGCATAAATAAAGCTATAGCAAGGATAGTTCAAAGTAAGGTAAGCAGTCGGTAATTTCTAGAACTGCGTCTGTTAAGTCAATGTATTCTATAATATCTTTCTAAATGTTCTTGTTTCTGCAGCAAGTTCATAATATCTTCATTTTACAAATTCAATTTTTTCCTTTCCATTTCCAGTACTTCAAAATATTTATGTTCTAGTCAATTAAGTCTGTGTCATTCCATTTTCTTTGTGAAGCATTATAATATTAATTCATTACCATATTCGGTTCCATTTTATCCATAGCTCATGTACAAATCCATTGTCTTACATGTAGACATTTCCAGTATGGCTCGTCCTTTCTTCCCAGCTCGTGACCTCCCTCACATCCTAAGATCCCAAAAGGCCACTTCACAGGAAAGGAGTATCGAAACCACTAATTGCATTTTGACTAAAAATTATATGTAGTTGTGAAGTTCTAAATTATTAGAAAGATCCCGCAGGCATAGTGTATCTATGAACGTATAGCATAATAAAATTCTTCTTTTCTGTCAATTTGATAAATATCTATTTCTATTCTCGTCGTGTTTTCATAATTTTGTTAATAAAACCTATTAATTCGTTATATATTTTGCTATCCATTATACCATTCGTATATAAAAATTGTGAATGTTCATTATTCCCATATTTTGCATTAATTTGAGTTTTAATATTTGATCTTCCTAATTCATTTTTAGGACATTCTAGTATTAATTGTTTTTTTTTGAATCTACGCATTTTCCACAAAGTCTACATTTTGGTAATTTTACAGTTAAATGTTTGTTAAAAGCTGTTTCACCTGTAAGCCATTTATCGTGGAGATAAACATATACCCTATTTTGTATGGCAGGCGACTTTATGCCTGCCCATTTCTTCCATATTATTTCCCAATTCAATCCCGGATTTTTAAATTCTATTTCCTGTTTCTCTTGAATGATTGGTTCATTTAGAACGTTATAAATATCATTATTTTTATTCCATAAATTAGTGTTATTTCTATATCTGTATATTAAATCTTTTACTCTTCTATACGCACCAAGTGGTTCTAAAAGTTTAACTAGTCTATTATTCATATAAATTTCTTTATTGAAGGTACATAAATACCTATATATATATATATATATATATATATATATATATATATATATATATATATATATATATATATATATATATATATATATATATATATATATATATATATATATATATTGCTTCCCATGGATATTTTGGGTTTTAAATCTATTAAGAATTATTTCTAACTTCTTTACGCTCAAATTTGGAAGGTCTAATCCCCCCTAGTCTTGGGTCTGCATATATATTTTTTTCTTAAATAGCGAATTTTGTTATCCCAAATAAAGCTCATTATTTTTCTTTCTACATTGCCTATCATGGCTTCTGTTAAGTGAGTTGTATTCAAAATGTAGTTCAACTGGCTATACATATAGGTCTTAGCGATATGTATTCGGTCTATTAAGTTAATCTTCATATGAGACCAAATCTCGATCTGTGCATCCAATTTTGTTATTAACTCACGATAGTTTTTGTGAGTATAGTTTAATCCAAATAAGATTCCTAATGCTTGAGTTCTAATCAGACTTGGCGGGAGACCTGGGTGGTTTCCCCTCCAGTTTCCTATTAGTAAAATTTCCGTTTTGTTGTGATTTATTGCTGATCCAGAGGCTTTCCCAAATTTGAAAAATTCATCTTGTAGATGTTTGAAAAAATATCCATCTCTGGTGAAGTTTGTGCAGTCATCTCCATGCAAAATAGTTTTAAATTCATTTTTCATATTTGGTATTTTGATTCCTTCAATATTGGTATTACTTTTAATGTTTATATTCAAGGATTCAATCGAAATTACATAGAGCAACATGGACAGGGGACAGCCTTGTCTCACTGAGCGTTGAAGCGTGAATTCTCCTGTTAGGGCCCCATTTATTGCTATCCTAGATGTAATGTTTGTATACCTAGCATTAATCCAATTTATGATATTTACACCAAATCCACAATTTTCCAAAGCTTTAAAAATAAATTCGTGTTCTATTCTGTCGAATGCCTTTTCTTGATCAAATAAAAACATAACTGCTTTTTTATTCTTGATTTTCATACGTTCTATGATCGCATTTATAGATAACGTATTTATAATTTTCCTCCCTATCCTCCCACAGCTTTGGTTAAAATCGATTATATTGTTTAAGCATTTTCTAATCCTATTTGTTAAAATTTTGCTTAGTATTTTGTAATCCGTATTAAGAAGAGTTATAGGTCTCCAATTTTTAAGGTCAGATTTATCTCCCTTTCCTTTGTATATTAATGTAATCACTCCCTCCCTTAAAAGTTTTTGGCATATAGCCATGAAATAAAATATTATTAAACAATAGTTCTAGGAAATCTACTAGTTCCTCCATAAACACTTTATAAAAATCCGATGTTATACCATCCGAACCTGGCGATTTCCCCATTTTTAAGCTTTTAATAGCATTTTTTATTTCTTCAGCGGAAATAAATTTTTCACAATTTTCCTTATCTGTTAAAAGGATGTGGTTATATTTCGTTCTATATATCGTGCTATATTGTCTACATCTATATTTTGAGTTTTAAAAAATATTAGTATAGTAATTTTGAATCCCTTTTAAAATATTTTTCTTATCTTTATAAATTATATCTCCTACCTTTATTTCCTCAATTATTTTTAGTTCCCTTTTTTAATTTCCAAACGTCTATACAATCCCCTCCCTTTACTGTATAAATTTTCAAATTTCCCTGCCCTTATTTTGACACCATCCATTTTTTCCTTTTCTATTTCTTCCCATTGTTTAACTATTTCATTTTCTTGCTCCTTTAAAGGTTTCTCCTTCATTTGTATTTCTGTATAAGACTTTAGTAACCATTGCTTTTTAAGTGTTTTTGTTTTGCTATAATATTTAGTTAGCTGTCTAAAAATCTGTTTAAGCCTTTCCCAATCCTCCATAATATCTCCTAATTTATCTTCTTTGAATCTATTTATATGTATACGAACTGTTTCTAAATAGTTTTTGTCCAAAAGGTGGATATTATTCATTTTCCACAACCCTGCCCCCATTTCATTTTATTTAAGAAATCTAATTCCAGTACAACTGGCTTGTGGTCTGATATACGGTCTTCGTGTATATTACAACTTTTTTTACAGACCTTATATAATTTCCGAGATATAGAACGTGTCTAGCTTACTTCCTTTCATTGTATCATACACATATGTGTATTTTCTGGAGTCTTTATTTATCCACCTATAGGTATCCACTATACTATTTGTTTTTATAAATAAGTTTATCCATTTGCGCATTGATTTATCAGAATCTGAGAGTTTCTCACTTTTATCTAATTCGCTTTGTATCCAATTAAAATCCCCACCCATTATACATAGTTCTGATGAGTAGTTTTGTATATATTTATTTATGGTTGTAATGAATTTGATCTTGATCGGGTCATTGCAACCAGTCAGTCAATAGTCAACGTTGCACAGGGCTAATTTAGTCTTTTAAGACTAGTTAAAGTACTTTAAGAGGTAACCTTAAGTGCAGCCCCTCGATATTTGAATGCATGCACGACACGCTATTTAATTTAAATGTCTGGGCGTCGGAATCGGAACCTCTCGGAATCACCACAGATGTACTATCGATCAAATTCTGGCTCATTGTCTAGCATCGGGCAATGCACTACGATCAATTGTGTGCAAGCCACATATTGTAATTAGAATCATTCTAACTATTTGTAAAGTTTCCTACTCTGAGTTATTTTAGAATGTTTTTTAGACTGTTGTGTACACAGTTTAGGTACTTTTGTTTTAAAAAGACACTAAAGAATACTTGGTTAGAGTGGCCCAATAAATTTGTGTGGTTTTGATTAGTTACAATTTGAATACTGTTTTTGAAAAGTGGATTAATATTTGAATATATAACAGTTAACATCAAAATATAAAGCCGTTGCGCATTTGATTAGTTTTGTGGCTAGACTGGTGAACGCACCGTTTAACATAAAAAGAGCAAGGATGTGATGGAAAACATCCATCCGAATTGTTACACATAAATGTAAACATTACCAAGATCGATAGATAGAAATGAGAAAACAAGTGTTCATGTACCTTTGATTCCAATCAATCAACGAGCAAGACAAGGCCATTCCTCTTTTCACGCATCAACTTGCTTGATGATAATAAGAAGATTTTCTGACCAAAAAAAAAAGAATACAAAAAACAATTAACATTAATTTAAACATAAACTTAATGTTGACGAAACTATCAGTCTAGCTCATCATAATTTATAGAGTGCTTAAAGCAAGTAAATGTCCATCTTAGGAGATATTTTTGAATGCCTTGATAGACACACAATATTGGCCATACAGCAGAGATAACTGTTTTCGAAAATGCATTTCACCGTGACTTGTTCTTTCGAGAATAGAATATCTCATCCAATATCTTCTTTTCTACTAATATTGACACTGTCAAAATTCAATTGACAGATTCACGTTAAACCTGACACTTACTTCTCCTTTCATCATAAGCAATCAGAGTAAACCATCAATACATTGAGTCCGTCGTTCAATTCGATAGGGTAACGACAATATTTTTTTATGGAATCGGTCGTTGCTGTAAATTTCCTACATGGGAGCCAAAGCTATGTATCTAACCAAATTAGAAAACAAACTATACAAAGTAATGCACATTTTTCAAAACGAGTAATGTGTACGCCGTTGTGCCTTGAAGAATGGTGATTGATTTTGGCCGAAAAACTGTCGTTGTTTTTACTACTTTTTGTTATGGTTCAGGGAGTGATTGGGATAACCTATTCAACTCTAAGTAAAATGTTTCAAACTCAAATTGGCAGTGTCTGTTGTGATCACACTATACGCCACAAATAAATGCAGAAACATATGATTAGAATGTTAGGAACAGGTTCTCAACACCACGCCCACAGAGGTACCTTGTGTAGTTTTTGAAACGAGCTATGAGAAGGAGAGATAGCTGCTCTGTTTAACGGTATAATAGATATTACATATTCTTTTATAGTTGATAACGACTGAATTAGCAATCCAGGTTGATATACTCTCCATCGCTCTTTCACTTCTTCGATTATGCCTTCTTACAGTGAGAGTGCTCTTCACATCGTACAGTTGTGTTATTTATTGCAGCGTAGCAGTTTATAGTGATGTCTAGCACTGGGGAATCATGCCACAGACACGTAGCATGATGTCCCATCCAGTCACCATATCCTGACACCAAGATAACCAGTCCTAACACTAATCTCATAATGCTGAGCGCCAAGCGAAGCAGCTGTTAGTACTATTTTTGTTAAGGCTTTGGTATGACTTTACCGGGGATAGAACCCGCTACCTACCTCCCGCATCCGAGGCGGAAGCTTTAACCATTAAGCCACCGGAGCGGTTAAGGAAATAATCGTTTATATTACGAGAAATGGACGACATACCTCATCAACGTAAGGAGTTTAGATTTTGCATAGGTATTTGTTTATATGATAATCACTACTACATTTTTCTAAAAAGCTAAACGATCATACATTTATAGACAAACACCATTTTGTTTTAGCTTAATCGAAGGTCTCAACGAAAACGCTGAGGACTACTTTCATGCCAGTGACTGAATCATGGAACCCATTTTTTTTAACACAAGAGTTTTTTATCAATAAAATGTATGGATTCATTTCAAAGATCTAACAAGGCATAACTACCACAAATAGTTGCTTTTGCATTACAATTCACAAGATCATAAATTGCACAGAGGATTTCAAATGTCTGAAAGATCATATAAATCATGTCAACCAAAGGACTGCTACGTACCGATACGTTAATGTTTTGTGATATTGTTGAAGAATTCATATATGCCTATATAAATAATTACCAATTAGATCCGTCACATTATTTTAATGTACCAGGACTATATTAAACTATATATTTGATTTCGCTGCTTGTAATTATCTTATCTTTATTACCCAAATATATACAGCGTATAAACATCGCATACAAGTTCTAATAATAATAATAATAATAATAATAATAATAATAATAATAATAATAATAATAATAATAATAATAATAATAACAAAATTATTAATAATAACAAAACTAATCAGTGCAACTTTCATTATGAAGTCACTAAGTGTATCTCAAGACTATTTTTCCATAAGTTGTTGTTATTATTATTATTATTATTATTATTATTATTATTATTATTATTATTATTATTATTATTATTATTATTATTATTATTATTATTATTTATGTTGTTATAGATTTTATCGTTGCAAGTGCTGTCATTTTCTTTTTGTTACTTCTACTCCTGCATTGTGTCTAAGAGGCAAACGATTATATATCGATAATGAATAAAATAAAAGTCGTTTCCATGTACTTTCAACATTTATATACTAGTTACAATGGGTGAAATTTATAATGAAAAACTAATCTAACCTGTTAACATATCCATACGCTATTAGGCAATATGGTGTGCTAGGTTTTAAATCACGTTATCGAATCCAAACAATGAAGAGACTTTCCAAGTTGACAGTGTATTAGAGTTGGCAGCAATAGACAATATATTTAGTTGCTTTTTTTTTTGTTAAATTTGTGTTAAAGGAATTTTCCAGTTATTGTTATTATTATTCAAGTGTGAGTATGATGTTATGTATATTTTGCAGACTAAACAGGCAGATTGCAGCTGATAAATGATGATCGTTAAAAGGAGACGAGTAATGAGAGCTATTTCCGTTTTGTTTGGCGTAATACTCATCATTATCTTATATGCAAGAAAAATTTCTCCTCAACATGATAATGTGAGTCCCAAAATGCACTATTTCACAACAATGTATCTGTTTATTCCAAAATTCAATTAGTTTTTTTTTATTAAAGGTTTCGACCCAAATGCCATGAAGTCAAAGACAGACGACTAAATGTTTGTTCATATCAGTATGAAGTATAATTTTACATCCAAGCCATTGCATCACGTTTCTCGCCATGGTGTATATGTTATTTTTTCATACCACACGAGATTATATTATCATTACTACCTTATAATTAATACGCAGCATATTAGAATAAACTAACAATGTCATATTGACAAAATAAATATTTACAAAATGTGTGTCAATTATGTAAACAAGCTACAAATTAACCTCTAGTCACTGTTTAACTTTTGTTTCTGCGGATAAAAATAAATGTGCATAATTTAAAAGAATTTAAACGATGGGCATTTCTAGAAATTAATAACTTTTGAAGTCATAG
The DNA here is from genome assembly GCA_016746295.1 of Potamilus streckersoni. Taxonomy (NCBI): domain Eukaryota; kingdom Metazoa; phylum Mollusca; class Bivalvia; order Unionida; family Unionidae; genus Potamilus; species Potamilus streckersoni. The sequence goes on along the minus strand of JAEAOA010000327.1, from coordinate 179,962 downwards.
ACATAGGAGAAGATCCGACATGAACTTTGAAAAAGAAAAAATTTAAATTTTAAACGTTTCGTAATTACGATTTAATAAATCATACGATTTTTGAAATAGCAAGGTTTGGAATTTGTATACACCGAATTTAAAAGTTCAAAAAAAATGATAACTCAAACGTTCATCTATACTAAGATCATGATTACACACACGACAGCGTGTAAAGTCCTGAGGTAATAGCCATTGATTAAGGACTGATTTACGAGGTACAGCAAGAGCAGTGTCATTTTCTATCTTGCTGTGACAGTGAGCAGACCCCTAAATAAGTGTTCTTGTTAATTACCTGTTTTACTTTTATAGCCAGGCATGGTTTTATTACAAATGTCTCTAACTGCTTCAAGAAATGTACATGGTTTTAAGCATACTCTTTCAAACATCTACATGATGAATTCACAAAATTTGGGAAAATCTCTTGATCGGCAAAAAATCACAGTAAAACGGAAATTTTATTAATAGGAACCTGGCAGGGAAATCACCCAGGTCTCCTGCCAAATTTGATTAAAAATCATGTAAAAGCATTGGGAATTGTTTCCGGACTGAACTGAACTCACAAAAACTATAGTGAGCTAATATCAAAACTCGACAAAAGGCTAAACTTAATCGACCGTATACAAGTCGCGAAGACTTACCTATATAGTCAATTAAATTACATTATGAATTCTACTCATTTAACAAAAGCCATTTTAGGCAAAGTAGGAAACTATCGAGCTTTCTTTGGGAAAACAAAATTTATTACTTAGGAAAATGATATTTATGCAGACCCAAAGCTAAGGGTGTATTAGACCTCCCAAACCTAAGCTTGAAGCAAACATCCATGATTTTAAATAGGTTCAAAACACAAAATGATAAACCCAAATATATATGAGAAGCAATTAATATATATATATATATATATATATAGATATATATATATATATATATATATATATATATATATATATATATATATATATATATATATATATATATATATATATATGGATATTTATGTAAATTTAATAAGAATTGTTATACAAATAACTCAGTAACTTATTAGAACCGCGAGGATATTTTGGATGAATTAAAAAACTCGTTTACAGATATAGAAACAATAAAGAATTATGGGATATGGGGAAAGATATTTATACATGTAGAATGGAACCATTTGTCCAAGAACATCAGGAAGTAGAACTGAGAAACCCGGCACTAAACTGAGATTCAGTCTGGAGAAATTGGGCAGGCCTAAAATCGCCTGCTATTCAAAGTAGATTGTTTTTCTATATACATGATAGATGGCTGACAGGTGAAGCAGCTTTCATCAGACACCTGACGAAACAATTACCAGAATGTAGATTGTGTGGATCACATATTGACTCTAAAAAGCACTTAATTTCAGAATGAGAACGAAATAATTTGGAAAGGCGAAATATCAAAAATAAAATTTAACAAAAGTATGGAACAAATGAAACTACACAATTTCTATTTACAAATGACATTATTGATAAGAATTTATATAATGACCTTATAAATTTTTATTAACCCAGTAATGAAATTTATTCGTGATTATAAATAGTAAATTGCACAAAATGTATATGCCTGTGGGGTCTTCATTCATACATAACTTTCCTATCACCTATCTATCTTCTCTATGCACATATTAAAAATAATAAGGGTCCTAAGATAGGGAGCCCGGTATCGATCTTATTTCACAACCGGTCTCTTGAATCAAAGGCACCAAAAAAATTAAAGAGACTATGAGAATTTGACCTATCTAACCAGCCAGTACAAAAACATAAAGGCAGACACATCAAATAACACACTCATATAGCAAACATAGGGCAAGATGGGTCCCTGGCAAGAATCACTAAAATATAAATGAGATTTGACTCCAGCCCGGGGAAAAAAAAAACCTCTTATATTACACTAGTTAAGAAATGCGTTTAAACCCTAATCAAAAATTATAAAATCAAAAATTGTTAAAATAAAAATAAGAGCACAGACATTTGACACAATACGAATACACATACAAACTTTTTATTATAGAACTAGGGTATCCCTCGGATAATGAATTATGTGAGAAATCACGCAAAACTATAAATAAATAGTGTTCTGGTTTGATAATTTCTTGTTAATTACGTATTTTACTTTTATCGCCATGCATGATTTTATTACACATGTCTCTAACTGCTTTAAGAAATGTACGTGGGTTAAAGCAATAAAGTATCACTGTTTTTATATAATACATTTTTGTTAGAGAAAGGTTTTATAAATAAACCATGCACATTTTTTATTTTAGGTGTGATTAGGTGGTGATAATTCTCTATCCTTATCGCTTTTACATCATTGAACTCCAACATTTCGTAACCCGAAGTAAACGAGTGGCATATTATTTAATGAATTACAAAATAATGCCCAGCCTTGTAAACGATATAGAAAAGGGCAAAAAATCAATAAATGTCTTATAATTCCTCTCTCGAAAATATAAAAAGAAGAAAATAGAAGTAAACATATTTGCATTACTTTCCGAATTTAAAAAAAAAATTAAAGCACTTTCCTACATTTATTTTTATTTTATATCTTCAGATTTTTCCTAATGATGATGAATTCCCACATTTTAAAGGAATGGAAATATTCACTCAGGTTTCTGACACAAAGGTTTTTATATATTCGGTGATTGGAAGAAATACATCTACAACCAGTAATGCGTGGAACGAATTTGGAGTTAACGCGTGGATTCATTCGGAACTAAAATCTAAATACATATCATGCTGTTTCTTGTTTGAGGATGGAACAATTATCAATACTAATCATACAAAATACTGGTATTATGCCCTGGACGTAATGTTTACCGTCCAGTACACATGTCCAAAACCCAAATCATTGGTACATCTGAGAGGGATCACGCTAACTGTGACCAGTAATAAATGTTCCAGTAACGTTTCAACGTACGTCAGTCCAGCTTATCCATTACGGCGATTGGATAAGGAAACCATAGCCTTGTGCGCCAAGCAGATTTATGGAAATCTTAGTGCAAGACTTGCCGTCACGTGGCTTGAATACAACAGAGCTATGGGCGTGGATAAAATTGTGACTTTTGTAAACGAAAGCTACTTGTCCCGGAATACTTATAAAGTATTGAAGTATTATCAAAAACAGAAGTTTCTGGAAATATTACCAATTGAATTTCCTATGCAAGGTAAACCTAACATGTAATAGAAAAATTCATTCTCTTTGTTGGCAGTATTACGTTGATATGGTGCCATCTCACTTCTTAAACTAGGCCACGCATTTTTCATCATGCAAGTTACCTGTGCCCATAAAATATGATCAATTTTTATTAGCACAAAACTGTTTATTGTTTTCCTATGACTTGGTGTGGTTTATTTGTATATTTATCTAAGCAACTTTAAATCTGTATTCTCTTAGTAAAAGGGGAGTTCAGTTCTATGAAATCATGAATTTCTGGCATTCCCAACGAAAACAAAGGATACATATTTTCCAACAATGTATTAATAGTTAACAATTGGGGAATTCGGATGAGTGGGTTATGGTGGGATCCGTTACCTACGAATAATTAAGCTAGGGTGATTTCTTTTATGTTTCATACATGCGTAACACAAAGGAAACACCGGCAAACTGTCAGCAAGACAAATATAACTTGAGTACGCGTCAATGAAAGTTCATATTTCGGTTGAGAAAGCAAAGTGTCACTCTATAGCTATCAGACAAGTTGAGCCCGATGTAAAACCTGCTGTACCTAAGACAAAAATATATAAAAGACCAGACCGAAAACAACTTATCGTGTGAGGGCAGTGCATATTTGCAATCTGGATAATGTTTGTCTCGTTTTCAACATCTCAAACACCGTGCGTGTATTATTTTTAGTTCTAGACATCAGCGTTTCCATAATTGCAGAAACCAAATTAGTCAGCGTTTAAAGACAATTTTATCAAAGGTTATAAGTTACAGAAATACTCTTGTCATATTAGTTGAACTTTTTCATTTTGAAACGACTGTTTCGGTGGTCTAGCGGTTAAAACTTCCGCCTCGGTAGAGGGAAGTCGCGGGTTCGAACCACGACCGAGTGATAGAAAAGCCTTAACAAAAAATATAATAGCATTGAATTGCTTGACGCTCAGCATTACGATAATAGTCTTAGGGTCTGGTCAGCCTGGTGTCAGGATAATGTGACTGTTGAGACATAATGCTACATGTCTGTGGCATGATGCCTCTGTACTTTATATATCATAAATCTGTGATACATTATTTCCACAGTGAAACGGGTATTTTTAGTGTAATCCTAGTCTGAAACTTAAATTACCAATGAAATTTCACTCAGTCCTCGATTCACTCTGTCCAACATAATATAACAAAACCTTAAGTGGTTCGTGTTTACAGTCATATACACTGTAGCTTAATTAGCATTTTACATGTTCTGTCATATAATAACTTTTGTTACTTGCATTTTTATGAAGGATTTACAGATGTTCTTATCGTGATTATCTGCATTGTCCCAACTATAATGGACAGTAATAGCCACGGAGAAATAGATCAATTGGCGTACTGCACTATCACTCCAGGTATCACATGTTTATCTCTAATACATTACACGGCATTCCATACTACCACGCAAGGTATTAAATACATTACACGGTATACCATGCTACCACGCAAGGTATCAAAAACATTACACAGCAAACCATACTAACACGCAAGGTATCAAATACATTACACGGTATACCATATTACCAGGCAAGGTATCAAATACATTACACGGCATACCATACTAACACGCAGGGTATCAAATACATTACACGGCATACAATACTACAACGCAAGGTATCAAATACATTACACGGCATAACATACTAACACGCAAGGTATCAAATACATTACACGGTATACCATACTACCAGGCAAGGTATCAAATACATTACACGGTATACAATACTACCACGCAGGGTATCAAATACATTACACGGCATACAATACTACCACGCAGGGTATCAAATACATTACACGGCATACAATACTACAACGCAAGGTATCAAATACATTACACGGTATACCATACTACCAGGCAAGGTATCAAATACATTACACGGCATACCATACTACCACGCAGGGTATCAAATACATTACACGGCATACAATACTACAACGCAAGGTATCAAATACATTACACGGCATACAATACTACAACGCAAGGTATCAAATACATTACATGGTATACCATACTACCACGCAACGTATCAAATACATTACACGGCATACAATACTACCACGCAGAGTATCAAATACATTACACGGCATACCATACTACCACGCAGGGTATCAAATACATTACACGGTATACCATACTACCACGCAGGGTATCAAATACATTACACGGCATACCATATTACCACGCAGGGTATCAAATACATTACACGGCATACAATACTACAACGCAAGGTATCAAATACATTACACGGCATACCATACTACCACGCAACGTATCAAATATATTACACGGCATACAATACTACAACACAAGGTATCAAATACATTACACGGCATACCATACTACCATGCAACGTATCAACTACATTACACGGTATACCATACTACCAGGCAAGGTATCAAATACATTCACGGCATACCATACTACCACGCAAGGTATCAAATATATTACACGGCATACAATACTACAACGCACGTTGTATCAAATACATTACACGGCATACCATACTACCACGCAACGTATCAAATACATTACACGGTATACCATACTACCAGGCAAGGTATCAAATATATTACACGGCATACAATACTACCACGCAGGGTATCAAATACATTACACGGCATACAATACTAGAACGCAAGGTATCAAATACATTACACGGTATACCATGCTACCACGCAAGGTATTAAATACATTACACGGCATAAAATTGTTGTTGTTGTTGTTGTTGTTGTTGTTGTGGGGCTTAATGCCATTTGTATCAGCACACGATAGGCTATACATGGTGGCCAGTATTAATGGTAGAGGGAGAAACCGGGAAATCCGCAGAGTGAACCACCGACCCAAGAGAAGCTACTGGCAAGCTTTCTCACATATCCACATTCGCCGAATGGCATAACATTGCATCAGGTCCCACTTGTTTATCTTGAATGCAATACACCCATAACTACTTAACAAAATATGGTGATTAAAAAACTATATGAGTGAGAAAAAAAACAATGAACATAGTTTGTAAATTTCACGGTGACAACGAGAAACAAATGGTGTAAAAGAACGACTTGAATGGTGTAGGATATCCTAAAATGATGCTAATGCGAATGTTGATATCACTAATTAGTGACCAAAAATTTATTTTACGTGTGTTCGTATGTTTTCCATCCGTCTATCCCTTCGTGCCTCAAGCGATCATTTGTTCATACTTTGTTTGAAAGAAATATTTACATATCAATTAAATTATCGCCGGAAAATTTATCTAACGTTTTTATTATTCCTATGATTATGATTTTTAACATTTAAATTTTTATAAGAACGAACATTGTTCCAGAATAAAATGTGAAAATATTTAAAATGTCAGAGAAACAAAATGAAAATGTTAGAGGCTACAATCAAAGATATGGTTAAAAAAAACATACTTGCCATTCATGAAATTCCCTGAGAGAAAAGAGTAGCGAATCTTATAATATTAAAACTAAGACATCTTGAAGCTAAAAGAGCCTACGCAACGGACAAAAGGAAACAGAAAGAAAATGTCAGTAAGTATAACTGAAGATTTACTTAAGGAAACATTGGTCACATGTACAGGCTCTCTAAGCAGTCGAAAATAGAATCAGCCTGGTACTTTAATTGTCTGGTCTATACATAAACAAAAGTTGAGGAAACACTTAGATTTGCTCTTTATGATGATATTGATGCAGTGATTAATTCCAAATCAATTATGATAGCATGGATGCAGTGATTAATTCCAAATCAATTATGATGACATTGATCCAGTGATCCAAATCAATTATGATGACATTGATGCAGTGATTAATTCCAAATCAATTATGATGACATTGATGTAGTGATTAAATCCAAATCAGTTATGATGACATTGATGTAGTGATTAATTCCAAATCAATTATAATGACATTGATGTAGTGATTAATTCCAAATCAATTATGATGACATTGGTGCAGTGATTAATTCCAAATCAATTAGTATGACATTGATGTAGTGATTAATTCCAAATCAATTATGAAGACATTGATGCAGTGATTAATTCCAATCAATAATGATGACATTGATGTAGTGATTAATTCCAAATCAATTATGATGACATTGATGAAGTGATTAATTCCAAATCAATTAGTATGACATTGATGTAGTGATTAATTCCAAATCAATTATGATGACATTGATGAAGTGATTAATTAAAAATCAATTATGATGTCATTGATGTAGTGATTAATTCCAAATCAATTATGATGACATTGATGAAGTGATTAATTCCAAATCAATTATGATGTCATTGATGTAGTGATTAATTCCAAATCAACTATGATGTCATTGATGTAGTGATTAATTCCAAATCAATTATGATGACATTGATGAAGTGAATAATTCCAAATCAATTATGATGTCATTGATGTAGTGATTAATTGCAAATAATCTATGATGGCATTGGTGCAGTGATCCAAATGAATTATGATGACATTGATGCAGTGATTAATTCCAAATCAATTATAATGACATTGATGCAGTGATTAATTCCAAAACAATTATAATGATATTGATGCAGTGATTAATTCCAAATCAATTATGAATATATTGATGCAGTGATTAATTCCAAATCAATTAGTATGACATTGATGTAGTGATTAATTCCAAATCAATTATGAAGACATTGATGCAGTGATTAATTCCAAATCAATTATGATGACATTGATGAAGTGATTAATTCCAAATCAATTATGATGACATTGATGTAGTGATTAATTCCAAATCAACTATGATGTCATTGATGCAGTGATTAATTCCACATCGATTATGATGACATTGATGTAGTGATTAATTCCAAATCAGTTATGATGACATTGGTGCAGTGATTAATACCAAATGATTCACGATGACATTGATGCAGTGATTAATTCCAAATCAATTATGATGATGTTTTTGCAGTGACCCAAACCAATTATGATGTCGTTGATGCAGTGATTAATTCCAAATCAATTATGATGACAACGTTGTAGTGATTAATTCCAAATCATTTATTATGACACTGATGCAGCGATTAATTCCAAATCAATTATGAAGACATTAATGCAGTGATTAATTCCAAATCAGGTATGATGACATTGATGTAGTGATTAATTCCAAATCAATTAGTATGACATTGATGTAGTGATTAATTCCAAAATAATTATGATGACATTGATATAGTGATTAATTCCAAATCATTTATGATGACATTGATGTAGTGATTAATTCCAAATCAATTATGATGACATTGATGTAGTGATTAATTCCAAATCAATTAGTATGACATTGATGTAGTGATTAATTCCAAATCAATTATGATGACATTGATGTAGTGATTAATTCCAAATCATTTATTATGAGATTGATGTAGTGATTAATTCCAAATCAATTATGATGTCATTGATGTAGTGATTAATTGCAAATCATCTATGATGACATTGGTGCAGTGATCCAAATCAATTATGATGACATTGATGCAGTGATTAATTCCAAATCAATTATAATGACATTGATGCAGAGATTAATTCCAAATCAATTATAATGATATTGATGCAGTGATTAATTCCAAATCAATTATCAAGATATTGATGCAGTGATTAATTCCAAATCAATTGGTATGACATTGATGTAGTGATTAATTCCAAATCAATTATGAAGACATTGATGCAGTGATTAATTCCAAATCAATTATGATGACATTGATGAAGTGATTAATTCCAAATCAATTATGATGACATTGATGTAGTGATTAATTCCAAATCAATTATGATGTCATTGATGCAGTGATTAATTCCACATCGATTATGATGACATTGATGTAGTGATTAATTCCAAATCAGTTATGATGACATTGGTGCAGTGATTAATACCAAATGATTCACGATGACATTGACGCAGTGATTAATTCCAAATCTATTATGATGACGTTGTTGCAGTGACCCAAACCAATTATGATGTCGTTGATGCAGTGAATAATTCCAAATCAATTATGATGACAACGTCGTAGTGATTAATTCCAAATCATTTATTATGACATTGATGCAGCGATTAATTCCAAATCAATTATGAAGACATTAATGCAGTGATTAATTCCAAATCAGTTATGATGACATTGATGTAGTGATTAATTCCAAATCAATTAGTATGACATTGACGTAGTGATTAATTCCAAATCAATTATGATGACATTGATGTAGTGATTAATTCCAAATCATTTATGATGACATTGATGTAGTGATTAATTCCAGATCAGTTATGATGACATTGATGTAGTGATTAATTCCAAATCAATTAGTATGACATTGATGTAGTGATTAATTCCAAATCAATTATGAAGACATTGATGCAGTGATTAATTCCAAATCAATTATGATGACATTGATGTAGTGATTAATTCTAAATCATTTATGAAGACATTGATGCAGTGATTAATTCCAAATCAATTTTGATGACATTGATGAAGTGATTAATTCCAAATCAATTATGATGTCATTGATGTAGTGATTATTTCCAAATCAATTATGATGACATTGATGCAGCGATTAATTCCAAATCAATTATGATGTCATTGATGTAGTGATTAATTGCAAATCAACTATGATGACATTGGTGCAGTGATCCAAATCAATTATGATGACATTGGTGCAGTGATTAATTCCAAATCAATTATAATGACATTGATGCAGTGATTAATTCCAAATCAATTATAATGATATTGATGCAGTGATTAATTCCAAATCAATTATGAAGATATTGATGTAGTGATTAATTCCAAATCAATTAGTATGACATTGATGTAGTGATTAATTCCAAATCAATTATGAAGACATTGATGCAGTGATTAATTCCAAATCAATTATGATGACATTGATGAAGTGATTAATTCCAAATCAATTATGATGACATTGATGTAGTGATTAATTCCAAATCAATTATGATATCATTGATGCAGTGATTAATTCCACATGGATTATGATGACATTGATGTAGTGATTAATTCCAAATCAGTTATGATGACATTGGTGCAGTGATTAATACCAAATGATTCACGACGACATTGATGCAGTGATTAATTCCAAATCAATTTTGATGACCTTGTTGCAGTGACCCAAACCAATTATGAAGTCGTTGATGCAGTGAATAATTCCAAATCAATTATGATGACAACGTTGTAGTGATTAATTCCAAATCATTTATTATGACATTGATGCAGCGATTAATTCCAAATTAATTATGAAGACATTAATGCAGTGATTAATTCCAAATCAGTTATGATAACATTGATGTAGTGATTAATTCCAAATCAATTAGTATGACATTGATGTAGTGATTAGTTCCAAATCAATTATGATGACATTGATGTAGTGATTAATTCCAAATCATTTATGATGACATTGATGTAGTGATTAATTCCAAATCAATTAGTATGACATTGTTGCAGTGATTAATTCCATATCAATTATGATGACATTGATGTAGTGATTAATTCCAAATCATTTATTATGACATTGGTGTAGTGATTAATTCCAAATCATTTATGAAGACATTGATGCAGTGATTAATTCCAGATCAATTATGAAGACATTGATGCAGTGATTAATTCCAAATCAATTATGATGACATTGATGTAGTGATTAATTCTAAATCATTTAGGAAGACATTGATGCAGTGAATTATTCCAAATCAATTATGGTGTCATTGATGTAGTGATTAATTCCAAATCAATTATGATGACACTGATGCAGTGATCCAAATCAATTATGAAGACATTGATGCAGTGATTATTTCCAAATCAGTTATGATGACATTGATGCAGTGATTAATTCCAAATCAATTATTATGACTTTGATGAAGTGATTTATTCCAAATCAATTATGATGACATTGATGCCGTGATTAATTCCAAATCAATTATGATGACATTGATGAAGGGATTAATTGCAAATCAATTATGATGTCATTGATGCAGTGATAAATTCCACATCGATTATGATGACATTGATGTAGTGATTAATTCCACATCAACTATGATGTCATTGATGCAGTGATTAATTCCACATCGATTATGATGCCATTGATGCAGTGATTAATTCCAAATCAGTTATGATGACATTGATGTAGTGATTAATTCCAAATCAATTATGATGTCATTGATGCAGTGATTAATTCCACATCGATTATGATGACACTGATGTAGTGATTAATTCCAAATCAGTTATGATGACATTGGTGCAGTGATTAATACCAAATGATTTACGATGACATTGATGTAGTGATTAATTCCAAATCAATTATGATGACATTGATGCAGTGATTAATTCTAAATCATTTATTATGACATTGTTGCAGTGATCCAAATCAAGAATGAAGACATTGATGCAGTGATTAATTCCAAATCATTTATTATGACATTGATGTAGTGATTAATTCCAAATCAATTATGAAGACATTAATGCAGTGATTAATTCCATATCAATAATGATGACATTGATGCAGTGATTAATTCCATATCAATTATGATGACATTGATGCAGTGATTAATTCCGAATCATTTATTATGACATTGATGCAGTGATCCAAATCAAGTATGAAGACATTGATGCAGTGACTAATTCCAAATCAATTATGATGACATAGTTGCAGTGATCCAAACCAATTATGATGTCGTTGATGCAGTGATTAATTCCAAATCAATTATGATGACATGGTTGCAGTGATTAATTCCAAATCATTTATTATGACATTGATGCAGTGATTATTTCCAAACCAATTATGATGACTTTGATGTAGTGATGAATTCCAGATCATTTATGAAGACATTGATGCAGTGATTAATTCCAAATCAATTATTATGACACTGATGCAGTGATCCAAATCAATTATGAAGACAAAAATGCAGTGATTAATTCCAAATCTATTAAGATGACTTTGATGCAGTGATTAATTCCAAATCAATTATGATGACATTGATGTAGTGATTAATTCCAAATCATTTATGAAGACATTGATGCAGTGATTAATTCCAGATCAATTATGAAGACATTGATGCAGTGATTAATTCCAAATCAATTATGATGACATTGATGTAGTGATTAATTCTAAATCATTTATGAAGACATTGATTCAGTGATTATTTCCAAATCAATTATGGTGTCATTGATGCAGTGATTAATTCCAAATCAATTATGATGACACTGATGCAGTGATCCAAATCAATTATGAAGACATTAATGCAGTGATTAATTCCAAATCAGTTATGATGACATTGATGCAGTGATTAATTCCAAATCAATTATGATGTCATTGATGCAGTGATTAATTCCACATCGATTATGATGACACTGATGTAGTGATTAATTCCAAATCAGTTATGATGACATTGGTGCAGTGATTAATACCAAATGATTTACGATGACATTGATGTAGTGATTAATTCCAAATCAATTATGATGACATTGATGCAGTGATTAATTCTAAATCATTTATTATGACATTGTTGCAGTGATCCAAATCAAGAATGAAGACATTGATGCAGTGATTAATTCCAAATCATTTATTATGACATTGATGTAGTGATTAATTCCAAATCAATTATGATGACATTAATGCAGTGATTAATTCCATATCAATAATGATGACATTGATGCAGTGATTAATTCCATATCAATTATGATGACATTGATGCAGTGATTAATTCCGAATCATTTATTATGACATTGATGCAGTGATCCAAATCAAGTATGAAGACATTGATGCAGTGACTAATTCCAAATCAATTATGATGACATAGTTGCAGTGATCCAAACCAATTATGATGTCGTTGATGCAGTGATTAATTCCAAATCAATTATGATGACATGGTTGCAGTGATTAATTCCATTTCATTTATTATGACATTGATGCAGTGATTATTTCCAAACCAATTATGATGACTTTGATGTAGTGATGAATTCCAGATCATTTATGAAGACATTGATGCAGTGATTAATTCCAAATCAATTATTATGACACTGATGCAGTGATCCAAATCAATTATGAAGACAAAAATGCAGTGATTAATTCCAAATCTATTAAGATGACTTTGATGCAGTGATTAATTCCAAATCAATTATGATGACATTGATGTAGTGATTAATTCCAAATCATTTATGAAGACATTGATGCAGTGATTAATTCCAGATCAATTATGAAGACATTGATGCAGTGATTAATTCCAAATCAATTATGATGACATTGATGTAGTGATTAATTCTAAATCATTTATGAAGACATTGATTCAGTGATTATTTCCAAATCAATTATGGTGTCATTGATGCAGTGATTAATTCCAAATCAATTATGATGACACTGATGCAGTGATCCAAATCAATTATGAAGACATTAATGCAGTGATTAATTCCAAATCAGTTATGATGACATTGATGCAGTGATTAATTCCAAATCAATTATTATGACATTGATGAAGTGATTTATTCCAAATCAATTATGATGACATTGATGCCGTGATTAATTCCAAATCAATTATGATGACATTGATGAAGTGATTAATTGCAAATCAATTATGATGACATTGATGCCGTGATTAATTCCAAATCAATTATGATGACATTGATGAAGTGATTAATTGCAAATCAATTATGATGTCATTGATGCAGTGATAAATTCCACATCGATTATGATGACATTGATGTAGTGATTAATTCCACATCAACTATGATGTCATTGATGCAGTGATTAATTCCACATCGATTATAATGGCATCGATGCAGTGATTAATTCCAAATCAGTTATGATGACTGGTGCAGTGATTAATACCAAATGATTTTCGATGACATTGATGTAGTGATTAATTCCAAATCAACTATGATGACATCGTTGCTGTGATTCAAACCAATTATGTTGACTTTGATGTAGGGATTAATTACAAATCAGTTATGAAGACATTGATGTAGTGATTAATTCCAAATCATTTATTTGACATTGATGCAGTGATTAATTCCAAATCAATTATGAAGACATTAATGCAGTGTTCCAAATCAATTATGATGACATTGATGCATTGATTAATTCCAAATCAATTATGATGTCATTGATGTAGTGATTAATTCCAAATCAATTTTGATGTCATTGACGCAGTAGTTAATTCCACATCGATTATGATGACATTGATGTAGTGATTAATTCCACATCGATTATGATGACATTGGTGCAGTGATTAATACCAAATGATCTACGATGACATTGATGCAGTGATTAATTCCAAATCAATTATGATCACGTTGTTGCAGTGATCCAAACCATTTATGATGTCGTTGATGCAGTGATTAATTCCAAATCAATTATGATGACATCGTTGCAGTGATTAATTCCAAATCATTTATTATGACATTGATGCAGTGATTAATTCCATATCAATTATGATGACATTGATGCAGTGATTAATTCCAAATCAATTATGATGTAATCGTTGCAGTGATTAATTCCAAATCAATTATAAAGACATTGATGCAGTGATTAATTCCATATCAATTATGATGACATTGATGTAGTGATTAATTCCCAATCAATTATGAAGACATTGATGCAGTGATTAATTCCAAATCAATTATGATGACGTTGTTGCAGTGATTAATTCCAAATCATTTATTATGACATTGATGCAGTGATCCAAATCAAGTATGAAGACATTGATGCAGTGATTAACTCCAAATCAATTATAATGACATAGTTGCAGGGATCCAAACCAATTATGATGTCGTTGATGCAGTGATTAATTCCAAATCATTAAGATGACATCGTTGCAGTGGTCCAAACCAATTATGATGTCGTTGATGCAGTGATTAATTCCAAATCAATTATGATGACATCGTTGCAGTGATTAATTCCAAATCATTTATTATGACATTGATGCAGTGATTAATTCCAAATCAGTTATGATGACTTTGATATAGTGATTAATTCCAAATCAATTATGAAGACATTGATGCAGTGATTAATTCCAAATCAATTATTATGACACTGATGCATTGATCCAAATCAATTATGAAGACATTAATGCAGTGATTAATTCCATATCAATTATTATGACACTGATGCAGTGATTCAAATCAATTATGAAGACATTAATGCAGTGATTAATTCCAAATCAGTTATGATGACATTGATGCATTGGTTAAATCCAAATCAATTATGATGACACTGATGCAGTGATCGAAATCAATTATGAAGACATTAATGCAGTGATTAATTCCAAATCAATTAGTATGACAGTGATGTAGTGATTAATTCCAAATCAGTTATGATGACATTGATGTAGAGATTAATTCCAAATCAATTATGATGACATTGATGTAGTGATTAATTCCAAATCATTTATGAAGACATTGATGCAGTGATTAATTCCACATCGATTATGATGATATTGATGCAGTGATTAATTCCAAATCAATTATGATGACACTGATGCAGTGATCCAAATCAATTATGAAGACATTAATGCAGTGATTAATTCCAAATCAGTTATGAAGACATTGATGCAGTGATTTATTCCAAATCAATTATGATGACATTGATGCAGTGATTAATTCCAAATCAATTATGTTGACATTGATGAAGTGATTAATTGCAAATCAATTATGATGTCATTGATGCAGTGATTAATTCCACATCGATTATGATGACATTGATGTAGTGATTAATTCCACATCAACTATGATGTCCTTGATGCAGTGGTTAATTCCACATCGATTATGATGACATTGATGCAGTGATTAATACCAAATGATTTTCGATGACATTGATGCAGTGATCAATTCAAAATTATTTATGATGACATTAATGCAGTGATTAATTCCAAATTAATTATGATGACATTGATGTAGTGATTAATTCCAAATCAATTATGATGACATCGTTGCAGTGATCCAAATCAATTATGATGACAGATGTAGCGATTAATACCAAATCAATTATGATAACATTAATGTAGTGATTAATTCCAATCAATTATGATGACGTTGATGCAGTGATTAATACCGAATTAATTATGATGACGTTGATGCAGTGATTAATTCCAAATCAATTATGATGACATTATTGCAGTGATTAATACCAAATCAATTAT
This sequence comes from Potamilus streckersoni, assembly GCA_016746295.1. NCBI lineage: Eukaryota > Metazoa > Mollusca > Bivalvia > Unionida > Unionidae > Potamilus > Potamilus streckersoni. Next base: position 163,581 of record JAEAOA010000327.1, on the reverse strand, counting down.
AATGATGTTGATGCAGTGATTAATTCCAAATCAATTATGATGACGTTGATGCAGTGATTAATACCAAATCAATTATGAAGACATTGATGCAGTGATTAATACCAAATCAATTAATTTGACGTTGATGCAGTGATTAATTCCAAATCAATTATGATGATGTTGATGCAGTGATTAATACCAAATCAATTATGATGACGTTGATGCAGTGATTAATTCCAAATCAAAAAGCTCATATATATGGCTAAAGTTACTTTTTATTTCAACTTATCAAGAATGATCCGAAAACTATGATATGTGCTAAAATTATCCCGTACCTTGTGACAATTTTGCTGTTTTTTTAGCGACCTTCTAATACTTTGTGCAGGTAGATTTTCACAATTATTATAAATATTGGGACACTTCTGAAGTATCAAAATACATATAAAATGTGCTTGTCTGGCACAAAACATACATAATTAAATCAGTCAGAAATACAAATGTTGTAACTACATTTTCAAACTGGATGCGATTTCTTATGTAAGCAACAACAGTTTCTTAGCCAGCATTCACATGAGGTTTTCTGTTCTCTTCCTTTGTATGATTAATTTAGTTAAGCAAAATGCTAACCTGCTTTTGCTGCATACCATTATTTATTTTTAATCCCTTACGTATTGGGGTCGGGAATGTATATTATAATATTGGGCAAATGAAGTGCTTTAAAGAACAAATACCGCTCCTATCATAAATCCCACCATCTTTACGATCTAACTCAAGTTTGGAATGATTGAAATGGTTTGTTAGAAATGGTATCTGACATAAACCTTTCTTTGAAATAATCAAAATGTTAGGTTTAAACGACGTTCAAATATTCAGTTTAGAATTAAGAGTTGCCAACCTTTTAATTCACTCAACAAAGTCGTTCATAGTTCCGTTTTTTTTTTTTCGGTTGTGTTCCAAAAGAGGAGATGTGATACATTCGACTGATCTAATAAGAACCGAATTCGCACGTAGCGCACATATTGATTCGAGAGGGAATGAAGATAAAATATCTCGCTTTTCCAATAGTATAAAGAAAAGAAGAAGCGCGCAAGACAGAATATAGCGACCTGAGTGAATATTGGTGACTGAAATCGGATAACCCAGGATTAAACATTATTAAAAGGCATGCATGTGGGAAACGTTAGGGTTTATTACATAGAGAAAGAAATTACATGTCTCGTAATGTTATGAAAGTTCACATTATCTATTTTAACGGACCTTACGATGTTTAGGACCAATAATTTTCAAGAATCAGTATTATTTATATAATTTGGCAAACACTATTTTTTTTTTCACGTAGGGGGGGGTGCATTAACAGCTAATTTTTGTTCAAGCTGAGATCTTCTACCCGAAGATCTACTGCTACCCGAAGGGCAGATAACTCAAGTTTGCACATTTGTCTATCTGGAATATACTAGCAACCCACCAGTGTCTGAGTAATATAAGTAGAATTACTGTGTATTTGATTGCCTTCATGACACTCAGCCTAGTTTGACAGTGATATCTGTAAGACTGCTTGAGTGCCACTAGCATCTTACAGCAATAGGGATTAACTCGTAATTTGGCAAGACATTCGTGCTATGCATGCCATTGGTTGATAGGGGATGAGTAATGTTTAACACATAATTTAACAATAGTGAACATCAACGGTTGTATATTGACTCTAGTAAACAGCAATGGCAGTGATGATGATGATGATGATGATGATGATGATGATGATGATGATGATGATGATGATGATGATGACCGTGATGGTAATATTAAATATTGTTATTATTGTTATGAGGATTATATAACACTTCATATAGCCATTAACAAGACTCTGATTCACTCGGATCAATAGACTGGCTAATCTCATTCTGTACTCTTTTTTATGTTTTGTACTCGCTACCTGAATAGGCTGGTCAGTATTGAAGGCTATTAGTGTACAGCAGAATGTCCATAAGTAACTACATAATCTTAAACATTTGTATATGTTGTTCATGGATGCATTAGCACAACTAATTTACTAGACTTTACTATATTTAGGTGAATATGTATAATAGCTTGTGGAGTAAGGTTTCAACATAACTGGAACTCATATCCTTTTGTAATACTCGGTAATTATCAAAGTAATTACATGCACTGCAAACGAATCTACAGACAGAAGAAAAGTAATTGGAGACCCATTTCATTGTTTAGTATGGACTATAAAACAACACTAGCTGCAATAGCAAAAAGGCTTAGAAGGTGCATCCTTCTAGTAAAATTGATAATCAGAAAGGATTTATGAAAGGACAATTTATTGACGAAAAAACTTGAATTTCATTAACTACCTCGTCTAAATAAAAAATGACCTTTTCTTACTAATTGATTCAAAAAAATGCATTTGATTCTGTCAAATGGGACTTTATGAAAATTGCTCTGAATCATTTTATCTTTGGAGTTTCTATTTATCAGTGCTTCATAGTACTTTTTAACAGGTCTAAATGCAGGGTCATTAACAATGGTTATTTTTCTCAGTTCTGCACCTCAAGTGGCTGAGTGGTTCTGGATTACTGCCTACTCACCTCTTTCTGCTTGAGTTTTAGTCTCCGGCTCGGCTAGCGTGGATATGCTAGAAAGCTTGCCAGTAATTTCTTAGGGGGATGGGTAGGTGCTTCTTCCTGGAGTTAACCCGGGTTCTTTTCCACCGGTTTTTTTTTAGGAAAAAAATTTCTCGCACAGAATTTGAAGTCTTAATTCAAATTCGTGCCAGCGATTTTGAAGATGATATGAGTAAGTCATAATCCAGATCCATAGAGTATACACCAAACCAAAGTGCACCACCACTAAACCCTGAAAGTTACTTTCACATTCGAAAGACCGACAAACGCGCCTCTAGAAAATTTAGAACCACGGCCTACACATACATGGTGAAGTTTAAAGATTTCAAGACCTACGCACGGTTGGAGAATGTAGCAGAGGATTCTTTGCAAACCACATTCATACAGCAATGTCAATCCAAAGAAGACGATCGCTTGAGACTTTCCATTTATTACGACAGTCTGAAGTCCCCAGTTTGGATCGAGTTTTGCAGCCCATCGGAACTGATACCATCCAAAATCATCGACCAAATTCAACATGAACAACAATCAAACTACAAGTTTCATATCACCGATGGAAAAGCGACACTGTTCATGACCCACGTTTCTTTTCCCCAAGGGACAGGACACAAAAGGGTGTTATTGGTAGACGACCTTTGCAGCATCAAGCACAGCCTCGTCCAAATTAACAACCCTCAAGACAAGATGTGGTGGGATGAACATATGCCGATAAGAAAGACACGACAGAATGGAAAAGAGCCTGGAAAACTACTCAGCAATCGGACTGAGCCAAACAACGAAGAAAAGAAGAACTGAAATGCCTGAAATGCAAAAGTTACAAGACGCCTTGGCTACATTCTACACCTTGAAAGTACATTCTCAAGAAGTGCGTGGGCCTCTGTTTTTTTCTAGGCAAATATTTCAAAGACGGAAAATACATTCACGTCTATCATCACGATAAACATTTTGATGACATTACCAGTATCGAGCCATTTCTGGCATACAGTTATTATTGTGAGAAATGTGTATATGGTTATAGCAATCGCGAGCATCACAAGCATTGTGGATAGAAATGTGACTGTTTGGCCTCTAAACTGTCTTGACGAAGGACAACAATGGTTGCATTGCTCAGCTTGTCAGTTCACTATGGACAACCCTACCAGTTACTAGTAATATTTGAAGACACAAGGTTCACAGCGGAAAAGAGCTTGTCAACTCCTGAGATTGTCCCTTATTTGTGGACAATGCACAAGTACCAATATTGTCAAGGCACACATTTGTCCAGGAAAGAAACTATGTCACATTTGGCACCAAATCATGCACTTGAAACACGAATGCCACATTTAAATATACCATTCCAAACATCAAGAGGAAGATTACTAGAAGAAAGGGATTTCGTTTTTTTCGATTTCGAATGCATGCAAGAGACTGGCATTCGCTTTTCTAAGCTCACTAAGCATGCAAGACGTGCATCCAAGAACCGATCTTTTGTTATTGTATGAAGATTCCTGAAGAACGTAAAAAGTCTTTCGAGGACAGACCACACTAGTTAATTTCGAACAATGAATTTCAGGCCAAAGTAATGAACGTCCTAAAGTCGCTTTGAACGGAGCAAAATGCTTCTACATGCAAGTGGCACAATTGCAGTTCAAATATTCTGTGAGTTACTTGACCATGCCATTGAGCCGAATGCATAAATAGTTTGAATGACAGAAATGGCCAAAGGTTACTTTCCACACTTTTTGAACACTGAAGCCACTCAACACGCCGTTCTAATCCATTTGCTTGATGCTTCCTACTAGGACTCCGACAATATAAGCACCGAACAAAGAGAAGCTTTCTACGCTTATAGCAGACTCACATCTCGGACCCCTTCGACTTTCAGTAAGACATGCTAAAGTATTTTCGTGTTCATTTTACAGCGTTGCTGTGAAAAATTCCATGAATATTTCTGGGAACACGGAAGATCGATCCTTTTAAAGAAGCACCCACCATTGCCAAGCGTGTTCCTTAGTATACCGCCAACGATTTATGCCCGAAAACACCCTGGCTCTCATTCTCCCTCAAACAACCAACTTTGTCAAACATCATTACTCGGTCAAAGCCCTACGCTGGCTACATTACTTGTGCGACAAGGAAGACAAATGTATCCAGCACTCCTGCAACAGAGTAGGCGAAAAAGACCATATAACGTATTCGATGAATGGTTGGGACTTTAAAAAGCTACAAGACTGTACGGGTTTAACGGGTGTTTATTTTACAGGTGTCCCATCTGCTAACCTCAACGTGACACTAAAAGTCAGTTTTTACAACGTACCGTGGAAGACTTGTACAAGACCACTAGTTAGAGGCGCTTGGTGTTAGAAAAGCAAGGATACCAAGAGTTGAAACTGTGGAAACACTAGTACAATCACCGTTTGAAAACAGATCCTGAATTTTAACGCATTGTGGTTATTTACAAGCTGATGGACAGACGAGTGCCACCTGCTTGCTATACCAGGCAGATGAGGAAAATGATAAAAAAAATCAAATACTTGGACGTGTGTTTCCAAATATTGTCGCTTTTCCGCAGGGTATCTACAATTGCTGACGGAACACATGGACCTGGACAACATCGAGAATAAGACGGATTGATATAAAATGCAATGTCTTGCGTCCCACGGACTTGTACCATCCCATTGTACCTCATCATTATCAAGGAAAACTGATGTTTCCCTTGTGCCTTACTTATGCCAAAACATGCAACTAAGACCAACCTTGTCAGCACACCCATCAAAAACGCGCATTGACAAGAACGTGGGTCAGCTTGGAATTTTTTAAAGCTCTGGACATGGGATACCAACTGTTATAAGTGTACGGAATTTTTACCACTTTCCTAAGACATAACGGGACTATAATGGCTACCAAACTCAGAAAGGCATTCTCAGTCTACGCGGAAGCCATTTTGGAACAGAAACAAGAAGTCATCAGCTATTATTCCTGGTGCTACACTAAAGAAGACCAAAAAAAATTCAAAGAGAAATACTGGGACCAGGAAGGCATCACTTCATGGAGAAAAATGAAGCAAGGCGATCGTGTGCCAAAGTGGTGTTGAATTGCTTGTGGGGCAAAATGGCACAACGAACGTGTTTACCCAAGACGGAATATTTGACAGGACTTTCCCGTTACTTACATGTGATTCGCGACAAAATCAAATACATCAAACACATAAACGTCCTTCCTGAAGGCCTGATCTTAGCCAAGTACGAAGAACTCGCGTTTTTAGAGGTTGACAAATTTTGAAATGTTATCTCTGCGACCTACGTGATAGCCTATGCTCGGTTAAAATTGTACGAAGCGTTACTCCAATTAGGAGATCGTGTGCTGTACTTTGACACGGACAATTGCATCTTCATCAATTGCCTGAGTCAACGTTACCCTGACATTGAAGGAGACCATTTAGGAGCCTGGACGGACAAGCACCCCAATGACAAGATTCAAAGTTTTTCTAGTGGCGGTCCCAAATATTACGGTTACGAATTCTGAGACCCACAAAAGAGAAGTGCACACTGAGTGCAAAGTAAAAGGATTGACTTTCAATTATCGCATCAGTCAAGTGATGAACATTGGTATTTTGAAAGAAGTGTTGCAATCTGGAGAGGATGAAAACTTTAGAGTTACCACCTACCAACCTTACAAGATTATACGTTTAGCACACACCAAGTCGTTAGTCGATCTCTGAAAAAAGTGTATCAAATTGTGTACCAGAAACAAGTACGGTTTTCCAACCACTTCACTTTTTTACGGACACATTGGTATAAAAATGGTTCCAAGACGGTAGTCACATACAAGAAGGATGACTTTGACACAGCAAGAATCGAGTTACAGAACCCGCTGAGAACTTCAAAGTTCAAACCATACCATTTTTCTTGCCTGACTATTGTAATTGTGCTAGTCAATTAGAAACGTTCCAAATATGGCCCACGAATAGGGAAGGATTACCTACTGAGAATGTTTTAGCTAGAACAGGATTTGTCCTCTTGGGATTTAAGACAGGGTTGGGTTACGAAGTACCGTGTTTCAGTTTGTTGTCTGAGGTTGCATCGATATGAATAATTTGCTCTCTAGTAACAAACTCGATGGTCTCAGCACTGTCCTTACATTTATATGGCCTTTCCACCCAATCACATTATGGTACAGGTACAACGGTACCTTATGGAAGATAGATCCTTTGTCAAGGAAGAAAAAAGAAAGACTTTCAAAACTAGGCATAAAAAGGAACGATTTACAAGCTAACGACTTCATTATGACTAGTATAAAAAGGGAAAACGTCCAAGACTGATAGTTCATTGTATCTACCAACACCAAGCTAGAAAAATAAATGCTAACAAACAGACCACAACATTGACGTTCGGTGATTCTTAAGTGGAGTGTGATGCTGTGCCTTGCGATGGCAGAGATGCCATACACTGTGACTTCAGAGATTCAGTACCACATACTGGGAACTTGGATATGAATACAACCATAGCTAACATGGAAGATGATGATATGGTGTCAAACCTGACAGATGTGAATGCGATGCCTCTCGTTCTAGTACACCTTTCCACTTTACTGGTTTCCATTTGTCAATGTTATCATCCACGTAACACCATGCGTTTACAACCCTACTGATGTCAATCAACCCTGAACAAACTCATGCAGATTTCACCGTACTTTCATAGAAATGAACCCGTGAAAGAAGAATATGACTTACCTGTGCGTTTGCCTAAATACTACGACTTTGATTCCAAATCTTACAAGGAATGTGGCGAAAATATCTGGGAGTACATACCCCCAAGAATTAACCAGAGATGGATGTATGTACTTGGGCGAATGGGATAAAGTCAAGTACATCAGTTGTGGTGTGTCACTATACCAGTGGGATCAAAAATATTCGTGCAACATGGTCTGTGGTCTCCTCAATGTCACTCTCTACCTTTTGTGCGACCTTAGTAATTTAAATGGCATACCATGTCGTTTAAAAACACCCAGCTTGGATTGGAGTCAATCGTTGGACAACACCTAGACAAGTACGTAAACCCCATTTAAAATTAATATTCCAAGACTAATAAACGAATTGCATGAGAAGATCTACAACAAAATTTGGCAGGTACTTGCCGAAGTAAAATATCAGTTAGTGACTGAGAACGTTTTTTGTCTTGAAATTCACAAAAGAAAAGTGACCAAAGTGAATAAATTTGTCAGATTTCTCTGGATCAAGTGTGCATGCTTCCGAATATTCTGCTTTAGACCATTTATTTTATAAGATTTTAATGACATTCTTGACCATTTCCAAACATGGCAGTGGCTAGAAATTACTCACTACGTCCGACACTTTCGCTCTAGGAGGTATAAAACTTGACTACCATGCTAAGATATTTATCATTCGTGATACAACAAGTTCCGTGGAATGAAATAAATGAATACAGTATTGAAACTCTACAGGATTACCATCACTTTTTAAGAGGAATGTGTTCATTGTATTGGGGTCAACATGTGGTGTATGTCTTATTGATTTCCTTCTGGCATTTCGTTTACCAGCTGATTCATTGTGGGCTCTTTACGAACATTAGATACCACCAAAAACATGAAGGTGGTCCCTTTAAATGTACACGAGACTCATTTTGTTAAAAGCCTTGAGTTTTCATCAATACTTCTCGACCTCTGCGGGAAAACATGATTCTTCATATATTAGGCACTGAAGTTGTGAAAGGCGATGTAGCTTGTGACTTACACTCACACTGGAAAGATGTACGTGACTGGAAACATTTGGGCTTTGAGGTTTGAACAAAAGAAGTGGTACACCATACCCAAGATTTATGTTCACAAATTCAAACGTTCATTGAAAAAGTAACTTTTATACCTGTGTTGATAACAGTGCTAGAAGAGGAACCCGATACCGTTACATTCACACCCTTTAGGAAAGGACTGTAAGCGACATCCCAGAAAGACTATTCCGGGAGGACCACTGTGTGACTGTACCAAGTGTAGAGACTCTAAGAACATTGCAAACTGACCCTAGGACACCAACCTTCGTTACCAAAAAATGTACATTGACTTGTTTGTATTCCACTTTGATCGTTTTGGTGTGTATTTTATAAATGTACTTAACCATTTGGCATTGATGTACTTTTGTCCATCGTGTTCAATTATAAACGAGTGTTGAAATAAACGTGTACTGAAGAAAGTATCAAAACTTTTGTCTTGTCTATCTTCGTGTCAAAAGTGACATTACCTACACTATTACTACCTCTGCTGTCTCTGATCCCTCTTGCTCCACTTTCAAAGCCATCGAGGAAAACTTACATTGTAACATTTGTAGGCCTTGTATCTTTGACATCCCTTTAACATGTTATTTGTTGGACCTAGCACATTAGACAAAACTGAATTTGAGAAACGTTTGATTGAACACAAACATCGTTTGATCGATCGTCCACCTCAAATGATCGTGTGATGTTACAAAACGCAAAGGCGATTCCATCGCGTTTGTGGAAAGCATTCCTGGCGAAGACGACGGGATCGTTTCTGACCCAAGTCATACCGTCACACCTGTCTGGTCATCTTCGACAACATGTTAAGAGAAGATGAAGAAAAAAATAAATTGTGGTTTACACGCAAACGGCATCATTGTAATGCCATTGTCATTTTCATAATCCAAAATTTGTTTTAGCAAAGTAAAGCCCTTTTCACCATCAGTCTCTATGCTCATTACGTGGTCGTATTTAAAAGTCGTAGAGATATATCGCAAGTGCAAGTCTTAAACAAAGTTAGGAACGCCTTAGCTAGCTGACCCATGCGTACGACCATGCCTCTCCAGCCCCATATGCCTTTTTTGTCGTGGATTATAACCATCCACCCCCAATTATTTACGATTTCTTACCCGACTGTTTCACAACTTGTGCCAAGATGGATAGTCTATCGTGTACACGTCCCTTTCTCAACTTGACAACAAGAATCTATTGAAACCGCGATACTTTGGGTATGTCTCAATGTGTCAACATGACGTCCCTTTAGTCTCATATTTCCATCAATATGACTTGTGCCTTGTACGCTATCAGTCGCAAAAAAAATATCCAAAAAAAGTGCTTGTGTATTAGAACCCAGTCTTAAATCTTACGATGATTTACGGTGACAGCACGTGAATTTCAGCAAGGAATCATTCACATTCGACATCCAAAAGAACGCTTTTTTGAGAGAACTAAGTGGCCTTGACGCAACTGGCTGATTAACGCATCAACACTTAAAAAAGCAAATCAATTAGAAACCTGAAGGCAGCGGTTCTCTAAGAGGTGTTGTCATTCTCTTTCTAATTCCCTAGCCTTTTCTTCCTGAATAAATTTCCTTAAGCTCCCTCGCTCATACCAGGATTCTTTGTCCACAGCGACCAGGTCCTTAAGGGAGGACATGACTGTTTTGCCCAAAGCGACCAAGTCCTTAAGGGATGACATGACTGTTGTAGCGGTTTTAATTTTGCAAAACAAACTAACCTTATCTTCCTGATGGAGGCAACCAAAATAAAACGAATATGTATTTGCACTGGACCCACAAACTTTGAACAACTATTCAAATAAAACACCTTCTTGAAGATTAGTTTGACAAATTCTCAAACAAAATGATAATAATTCACTTAATCCAGAAGAGAGGATCACTTTTCTGACACCATTGTAACAGAATTGAAACCGAGTGGAATTTCTCTGATTGGACTAAATGAATGACAACAAACACAAAGCGATGAACTATTGGAATTTATAAAATGAAATACAATATATATATATATATATATATATATATATATATATATATATATATATATATATATATATATATATATATATGAATACAAAACAAATAGCCTGATTCGCACACTCCTATCATACAATTGATGTAATTTATCCTACATACACTCATGAAATGATAAATAAAAATAAATACAAAAATATGATTCATTAGCCTCTAGCCTAAAACAACAAATATACCATGTATTATAAAAAATGAGAAACAAATAATGAGATTCACTTAATCTCTTGTACGCATTAATCATTGAGATTCACACAATCTCTTGGAGATAAAACATGCAAAGGAAAATGAGCAATACTCATAATGTTATTACTATTGCTTCGACTATTAGATGAACACAAATATATGAAACCGCATCACTGTAAGCTGGAATTCACTTGAGAAAATGTGACTCTACAGTTTATTCAATATACGAACTGGATCTCTGCAGTTTCACTGAATTCCTTTCTTATCGCTCCACGTTCATATACATCACGAATCCCTTAAATGTATTCATTTACATACATACACGTCTTCATACACCTAGACGGCATGCTGCAATACAGATAGCTACATCCAACTTCCATAGTTATAGTCAGTTTGATTCTCCATAAGAGATCGTCAGCTCCAATAAGACTCCGTCAGCCCAATGATGTCCAATAATGTTCAAAACATTTAAAAATTATGCATAATAATCAGAATCATATTGTGGTGTCCAATGGAATTTATAAAATTCTGACACATGAAATGTTGTCAAGCATATACAGCTGATACAATTTCACAAAAGCATTATTTTACTTACACATTCTCTCACTACAACTGACCTGTTTAGGATTTTACACATTCTATTTCACTACAACTGACCTGTTTAGGATGTTACAGATAATTGTTGATAAGTCCCGACTTCATAATTTATTCAGTTCTGAAGATTTATTTTATTTGACTCCTCCTGTCCTGTGTGGGTGTCTTTTAGGGGAGCAGGTGGTTACACTTTCAAAACTCCATTGATTATTGTCATTCTAATATCAAATCAATGAAACATCAGCCGTATTCGATTACTTCGCTTTGTCGAAGCTGATTCAAAGATTGTGTGTGTGTCTGTGTGTGAAAGAGAGAGACAAACGGAGAGAGAGATTAAACACTTCACTCTTTATTCTGATGCATATGTTCTTTTTTCCATCTTACCATTGTGAGCAGATGTGATTCCACGGGAGCCCATTCACAGGAGCAAACTTTTGGCCTCAGATGAGCAGATTTTTGTCTACGACTTCCAGGATAGGCTGGCGGGATATTCTTTTATAGGTGTTATTGATGTCGATGAGTTCATTGTACCACAGAAAGATAGAAATTTCAAGGAGCTCTTGGTATGTTACCATGATTCTTTAGAGAAATAAATGCAACATTAACAAATTAACAACATATATGAAGTGCTCTCTCTCTCTCTCTCTCTCTCTCTCTCTCTCTCTCTCTCTCTCTCTCTCTCTCTCTCTCTCTCTCTCTCTCTCTCTCTCTCTCTCTCTCTCTCTCTCTCTCTCTCTCAGTTGCATCAAGGGTTGCAATGGAAATCTGTTCAAGTGATAATTCCATATTATGATTGGTGTGATATAAATAATGTATATATGCAATGTGATATCTATTTTTGTATATAAATATTAAACTTCTGAGCTTAAAATTGTGTGCAACGCTAAATGTAAACAAATGTAAACAAACGTATGTAGACACCAAACATTCTTTACAAATGAAAAAATCGTATATTAATATTAAACATTCCATTGAAACATTTTAGAGCATTTAATAGAATGATATCTGACAACGAAATTTCTCAGAATGTGCAATTGTCTTGGGTTTTTTTTTTTCCAGTCATAAATATATCACTTTTTCAAGCGAATTTCGTGTTATGTTGACTATAATATTGTCAGCAGTATCTAAAATTAAGGGACATAACTCTCAAATCGACACAATAGGAGAGTTATTTCCAAATAACCTTTAAAACGTATCACTCCGAAGAATAGCTAGGCATCTGCAATAGCGTTATTTAGAAGTTTCAATAATTAAATTATAGAAACTTACAAAACAAGTATTTTCAAATCAAACATAGACTTTAAACAATAAACGATTTGAGAAATCTTGCCACATTCCATTATTAAACTTCTTGATAAAGTTTACGAAAATAACCCTTTCCAATTTGAAATCATTTATATTGAAAGCACGTTGCAGGGCCTACAAAAGTAACACTTACTAGCGGCAGTACCTATATTACAAGTCACATGGGTCATGTAAGCATTCAACACCGACTATTTCAGTAATGGTTGTCATTTTTTAGAATTCGATTTTACCTTTAAGTGGCAAGTATTCTCTTCATTTGGATCTGTATACATCCATATTCCTTTGGAAGATTATTGTTTAGACGCCCTTTGGACGAAATGAACCGAAAGATGTTATCCAGAACAATCTAGATTGAATGTCACGAGCGTTGATGTCACAATGAACGCTATGCATATTAATAACCAGATTTACACTAACCTCGATTGTGACGATTCCACTCGATGAACTCTCATTGTGATCCAAGTTTAATACATGGCTACCATTGTAAAAGTCCGTAGCGATAGATAATTTTGTCTGGAAGTTTCTTGATGAGAGTTAAGGTGAAGTTATGTAAAACGAGGAGTTACATGACAAAGTCAATGCAATGATGTAACATTGCGCTGAAAAATATAATGGCAACAATGAAATTCGAACACGCATTCTTTCGCTCGATAGGCAGAAAATGTTAAGCTTTACTCTGTGTCAGCTATATGAATCGAAAAGTCACAAAAATATAGCTTATCCAGAGTGTATTCTTATTCTTAACGCTAACTTTTTGTTATAAAGTTTGTAATGAAGATTTGAGTAACGCTTGGTATGAACCTGGTTAGCTTGTTTTCAATTTATACAGACGTTGAATCAAATATTTTATTTATAGAAGTTAGGTAGTCCTCTGTTGAGAAATCAACGCTTATTGACAGGTCAGAATGACGTGATCATTGCATTGTTACGCCATTGATATGATTCTGGTTTTATACATATGTGAATAGTAGCTATATCAATTCAGGGAGAGGTTGAATGATATGGCTGCGACTTCTCTCTCTCTAATTAGATAATAAAATGTGAAATACTTCTACAGACCTGAATGATCCAACTGATTGTGCTGTGAGAAAAATAATACACTCAATGAAACTTGCATGGAAATTTGTCAGTCTGTGATGGTTCGCGACTTGCCGGAAAGTTTTCTATCCCGGAAAACTGATGTGTCATGCTGAAAACATTCACTTACCGGCGTACGCTTTTCTTTATGCACTTAAGAAGTCTTAGATCTTCAACCTATGGAAATTTGTTCAATAGTAAATATTCACTCGGTTATGATCTTTTGGCCAATTAGTGACAGGGTACCGTTTTCTATATTCTTCGATATATTGACAATTTCCTGGGAGTAGATATGAAACTAAGCATAGTGGCAAAAAAAATGAACAACAGCTTCAAAATTGTTTATTGATTTTGGATTGTTTGATTCGTTAGGTAGGTACAAACGTAAATAATTTAAACACATTTAAATACTCCATCATTTCTCATTGAATTGTCCTTAAATAACCCCTCTTGAATTTGCGACGAATGGCCACTCCCCGAAAATAGTTGATAAGCAAGAAAGAATAATACAAAAGTTGTATCTGTACTGAAAATTTAATTGTGGGTTAAATATGTACCCCAAGAGCAGTAAAGAAAACTGGAGAGAATTAGTTGCAAAGTCAACTGTGGTGTCACAACATCCTCTAGGGTTAGGGAATTGATGATGATGATGATGATGATGATGATGATGATGATGATGATGATGATGATGATGATGATGATGATGATGATGACGGTGATCATGATGACGATGATCATGATGACGATGATCATGATGATGACGCCGATAATAATGATGATGATGATGACGATGATGATGATGATGATGATGTTGACGATGACGATGATGATATGATGTAGGTTCCATTAATAAATACACACTATTTTCAGCGTCACTTAATGGGTGCTTATACTAATGCAGCCTCCTACACGTTTCTGGTTGAATACTACATACGTAACTGGGGAGGACAGAATACATCTGAACAGCTAATACCAATTGAATATATTCAGAAGGCTGCTGCGATGAAAGACAGGGTCAAAAATATTGTTGTACGGGATCGATTTGAAGCTGGATCTATAACGACGCATACCGTTATTCCCAGAAGCAAATATAAAAGGTAAGCATAAATCAAAGATATACCATATTCCGTTGCAATACAGATAAGTTTTATATCATTACCTGCATTTCATTTAACAATTATATATATATATATATATATATATATATATATATATATATATATATATATATATATATATATATATATATATATATATATATATAGAAACCTCAGCAAACCTCGTTTCCTTTGAAAGAAAAATGTATACATCTCGTGGTATATCATTGATAATGCGTACAAACTATATATATATATATATATATATATATATATATATATATATATATATATATATATATATATATATATATATATATATATATATTGTGTGTGTGTGTGTGTGTTTCTTACATAGTTGAGTTACAAATAGTATTGAATCAAATGACTAAATAATAAAATAACCAATTACTCAATCATTTTTCCATTACTTTTTAAATGTGGAATTACTTTTTTAATTTATTTATTAACATGACCTTTAAGGTGATCGAAGTGGTTAGAGCGTCCGCCTCGGATACTGAAGGTCACGGGTTATAGCCCTGGCGAGTCATACCGAAATTTTTTTTAAAAATTATACTTAGATTTGCCTCGCTATGCGCGCAGCATTAAATGGTTGGTGTTAAGACTGGTCGGTCTAGTGTCACACTATTGTGACTTGGCATGCAGCATCAGTGCAGACAAATTAGTGATATGACTGAAAAATTGTTAAAGCTATTTCGGTAATCATACACGTTGTACTTACCTAATGTATTTATAAACAATAATATAATCGATTTACTACTTACTCCTATATTGGGGGCTCGAGTGGCCGAGTGGTCTAAAGCGCTGTCCGTTACGGATCACTGCCATCTCACCTCTGTCTACGTGGGTTCGAGTCTAAGATTCGGCGAATGTGGATATGTGAGAAAGCTTGCCAGTAGCTTCTCGTGGGTCGGTGGTTCTTTCCGGTGATTTCCCGGTTTCTTCCTCCACCAATAATACTGGCCGCCATGAATAGCCTATCGTGTGCTGAAAAATGGCGTTAAGCTCAACAACAACAACTCCTATATTTATCAACATAATTATTATGCCATTATTCTATTCGAAATAACTAATTCATTGGGCTTTCGGGAGGAGTAAAAAGATCGACTGACCCAGTCTAGAGTGTAACCACACATAAAATTTCTAGCGTGGTAAGATCTATGGGTAGGCCTTCAATCTACAAACTATATTCAACTGCTTCTCAAAGTAAATTTGTAGCTGACAATTACAAGTATTTCCTGAAGATACACAATTACCACCACCATTACTTTTCGAATGATGTTTCGTTAGCGGTTTCAGCACTGGCTCCTCAGCGTCGATTATACTCAAGACATGCCAGCATTACATTTGCGCGTGTGTGGTCGAGACTATTGTTAATTCTATCAATGGCAAACTCTCTTGGATTATTAGGAGAATAATGTCAGAACAATATTGTATTACAACAAATACAGTCATTTGTATTTGTTCTTGTTGAAGTTTCATGATAATTTCAATATCAAGATCAAAGTCGTGCTAATTTTTTGTCTTATTGTTGATAACCAGCTTTTTTTTTTTACTACATCGTTGTTGATTTCCTGAGTTTGATTATTATTCATTGCTAGGTCTATGATAACCCTCCATAGCTGAGACAGTCTTCTGACTCTTGACACCGCTAGATAAATTAAATTTGACCATTTGGTACGATCATCGACAATCCAAATATTAGTATCTGAAATTGCCATCCCTGTGATGAATGAATAGTTATAGCATATGCTAGAATCCATTGAGATTTATCCATCGTTAACGTGCACTCAACAACATCAACAGGAACAACAACAATATCACACTAGCACAGGTATGTCTGAAAACTTTTCTGTATGTGACAGAAATAATTCCTGCTGAAGTGAATCACAAACTGTCTTCAGACTTGCAACTATCAGATCAGCAGCCCCCATCCCCCAATTCCAATAATCGCTCATTGCAGCCTCTGGAATTACCTTACGCATTATCTCACATTGAATGTTATCTGGTTGCAATCTAAACAATTGTTTTAACTCTCTGAGATTCATCAATAGCTCAATGATCATCAAGTATTTCCTCATAATAATCTACGAACTTTCTTAACCAATCATGTGGCGAGTCACTGACAAGATGTGGAGGTTAACCATGATCACCAATCATGATAACCAATCAAGAAACACTTTTCATACGTCAATGGATACCGTGAATATCTCATCCTATATAATGATCTTGGGAATATATTTCTTACCCATTCATTCAGGTGTCCACGCATTTCCCTTCCACATCCCTAATCCAATTGGCAAATTTTAGATTTTTAACATATTCAGGTTTTACATACCCATCTCTATCTCACTATATCCAAATGCGGCAATTTTAAGTAATTGGCTTGGGGTCTTGATAGCGACCTTCAGGAGTAAATTTATTTGTAATATTAGTTCTAACCTTTAGTGGAAGTTGTAGTTGAACTTCAGATTGAGGTTGAGGAGGAAGTTGCTGAGGTGGTATTATATTTGTTTGAAGATGGCCAGCATTATCAACAGGTAATGTCTAAAGAGCTTTTTAGTTGCTTTATTTGCTTTAATAATTTTCTTTCTTGGTTCGACAACTTGTTTAAATAAGTGCTCTGCACCTTCTGTAATTTCCACCTGAGAATCTGACACGCTGGTTGTTGTTGTTTGACAGAATCAAGGACGGGGTGATATTTCTTAATTGCCTCAAGTCGCTGTCGATCTAAGTTTAATGTACTCAACTCCATGTTTATTGATATGATGATTTAATTACGCCAGCTGACCGATACTATTTATTTACCACACGCGGCAACAGCAGGGAGGGTGACAAACCCGGTAAATATATTTGACACACAAAAAAATAAACCTTGTTAGAGGTCTTGTTGACGCTTTTATTTTTCACCCGCCGTAGGAAGATTTATTTTTGCAGATAAATTTGTGCTGTTAACCCCTCCGTAGGAAGCGTTTTTTAGAAAAAAATATTTTGGTCTGTTCACCCACCCATGTTTCTAGTTATGACTATGTATGGCTGTATTTATCTATTAGTGATACGCACCAGCTGAATAAAAAACGTTCTGAATTGTGTATTTTACATACATGTAGTGCCAAAGAAAGCTGACGTTAAAAAGCAGCAATTTGACAATAATACTTTTGATTCCTATAAAGTGTTTTGGCTGAATATTAGCAAATCGAAGTACCTTATTCATAAATTTGCAATTCATGTCAGTAAAGACAAAAACAAAAGAGAGAAAATGAAAGAAAGACGGCAGTATGTGCAGATATAGAAGAAATATCTTGTTTTTGAACTATACATGAAAAGTTTCAAACAAATGCATCAGCATCAGTACATGCAATTTTCATATGTGTCTTAGGGAGGATGTGGTTATTAATGATTCTTTGAAGATTTTATATTTTTTAGATCGGTCATAATTTGCCTTCTACACATACTTAGCCATAATTTGCCTTCTACACACACTTAACCATAATTTGCCTTCTACACATACTTAGCCATAATTTGCCTTCTACACACACCTAGCCATAATTTGCCTTCTACACACACTTAGCCATAATTTGCCTTCTACACACACTTAACCATAATTTGCCTTCTACACATACTTAGCCATAATTTGCCTTCTACACACACTTAGCCATAATTTGCCTTCTACACATACTTAGCCATAATTTGCCTTCTACACATACTTAGCCATAATTTGCCTTCTAAACACACCTAGCCATAATTTGCCTTCTATACACACCTAGCCATAATTTGCCTTCTACACATACTTAGCCATAATTTGCCTTCTACACATACTTAGCCATAATTTGCCTTCTACACATACTTAGCCATAATTTGCCTTCTACACACACCTAGCCATAATTTGCCTTCTACACATACTTAGCCATAATTTGCCTTCTACACACACCTAGCCATAATTTGCCTTCTACACACACCTAGCCATAATTTGCCTTCGACACACACTTAGCCATAATTTGCCTTCTACACATACTTAGCCATAATTTGCCTTCTACACACACTTAGCCATAATTTGCCTTCTACCCACACTTAGCTATAATTTGCCTTCTACACATACTTAGCCATAATTTGCCTTCTACACACACCTAGCCATAATTTGCCTTCTACACACACTTAGCCATAATTTGCCTTCTACCCACACTTAGCTATAGTTTGCCTTCTACACATACTTAGCCATAATTTGCCTTCTACACACACCTAGCCATAATTTGCCTTCTACACACACTTAGCCATAATATGCCTTCTACACATACTTAGCCATAATTTGCCTTCTACACACACTTAGCCATAATTTGCCTTCTACACATACTTAGCCATAATTTGCCTTCTACACACACTTAGCCATAATTTGCCTTCTACACATACTTAGCCATAATTTGCCTTCTACACATACTTAGCCATAATATGCCTTCTACACACACTTAGCCATAGTTTGCCTTCTACACACACTTAGCCATAATTTGCCTTCTACACACACTTAGCCATAATTTGCCTTCTACACACACCTAGCCATAATTTGCTTTCTACACACACTTAGCTATAATTTGCCTTCTACACACACTTAACCATAATTTGCCTTCTACACATACTTAGCCATAATTTGCCTTCTACATTACTTAGCCATAATTTGCCTTCTACACATACTTAGCCATAATTTGCCCTGTACATGTACATAACCATTCTTTTCCTTATACACTTAGCTATAATGTGCTTGTACATGTACATAACCATTCTTTTCCTTGTACACTTAGCTATAATGTGCCTGTACATGTACATAACCATTCTTTTCATTGTACACATGTTTAGCCTTATTTTGGCTTGTACATGTACTGAGTTATAATTAGCCCTGTACACGCACACAGCCATAATCTGCCGTGTACACAGACACAGTCATAATTTGCCTTGTATATAGACATGGCCATAATTGGTCTTGTACACGTACATCATAAACTTCAATATCAATGTCGTACGGATAGTGATATAAAAAACATTAAAGAATAAAAGAAGTTGTAGCATATTTTCAAAATGGCGAGGTATCTGTTATATTCCAACTTAAAATGAATATTTTAACGTCTTTGTTATGTCACCTGCAAACTGAAAATAGTCTTCAAAGAGGCAGCGATAAAAACATCTAACTCTAATTGTTTGGAGTTCAACGCTTAATGCTTCATTTTTCTCGGATGACAAACAAAACGAAGGAACTTATTCCAAAGCAAAATCTGCATAAGTTGGAAAGATTGAAACAATATTTACGTTTTTAATCAAAGCATTATACTTCCTGAACAAGAAAATGTGTCATTTTCTGAATATATTTAGCTTTTCTTTTTATAGTATCACTGTTCCTACTGATGTTGCCGTACTAAAGCACTACAGGACATGTAGAGATGATTGGAAACCTAAATATGACTGTATCAACGGGGCTGGGGCATTCCAAAGACTTACCGATGACAGCCTGAAAAAGAAGCTAGAACAATTTATTGTTAAGGACAATGTTACTCTGCACGACGCCATTTTGCATACAATTAAATATTTAGATGTCAACTGACTTTAATGATAGTATTTGTACAATGTTGTATCAGTTCTGGTACTTAAATATATCTCATACTATTGAAAGAGAAATCATTCCATGATTTGAATTTGTTTCCTTTTAAAGTTATAATAGTACTTGTTGAAGC
Source organism: Potamilus streckersoni (assembly GCA_016746295.1). Lineage (NCBI taxonomy): Eukaryota > Metazoa > Mollusca > Bivalvia > Unionida > Unionidae > Potamilus > Potamilus streckersoni. The sequence goes on along the minus strand of JAEAOA010000327.1, from coordinate 143,187 downwards.
AGTCAGTTGCACCGTAAGAAATGTATCTCCCAATGTTTGGAATTTCTTCATTACTGATATTTTTTTTTGTTTCAATTGTCTATGTATGTAATGGTAATGTAAGTTGGAAGCATTACTAAAACAATATCATGAAAATTGTTCCTATTTATATGCGTGTGTTGGTTTGTGTGTGATTCACACACTAATTGTGCCAGGGATATCTATTATGTGCGCATGCTCCTTTTTAACTGCGCAAATAAGTCAAGATCTTCCAACAACACTTTGTGTTTCCATCGAATCTCAACCTACGTAACTGTCTACACATTTGTTGTATTGTATATTTTGAAGAGTTTCTTTCTGTGTCATTCCTTTCCTAAAACGTGTGTATATTAAAAATGTATTATCAAGGATATATCTTTCCGCTAAAATATCCTTAGTTTAATTCACCATTCGTTGTCTGTAAAGTCAATTGTTATGGACAGATTTTTTAAAGTTAATTGTTTGGGACAGGTTTTGATAATTAATTGCTTTGGACAGGTTTGAAAGCTAATTGTTTGGGACAGGTTTTGAAAGTTAATTGTTTTGGACAGGTTTTGAAAGTTAATTGTTTGGGACAGGTATTGAAAGTTAATTGTTTGGGACAGGTTTTGAAAGTTAATTGTTTTGGACAGGTATTGAAAGTTAATTGTTTGGGACAGGTTTTGAAAGTTAATTGTTTGGGACAGGTTTTGAAAGTTAATTGTTTCAGACAGAATTTGAAAGTTAATTGTTTTGGGACAGGTTTTGAAAGTTAATTGTTTTGGACAGGTTTTTAAAGTTAATTGTTTGGGACAGGTTTTGAAAGTTAATTGTTTGGGACAGGTTTTGAAAGTTAATTGTTTTGGACAGGTTTTGAAAGTTAATTGTTTTGGACAGGTTTTGAAAGTTAATTGTTTGGGACAGGTTTTGAAAGTTAATTGTTTGGGACAGGTTTTGAAAGTTAATTGTTTGGGACAGGTTTTGAAAGTTAATTGTTTCAGACAGAATTTGAAAGTTAATTGTTTTGGGACAGGTTTTGAAAGTTAATTGTTTTGGACAGGTTTTTAAAGTTAATTGTTTGGGACAGGTTTTGAAAGTTAATTGTTTGGGACAGGTTTTGAAAGTTAATTGTTTTGGACAGGTTTTGAAAGTTAATTGTTTTGGACAGGTTTTGAAAGTTAATTGTTTGGGACAGGTTTTGAAAGTTAATTGTTTGGGACAGGTTTTGAAAGTTAATTGTTTGGGACAGGTTTTGAAAGTTTAATTGTTTCCTGGCTTTGTGTCCTTGATTTTGAATTAAGTAGTTCAGTTTTACTTTTTGAGATTTATGATTATCTAACTTTCTAAATTTCTTTGCAAATAAATTGAAAGACAACTTCAAAATATTGATATGAATTTAAACAGCTCAACATTTAAAAATAATAAGAATACTTTAAAGCATAGCGAATTGTTGTAAGTGAGCCTTCAATGGATGGCACACGACTTGAAATAAATTATGTAATTTCAAACTACGCGATCTTTTATTTGATATGTAACTGTGTAGTTATTCATATTTTGTTCTGCTTCGTTTTGTAGGTGGTGTTATTTTCAAAGAAATGTTAAAACTAATGAAATAGCAAAACCAATATAAAAAATTTTTCGTGAGTTAGAAAATCAGTATTAGGAAAGATCCTTTGATAGTTTAAAAGAGTTACAATAAAAGTAATAGTCCAAAGATTCAGATCGATTCCCCTTGACAAATTATAGCAACGGTTAGGGTTATTTTTGATGAATAGCAACGTACAAATATTGTTTTTATATGATGAATTTGTTAATAATTGTGATCTTTAAAAAAAAACTCTAGCCCAAACAATATCGGTTTGAGTGCTAACAATTTAAATTTTCTTTTTAAGGCAATTGTACACAAGTTCAACTCTATAATTGCTCTCAAACAAACCAAAACAAAACAAACATTTAACGGATATTAGGTGTTGCTAATTCACAAACCTTTGAAAACTTTATTTGAAATCAGAGATAAGGTCAGGATCAATCTTGGAAACTTAATTTGAAATAAGATTGTCTTATAAAAGCTTAATGCTCCAAGGACAGTATATCCAAAACCTTGATCAAATGACTTAAATCCAAATAATCTTGAACTGATTACTTAACGTCAAGCAACATCAAATCTATACCCTCATCTCCATCCCTTCCCGTATGATGTCTTTATGTCCGAGTCAAATTTTTTCAAGTTTGATGAAACGTTTCCAAAGCCCGTTAACTTTTCAAGGTGACAGGCGGAAGATTTTATTTGTTTGATTCCTTATACATGCACAACTCATTGGCAAACCGCAGGCATCATATTTGATCCTTGTTAGAGTGAATAACATTTGGGAGGCTAATTAGTGCAAAAATAATTATCAAAGCTTTTGCAAAGGTTTAAATTCGGAAAATGCAGAGATTCAAATGTTATAAAAAAAACATATAGTTAAGAAATCGTTGAATTGCTTTATACGAAATTAATAAAACGAATGGGTATGATTTCAGGACTTAGTATTCTGTTCCTTCGTCTAAGTTAACTTCTCATAAATTAGTCATTATCCGATAGGAGAATTTCAGTGAACTTCTCAGATGTGAGGTGGATCTTCACTAACAGTATTGTCATAGTTATCTAAATATATCGATTTATCGTTGAATAACGATGTAATGTATTCATATAAGTTTTGGGGCTAAAGATGTGCATTTCATGTTTCCTTTATCCCATTCTTTATTACATCAAGGAAGTTCTGTAGTTTTCACATAAACAAGATTGCATCTTGTTTGAAAATGAAACCTACATTTTTATTTAAAGTAGCTAATAGTTTTTGTATCTTCAAAAATAAGGAATGAGAAGGAGTCGTCTTGTAATATTGTATCTCAGCAAATGAGCATTTTCAGCGATCATTTTCTTATCATGAATTACATTCGTCCACGATAAGCATTGTCTCGAAGTATTTTCATTAGTCTAATTATTTTCAATCTACGCTTGGCATAGTGTACAAATATATCTTATTATTGTTAAAGTCTACAAAAGGTTATAGATTTGAATTTTTGGAGTGAATGTGTATTCTTAAAATATCATAAATATACCAATCTCTCTCTCTCTCTCTCTCTCTCTCTCTCTCTCTCTCTCTCTCTCTCTCTCTCTCTCTCTCTCTCTCTCTCTCTCTCTCTCTCTCTCTCTCTCTCTCTCTCTCTCTCATATCCATGTCAGTCTTCATTATTCGGACGTACGCTTGGTTTTTGTACCTGACCATAGTAACTCTAACTTTTGACAGACAAACAGAAAACTAATAAAGTATCCGTTTTGTTTGGCTATATCAAATATAGTCACATAACCAAATATCTAATACTCACCTATTAAGAAACCTTAAAGTTCTGTTATTTCTCGCCTAGTATGATTCCTGTTACAATTTTATACAGGCATATCATGTTAAACAGATTTTTACTTTATTACAACCTAGAGTTATGAAAATTCAAGCCTCCTCAATATGCTGCTTTACTTATCCATATATTTGTTTTTATAATCCCTGTTTTCTAAATGAATTTAATATGGTACACAATTTTATCACAAATAGTAGATTTATACTTTTTACCACCACCCCACATGTATAACGGACAAACTATGTAGATTATGCAAATCATCTGGAGTGAGAGAGAAACAAAATTTGAGTTGGACGTAAAACCTTAAATTGAGCTTATATCAAGTAACCTACAAAAATAATGGTATGTGTGCACTTTCCTTGGGGATTTATCTGCAGTGTTTTAGTAATGAATGATACAAGGTTACAAACCCTATCGTCATTATAACATCATTTTCTCGGTTAAGTGGTACACATACTGTAATGTATTTAACGTTCTCTCTCTCTCTCTCTCTCTCTCTCTCTCTCTCTCTCTCTCTCTCTCTCTCTCTCTCTCTCTCTCTCTCTCTCTCTCTCTCTCTCTCTCTCTCTCTCTCTCTCTCTCTCTCTCTGGACTGTCGTAACAAGATACCAGCGAAAATCTATGAAAAAATGAGTGTAGAGGATTTTCGCTTTTGATATCTTGTCTCGTCTCTGGACGTATAATTGATGACAAAAGTAAAGTCAAACTGACAAAAGGATGAGAGAGACAGACAGACAGACAGAGACAGACAGATATAGACAGACAGACAGAGAGTCTTATGGTCAGTAGTACTGTTATTAAAGCAGAATAATGAATTAGATAAACTGTAAATATATTAAACTGTTTTGATTACCACTTGTTGGTCGTGTTTTCGCCTGGTTTTTAAACCACAAAAATTTCCATGCGTTGGTACTCTAATGGTTGAGCGTTCATGTGAACGGCGCATCTAACCATGTGTTTGTAGTGTTCTACATTTATTGTTAAAACCATCTTTCATGTTTATATCATAAGCGTGTATTAAACGGATTTAATAATGTGAAAAAATATAAACTCAAAGAAGAAAACAATCACGGTGATTGTGAATAGCCATATAAGGCATAAAACTACGTTTTGTAGCGGATACACTCAGCAGGGATGTGAGGGCTTATTGTTGTTGTTGCTGTTGTAGGGTTTAAAGCCATTTTCAGCACAAGATAGGCTATACATGGTGGCCAATATAAATAGTGGATGAAACACCTGAGAAAAGTCCGGAAAGAACCACCGACCCACAAGGTTTCTCACATGCCCACATTAGCTGAACACGAGACTCGAACCAGCGCTTTAGATCATTCGGCCACTCGAAACCCCAGGAGGTTGTGAGGAGTTCATTCACTCGGTCAATACACAGTTGCCTGTAGTATATCTGACCTCTGTTGAGTGGGAAAATGTATGTATTTGTATGTGATATAAATCAAATTTATGTATAGTGTATAAGGATTATCAATGATTCACTACTCGTTATATAATTTTCTCATTAAATGGAAACTCGGTAAACCTCGTTTCCTTTTAATGAAATCTTTATAATTCTCGTGGTACATCATTAATACAGCGTTCGTATTATATAAATGCATGCATATATACTAGAGTCTCATATAAAATGCTTTTGATTTAAATCATAACTGTATATGATTTATTCTGCACTGCAAAGTCTTTATAATCAATGTCAAATTTTAAAAAAAAAATGTTTTCCTACAAGTACACTAGTGTTAGATAAAACAAGTTGGTATGTTTATGCTGACACTATGTAGATCGCAATTTGTAACATTCTAGAACTTTTAAGAGCCAGAAATGTTATACACGTCTTTCCAGCAGATAGTATAAGCAATATAAACTGGTATATTTTATATTTACGACTTGGCACACACCAAATGTTACTCTTTTCATTTCACGTTAACATAACACTGATATTTATAAATAGATAATGAGAAAATGCGTGAATCAAGGTTCCTAATTTAGAATTATTTTCGTTCTCAGAAACTACTCAAAATATGACCGAATGTCAATTTTCCTACAATTTGGCAAAACTAGTATCCTAGTTTTATTTTTTATTATAAGCCATACTACTACTCCTGATGCTACTACTACTACTACTACTACTACTACTACTACTACTACTACTACTACTACTACTACTACTACTACTACTGATGATGATGATGATAATAATAATAATAATAATAATAATAATAATAATAATAATAATAATTAATAATAATCTGATGAGAAGGTGCACTAAAGGATGAGTATTAATTAAGTTGGGCAATCGACTAATTTTCTCTCTCTCTCTCTCTCTCACACACACACACACACACACATATGGTACCTAGATAGTAGATCACTTGATATTGATCGTAGAAAATTGGTTGCTGATAGCAGATTACTAAACTCTGGATATTAGATAACTTGGTGTTGATATTAGATAACTGGTTCCTGGATAGTAGATAACTGAGGTTCGCTAGAAGATACTTTGTAGATAGATAGTAGATAGCCTGGTGTCGATAAACCATGGATCGATACAGATAGCCGGGTGTCGATTAATCATGGATCGATGCTTGATTAATGATCGGGGGATTGTAGATAATTGGTAGCTGGAAAGTAAATAACTAGCTCTTAAATATAAGACAACTAGTTGGTGGATTGTTGAAAACATGGGTGCTGGATAGTAGTTAGTGGGTATTGATATGTTATGACTATACAGTCAAAATATTTCCCGGAATAAATTTAAACAATCAGTCAAATACCTTACAATTTTGCATCTCGCGCAATGTACCCGGTACGTGATGGAAGGATTACATTTATCACTCTAACCGAAGCTACGAAAACAATATGGATGAATATGTAAGTTTTCACTTGAATAAGTAAAATAAATAATTGCTAATTTGGCATTTTTTGTTTTAATATTACATATTGAAATATATATTATCTGTCAATCGTACCGTTAAATGTATGCATAGTCGAAGTGAAAATTTGAACTGTTCCATAACAAAGGCACGGGATTCTAAAAACAACATTTACAGTGTAGCAATTAAACTAAAAAAAAAATATCATCGTTTGTAGTCTGATGTTATTCATTGATAACTTATTTTTACAGTGTGGCCACCACCTTTGCAATTTTATGTGTGGTGGCGCACTGCACGAACATTTAATAGTTTTTTTTCTCTCATTCATGGCTCTAAGTTGAAATTCTAAACACTTGTAACTTTTTTATTCATATTGACAACTTACTTTAAGAAGCTATTAGTAGCTATATAAAATGTTTATTTTTTAAATTGACAAAGATCATTCGGAATAAAAGAAATTAAGGTGAAAGCTAACGAAATTGTAACTGAAACAGTTTTATTTCTCTGCTTAATACATGCCTGTTTTTCAGGATTCTTGCAAAACTCAACCATGAACCAGAAGAACGGTCTTTGCATGTTTTTCCTGGTATTGTTGTTGTCGCCAAACCGTATTATGGCAGCTATGGAAGAGATGGAAGTGCGACACACGCGACAGGTGGCGATCTCACCGGTATATGTAGGAGCTATAGTTAGTCCTTATGTCTTTTTAGCTCTTCTAGCGATATACGGTGCTGCAGTCCTGATTAAGTATGGAGTTCAAAAAGCATGTATCCTTTCATATGATCAGGTTTGGATATCAACGACAATGGTGATACAGCATTATGGGTATATGATATCCTTGGTCTATCCTGCCGTCTATTCATTTTTCGGCTACAGCAACTCCTTCTAAATAGACACTTGGAAATCCACATTATGTGAATATATCCTATATATCCTAAAGGTAATTATGCTAATTGGTGACACAATTGTTTTGAAATTGTCAACAAAATATTAAGAGTAATATTTTCTTTTATTTGCTTCACAGAATTTAAAATATGAACGTGAAACATCTCGTGTCACGTTTCGAAGGCAAGAATGAGAAGGTAAAGGAGAATTTCAGGTGATCGTAAAAGGTACTATTTAAAATTAGCAATGATTAAAAAATACTTTTTCGTGTAATGTTTTATAGAAAACACAGTTGTTCTCGTTGTCTTCTTTATTACAAAAGCTGACTAATATCAACAATTTAATAACCACGAATGTTTCTCACACATTATTATTGCTACAGACGTTAAATTTATTATTTTATAATCTTACATAATACAACGTACATTTTAAAGTAAGTTATTATGGCATGTCACTCCCTCTTTAATGTCTATAACTATCTTTACAAGGGCACACTTGCTAATTACAGAGACGTGTTTAAAATGTAAGTTGTCGTTTTAAACGGTATACGTATTTCAACTTCTGTTTAATTACTCATTACTGTACATTTCATTTTTTTACATCGATTTCTGTCAAGCACATGCAACACCTGTTGGATGCATTTAAATGTGTGCATGCGCGCAATTATTGTGTGTGTGTCATGTGTGCATATCTAACGGTGATGATTTGAATCCCATGGTCTCTCCGATTGGCTTAAAGATCTTTTACAAATTAAGTTCTTTACTGCATCTGTATCGAGTAAAGTATTAAGACTAAGATATTTATTAAGTACTTTGGCTTCTTTCTTAATAACGTTCATCAGCTTCAGATAGCCATTCCTGTGCCAACAATCGTGGATGGTGTCGCCAATCTTGCTTCAGTCACGATTACGTGGACTGGTACAGTACAGCCGTGTGCGGCAGTTACCTATGCTGTCGGCCAAAATAGTTGGGAAAATATAAATGGCCGAATTACCATGAATTATAGTTATCCTGTAATTACATTGTGATTAATTAAAATAGTCAATAATCAAATAGCTCTCTGCTTTTTATATGTGTATCTGCATACTTAAAATTACTGTTTTCATATGATTATTTTATTATGCACCATACCGCGACAATATACAGTTATATTTATTGGACGTGGTTTTCAGCTAATACATATTTATACTCCACTGCGAATGTAGAAGTAACATTGTTTGTCACTCCGTCAAGTAACGCCTTGGTGCATGTATGTGTGTATCTGTCTATCGTGCTCTTTTTACACGATGAGCTACACTTAACTAGCATGAGTATCACGAAATATATTTATTTATCTCACCCAAAGTATAATGTTTCATACCAATATAGCCCATTGTTATTTATAAACGAAACAATGTTTTGTAGATACGAGATATATTCTATGGTTGCATTGCTTAGATTAGATTAGATTAATTGTTTGATTGGAACATTAAACATTTGTTGAATATCAATATTTTACAATAAAAGAACCATACGCTTGGTCTACACACCGTATTTATAGCGTAATTTTGCCATTCATTTGGGATTTATTAGCCCTAAAAAGTTAACTTTTATCTAATTTACAAAAATATTAATTTTTTAATTAGAAACATTTCATAAAAATCACATTAAACAGCATTTGTTTCTAAATTAATAACATTTTCTACATATATTTTTAATTTTTTATCGCATAGTCGGTACACATTACGTGTAAATAAATTTTCGTGCAGTTACAATTTTTATCTGTAACTATTTTTTTTATCACTATCACCATTTTGGTGGCCATTGTTCAAATTGATGTTCCACCTGGCATTGAGAAAAAGCATGACAATACTGCAAAATGGCGTGAACCTAAATTAAGGTTCTTTCTCCCACCTCCCTTCTCTTGCGTTCAGTAAATTTATTTTCTCAAGATTTTCCTTTAAATATAATACAGAATCAACCCTTTTTTAACCATTCTAAGTATTTTAAGAATATGTTCTCAAGATTTCTTTACTATGATTATAATTGTTTCAATTGATAGCTTTGTGTACTGTTGGGATAATAAACACTGTTATTTCAAATTGTTCAGGAGATTCAAGTCACCTTTTAGAAACTTTATCAGTAGAAGCAAGTATTGTATCTGTTATTTTAATTGTTCCTCGTTTTTAAAAGAATCCTCTTCATCAACACAATTTTCAAGTTCTTGGTTATAACCACCTTCTTCCATTCTACATAATTGATATGGATCAAACAAATTTAGAAAAAAAAAGTGATTTTCCCAGAATGCAGAAACAAATATTGTTTGATGTCAGTTGAACAGATGAAGATGGTATAAGCAAAGCCCCAAAGTAGAAATTAAACATGAGCATATTTAAAAAAGGGAAACAAATATTAATCCTTAAGCAAGGAGTTTAACAGGATAAAGAGAAGGCACTGAAAGCAATGTTATACATGAGGTATTTATTTATAATGTATGGAACAATGGGTGAATCAAGGCATTAAACTCGCACACAAAATCCAACTGTAGATTTTACGGAATTATGCCCACAGTGCTGAACAACTGATGTAAGGAAACGATATTATTCCTGACTTTAAGTAACCATAGCCTGTAACTTAAACCAGTAATCAAACAATAATCAGCGTGTGTAACTTATAGAAAACCCTGATAGATATATGGGTCTAATACCATGGATGATCAATTTTTATAATTTAAACACGAAAACGAATAACTTTTCTCCTATCACCAATGTTATCAAAGTATAAAATTTACAAAACTATGAATAAGGTCTGATTCTGTTACCTAGGTTGTTCAGAGTATAGAATATATAACAACTGTTAATAATGTTTAATCTACAAGTAGAATATATATATATATATATATATATATATATATATATATATATATATATATATATATATATATATTACGTCTTCGTCAACAGCAGCGAAAGGGTTATACGACTCCCAGAGATATACAACTCCCAATCCAATATCAGCACTACAGATGAAGACTGACTGCTCCATTAAAGTGGACAGCTTCCTGATAAACATATTTGTTTTGATAATATAGTCCGACTTCATTCTATTAATACCATGTTATTGTTGCAATGCACGGCCCGAAAGTTCAAGATAATTGGTTTTCTCTCCTCAAGCACTTTTTCTGTGCTTCACTGAGTGAACCGAGCTCGGTATTTTGAAATAACTAAAGATGTCCACCTTCGACCATGTTCTGTACTCTGAAACGAAAACCCAGAAAAATCACGTTCAGATTAATTGTATAAACATAAAAAACAAGAAAGAGAAAGACCGAACGGATTCAAAGCAAGTTATGGAAACGTGAAATTTTAATAATTGTTTCATGAACTAAAATAAAATTTTAAAGTCTTGTTTTATGTAAAAAGACCAGAAATAACATTATTACAAAGGTTTTTCTAATGCTAACTGAAATTATTTACAGAAAAAGCTCAAAAATGGCTACTTAAAACAAACATAGATATTTTTATGGCCTTTTAAGTTTAGGGTTTGGATTACCAAAGTGGTAGCTTCATAACATTTAAGCACATTAATTGTTAAAAGGAAGAAAGAAACCAGGACATATTTTATATCCGATAGTCCATAGATATGAATTATATTAGCTAACAAAAATCGGTAAATTGTGAAACTGCAGTAGACAGAGAAGATAGCTAAGGATCAGAGAAATCTTATTTGCATGTAATGTGACCTGAATAACTTGCAAATAGCAAATAAATCTTTAGAAAGATCGTAATTTTATTACAAAATAATGGAAGGTGGTGAAATGAAACTGAACAATTCACAACGTTGCCGACATCACCAGATAAAGTATCTTCAAAACTAGTTAAATCACTCCTTAGGAAATATATTAATAGTATATGTGGGCAAGTACAATTAGGTATTATAAATAGGTCAAATATAAACCTTAAAGATGAAAACTAATTCACTGTACGGGTATGGCTGTAATATGTATCTTTAGAGCAGACTTTTTGTATCTTGTGAAGCACGATCACTGAATACAATCTAATCATACTCAATTAATATGATTTTAACTAAATGCCAGAAATGTCTTAAAAAGTCCTAATGCATATAACGTTTACTAACACTGAGAAAAGTCAAGTATCAAAGTAAATCGCAAGCAAATGACTTAAACCTAAATAAACCCTAGCAAATTTTAGAGAACAATCTGGTGAAGCTACTGGACACGTTGTGCAAACATGTGTTGAAGCCGAAATATAAAATGTTGCCGGGCAATATTTTACACAAAAAAATAGCATGGCAAGAGCAATTTAATAATATACGAACAGGTTCGAGTATAAACCACAACACGTGTTGCTGAGGAACCTTAGGTATATGTACAAGCTGTGTATAAATATGTCATTTCATTTTCAATAAGATCAACGGTTTGATCAAAATCGGCTGTCAGTTACAAGTGGATAAACCATAACCATATCTTCAGCTGAGTCTTTGCTAAGTTAATGAATGAACACCCTCGATATGCAGAGTTTATAGCGCTGCTATTGAAATTAAGTTTAATGTTATCTTTATGGAATGGAATATAAATAAAACTGCAATGTATTCCATGCTCAAAAGCACATAGACAAAAAGACCTTTCAGACAATGACAAATACAAGACACTTGGAAGCTCCTGTTTCCATTAATTTTTTAATAGGAACATGATTGACAAAATCACCAATATGAGGGAGAAAACCTCTCGACACGAATGGTTTATAATCCTCCATAACAAGATCGGACTGGGGTTTGTTTGACTCCACATATGTGTTATTTCCAATATGACCATAAACTTGAATTCAGAGAAACAAAAGCATCTGGTACAGCTCTTTCTTTATTTTCCTGATCATTTTTTAAAACTTAAATCAATCTGAATTAACGTAATATGAGTTGTCCAAGTTTGCCACAATTAGTGTCAATCTTTTTATATGTACACAACCTGTCCAATAGTTGTTCGTATTCAGTAGCAAACTCAAAATGGGTTTGGCTATTTTCTTCTTTGGAATTCCGAAATCTGTGTCAATATGACTCAGATACAAAATCATAACCTGTAAATAAGAACACTCTGTCATAACAAAGCTCGATGTTCTCTTAGCCATTTAAATTTCTTTATCTTTTAAAGGGAATACTAATCTCTCATCATAATCTGAACATTCATGAGTAGGTTGATTTATTCGTGTCGCTTCTAATTCTTGTGATTTTACTTGCATTTTCTTTTGCATTTGTCGCAATTTCGTTTCTATTTCTCTGTCTTTTTCTTTCTTTGCATCTGCGTCTCTTATACTTCTTTTTGAATTTACAAATGTATTTCCATGTTCTTCTTTCCTTGTTTCTTTCTTCTATTGGAATTTGAATTGGCAATTTCACTTAAATTGTTTATCTCTTCCTTTTAAATTCGTCTATTTGGGTTCCTGAGTGGCCGAGTGATCTAAAGCGCTCTCCTTTACCGATCACTGCCATCTCACCTCTGTCTGCGTGGGTTCGAGTCTAAGATTCGGCAAATGGGGATATGTGAGAAAGCTTGCCAGTAGCTTCTCGTGGGTCGGTGGTTCTTTCCGCGGATTTCCCGGTTTCTTCCTCTATCATTAATACTGGCCGCCATGTATAGCCTATCGTGTACTAAAACATTGCGTTAAGCTTCACAACAACAACAACAACAACAACAACAATAAATTCGTCTATCTCCAATGGCAAAGAATTCACAGTGCCTATCTTCACTTCATCCGAAACTAAGTAAGTTAATATTATGGAGTGGAAATAAAACCGCATTCTCTTCCCTGAACATGAACATTTGCTGAAAAGGACTTCTCAGACAGAGGCAAATACAAAAGTCTGAGAAGCTCCTGTATCTCTTAATAAATTATTTAGGATAGGATTGACATTATTACCAATATGGGATACATAACAATTCGACATGAATGATTCATAACCCTCTATAACAAAATCGGACTGGGTTTATTTGACTCCACAAATGTATTCTTTCCAATATGACCATAAACTTGGCCCATGAAAAAGAAGAGCATTTGAAACAAATGTCTTCATTGTTTTGCTTATTGTTTTTCTTAGTACACTCTGAATTAGTGAACATGTTTTCATGGAATAAAGAATGATTTCTGATTAGTCTTATCAGATGTTTGATTTTTATTATTTGTGATAGACTGAAATTTAAAAGTACTCACTTGACACTGAGATCGTTTCTTGTGTTCATCAAAGTAAATTTTGACGTCATTATGGACGCTGTTCTTCAACTCTTTGACTATTATGAGTTATCCAAGTTTGACACAATCTGTTTCAATTCTTTTAGATGCACACAATCTGTTTTAATTCTTTTAGATGCACACAATCTGTTCGTTTTCCCTCGCAGACTCAACTCGTACCTCTCGGCTGTTTCTTTAATGTATGTATTTAACAGTTTCATGGTTGATATGGGGTAATGCATTGCTTTCGTTGTTTTACAGCGGAATATTCTACTGAGTACAAAGTTTTTTATAAATAGGCGCCGAAGCAAAGTGGAAGATACATTTGTGTTGCTATTTGCGTGTGCCAGAAAATCAAATGGGATACTAGCTGGGGTGAGTTTGTTTAAGAGAGATCATTCCACAATATCGTAGGTGTAATGTTTATTGTAGAAGAGATGTAAATTCGTGGTTAGCTGCATATTACATGAGACCCTCGCCACAAGTCTCTTCATTTTAACACAATTCATGTTATAGGCAAGTATGTTCATGGATAACTTTAAGTTCATTCGTTATAACACAGTTCCTGATTATGAATCCCTTTGCATTATGTGGCAATAAGATTATATTAATAGTGTGCTTGATTAGTACACTACCTCACTATAAGGATCTCACTATAAGGTGGTATCCTTTATGGCTCCAGAGGACATCGTTCTAATGTCGGTGTACCATATTCTGAAAGGCTGTATTCGGAAAAGAATGACAGTTTTATGTTTATTTGGGGGGTTGGGGTTAACAACAGTAGACCCGACAATACGAGGAATTAAGCTTGGATTGGCTTTGATAAAGAGAAATCACAATGAGGAATCATTCAATCGACAGAATTCAAACAAGTGCTGTATATGTGGCAGTGAGGAACATTTAATGAAAGACTGTCCGAAATTACAAGCAAATAAGAACAAACTGGGTCTTCAGAGCAGAACGTATCTCCGTACCGCTAGAATTTCCATTTAGTGGATCAGGAATGTGTATGCAAGGCATAGTGCCAGGAAGGAAATTGGATTTCCTCATCGATACAGGTGCAAGTGTTACAACAATTAACGGTTCTGTCTATGAACAAATGACTGATTTACAGAAACCATATTTGGAATCGGCGGTCATCAAATGGAAATGGCTGATGAAAGTGTGTTTAAACAAGAGGTTTAGGGAAAATGGAATCATGATAAATGAAATGAAATTTAAGCAAATAATGATGTTAGCGGATATAGACATAGATATCAATTCTTCGTTTTGACTTCCATAAAGGACATCAATGTGTCATAGATGCTGGGGAAAATACATTTAAGTTGAATGGTCAGCCAGTAACAAATGCCACGGTGAAATTGAAAAGCATCAGGTGTTGCATCGTGGTATTGGACAAAACAAGAATCATACCTCTGGCAGATGAAAGAATCATACCAAGGAATTGGGCTCTTTAGTGCAATACTGGTACCGACCAAGAAATTTAACCACAAGTATCATTTACTGATGACGAAGTCGGTGGTTAATTCAGAAAGTGACTGTATTCCTATTAAGCTACTCAGTCAGTCAGAAAAATCAGTTATTGTGCATGAGAAGTCTGTTGCAGTCTATTACAATGATGTTATGGTTGACGAAATTACAGTATTTTCATATTCTCAGCCTAACATATTGCCACAGCATATTGTAGAATTGCTCGGATAATCAGGAAAGTATCTGAAAAACTCCCAGAGAAATGAGTTGGCTAATTTTCTTGTAGATGTTAACCAGCTGTTTGCCCAAAATAACACTGATTTCGGTGAAAAAACATACTAAACCACTCAGTCAACACCGAGAAAGTAACATCCAGTCGCCAAAGTTCACAACAATTACCTCTTGTAGAACTTGGAGAAGTGAAACGCTATATTAACAAAATGTAGAAACAATGTGTAATTGAGCCATGCAATGTTCAGTGAGCATAGCATATTTTTATTATTGGAGAGAGTGGTCGACAAGGTTTTGTACCGATTATAGAAACTAAAACAAGCGACAAAAAGAATTATTTTCCCGTTTCCAGGATCAACAACAAATTGGATGCTCTTGAAGGGTCGAAATGTTTATGTACCCTAGACTTACAAAGTGTGTATTGGTATGTTGACATGGATCCCAAAGATAGATTTAAAACGGCATTTGCCACAGACTATGGTCTGTATCAGTTCAAGGCTCTACCCTTTGGTCCTGCTAATTTTGAACATTTCTTGGACCAAGTCCTAAAAGTTCTTTCGTGGAATATCTGCCTGGTCTATTTGGATGTCGTCATTGTATTCGGATCAGATTTCGAAAGAAAAAAACACTGCAGAGCTTGCAAGACGTTTTCGAGAGACTGCTAGATCTGACTCAAAATTGAGTCCAGAAAAGTGTTATATCTTCTATAGCAGTGTTGTATATATAGGGCACATTGTGACTCCAAACAGATCCTGATAAGGTCAAAGCCAACTCCCATAACAATAAAAGAGGTTGCAGAGCCTGAGGGTACTAACAGAAGAAAATTGTCAATTTGAATGGAATGATGCATGTGAGGGAGCATTCCGAACTCTGAAATCCATGGTGTCTTTGAGCCCTTTTCTGGCTTATCCCGACCCATCTGGTTCAATCTTCATTTTGGATAATGATGCAAGTGACCTTTTCTCGGAGCAGTGCATTCCCAGAAGCAAAATGGACAGGAAAAGATTAAAGCCTACAACAGCTGGACACTATTTAACGCAGAGAGGATGTATTGCTTCACGTATAAAGAACTCTTTGCGGTAATCGCACATATCAATCACTTTCACTGCTATTTGCGCGGGAGAAAATTAGTCATTCTTACCGACCATAGTTCATTTGGATGGCAGACTTTGTTGGAGGAAATCGACGGCTAACTTGCACTTTGGATATACACTTTTGCAGCAACAGATTTGAAATACTTTACTAAAGAGGTGCTAAACAACTAACACGTTGAAAGCCTGTCATATATACCTTGTATGGACTGTTCATGTTGCAAAAATGTTGAATTTAAAGAGAGGAGTATATTATATAGTTCCAGAAAAGAGTATAAAACTCCTCGCTTTAAGGTTATGAGAGGTAAAAAGGAAAAAGGGTGCAAGGAAGAGTCCTTGTAGTTTGTATAAATTGCTGCAGAAAAAATGAGCAAGGCTCAGCGATAGGATAAGAACATTGGGTAAATAATTATTTCCATGAAAATGTCCAAAGCTTGCCCGAATGGTATGTGCTAATTCCACTATAATATATTCCCATTTGTAGCATTAATCAAGGGATGTAACTCTGAAACTCGTCATAAAGGTTAGAGATGTCTCCATTTAGACCGTTAAAATGTTACCTCCACTTAGAATTGATACGCAAGTGAAAAAGAGCTAGTGAGAACGCTTGAGACGTCTGTTTTAACAACTTGCAAAATTAGTAGCACCATCTTAAGAATAGGCCCTAAGCAAGAAACAATAAGTCACTCATCAGTATTCAAGAAACAATAAGTCACTCATCAGTATTCAAGAAACAATAAGTACTCATCAGTATTCAAGAAACAATAAGTCACTCATCAGTATTCAAGGAACAATAAGTCACTCATCAGTATTCAAGAAACAATAAGTCACTCATTAGTATTCAAGAAACAATAAGTCACTCATCAGTATTCAAGAAACAATAAGTCACTCATTAGTATTCAAGAAACAATAAGTCACTCATCAGTATTCAAGAAACAATATGTCTCTCATCCGTATATAAGAAACAATAAGTCACTTATCAGTATTCATCTTGATCAGGTTTGCGAAACTTGCCCGGTCCAAACTGGAATCATTTTATATTTAAGTCACGTGTATCAAATTGAGAGTACAAAATATGTTATCAAAAAATGTATAAATGGATAAAGAGATGCGGACATATAAACTTTTAAAGAATAGCATGCACTATTAATGTCCCTCTCACATTCACAATTCAAAGAACACGTGGGTATAGGAATTATGTGCCTAGTATACGGGCAAACAACAAGTGGGCATATAATTTCTGTGCGTAGTAGTAGTATAACGGCAAGCATCACGTGGGCATTGGATTTATGTGTGTAATACGAGAGATCATGGGCATAAGGTTTATGTGCGTTGTATAAAATTAAGCAACATGTGGTTATAAAAGATATGTGTATAAAATATAAGGGCATACAATCTATGAACGTAGTACAACGTGAAAATCACATTCAAAAAGCATGGTTTTTTTATTGTGGCCTAAGAAATTATTTCATTTTTAACTTGTAAAACTAAAACCCATACTTTATGTCAGAGTAAATAAAACGCATCTTTTTAATGTCACCTTCCATCATAAAATTACAGAAGAAAGATTTCAGAAGGGAGGGGAGAGAACTAAACTGTTTTCACATTATTTTTTTTTCTTTTGCTTTTAAAATTACAAAGATGAGAAGAAAGTCTTCCATGCAGATCCACTATATAAAAATGATTTTAGAACTGTTTTATAAGACAATACAGTAAAACCAATCTAAATTTATAGTGGAAAGTGTAGAAGTCTTGATAAATTTCTTTCATTAAAATTATAAATCTCTACCATCAGAATCCCTCAACTACAAAGACCATGACCTATAGATTCCGGTTCGTTGTGGAGTCTTGTGCTGCCTAAAAATGAGCAGTTAACGAGGTGCATTCATATACACAGGGTAGTATGCCACTATTCCTTCATTAGTGAAGATTTAAATGAAAGAATGCAAATAGAAAGATAAAGTGCAAACGATAACACACACACACACACACACACACATATATATATATATATATATATATATATATATATATATATATATATATATATATATATATATATATATATATATATATATATATATATATATATATATATACTGATTATATAATGTCCAATGATTATCTAACGTACACAAGTAATATAATGTATATTGATTAGCTAATGTACACTAATTAGATAATTTACTCTAATACATAATGTACATTAATTATATAATGTACAATGATTATATAATGTACACTTATTAAATAATGTATACTGATTGTCTAAAGAACACTTATGATATAACTTACACTAATTATATAATGTTAACTGATTATATAATGTACACTTGTTAAATAATATATACTGATTATCTAATGTACACTGATTATATGATGTACGCTGATTATCTAATGTGCACTATTATTATAATGTACACGATTATCTAACGTTTACTGATTAAATAGTGTACACTAATTACATAATTTACACTAATTATATCATTTACACTAATTAAATAACGTGAACATTAATTATATAAAGTACACTGATAATATAATGTACACCGATAGGTTCAATTACATATTCATCCAATATATTCAAAGATGTATGTTACAAATAGACACGCAACAACAACTAGCAGTGGTGAACAGGGCCGAATGAAGAGAGGTTGTCGCAATGTCGTCAGTGGTAACCCTACTACCAGCCAGATTATAGAACAAAATGAATAACCATCAACTAAATAAAGACGATTAATTTAAAGTTATATCATCCTTTCGAACAACTTAACTTGAGACTAATTGCTTATGTTTTAAATAGTAAAAACATTTTCTTTTTAGAGGGGGGTCAAGGAGCAATAAGTTACACGGTTTATTATGCTCGATTAATAAATACACCTTTTTTCCAGTGTCACCTAATGGGTACGTACACAAATGCAGCCTCCTTCACGTTTCTGGTTGAATACTACAAAAACAAAAACAAAAACAAAAAAAATCAACGGGAAGACAGAATATATCTGAACAGCTAATACCAATAGAATATATATTCAGAGGGCAGCGGTCATGAAATACATGGTAAAAAAATATTGCTCTTCCTGGGCCGATTTGAACCTTGATCTATAACGACGCATACCGTTATCCAAAGATATTGATTTAAAAATTATATATAAATCAAGGATAAAATAATATTCCGTTCTATTTCATTACCTGCAATATTGCCAATTATATACATGATTGTACTTATCCTGCTTATTTATAAAATTAATTAAGTAATTAGGAAAACAAATAATCAACCGCTCAAGTATTTTTCCATAATTTTAAGTTTAGGTTAGACTCTTACTGGCATTTGGTAGCAGTCACAATGTAGCCACAAAACTCAAAATGGCCACATGACATACTGATGTGTTATTTCACGAACATTCACAAGACTCTAAACCTCTAAACATAGTATTTAATCCGTAAATATTATTTATATATATATATATATATATATATATATATATATATATATATATATATATATATATATTCATTCATATAAACGATCAAAGACTGAAATCTAATTTAGAGTGAAAATGTTTACTCAGAACTATGAATTCAACATGAAATAAATACAATACTATCTGCCTCACTAAAAGTTAAATAGAGGAATGTGATGCCATGCCATTGAATCAGATGTAATGATAGTTGAATATTGTGGGTGCTGGACAGATGATAATAGAGTGTTGGACACTCAAACCTGAAAAATGAAAATTTCTTTAAAAATAAACATTTACAATCACATTCAAATAAAAACTGAGAATTGAAAATTGAGAAACAAAAATTTGAAAAATAAAATTTTAAAAGAAAAAAAATAAAATGAGTATCAAAACAAAAGAAAATAAAATAAAATTTGAAAATGAGAATTACCAAACCCGATTTTTAAATAAAAATTGATAATGAAAGTATAAAAAAACTTAAAAAAGCAAAATAAAAAATTAAAAATGAAAAGGTTAATTTGAAAAACTAAACTTAAAATCAATAAGAAATAAAAGACAAAACATGAAATTAAAAAAATCGAAAACGGATATTAAAAAGAAAAATTAAAAATAAAAGTTACAAGAAAAAAAATACTGTGAAAATTAAGAATTCAGATTTAATGAGCAAATATCTCGTCATCAGAAAATGAAGTGAGCAAGGCATGCACATTCTTACTAACTAAATATAACACCTTCTCCACCCTCTAACCATCCCAAAAAAGATCTAAGAAACATTTTAAATAGTATTGACACTACAACACTGCTTCAGTTCCAAATGAATTATATAATCTTTAAAAGAACATCACGAACGTAAAAGAGGAAAGACTGCTAAAACTGAAGGAAAGGTTGATATACTGAGTGCATGAGACAATTTAAAAGCTTAGGTAACTGTGAGCAATAATTGCGAATGTATACACCAAAGATCAGCTCAGAAATATAGTAGTAATATTGTAAGAGATCTCTAGTGACAACTAACTGGCACTTTATCGTTTGACGGGTTATATATATATATATATATATATATATATATATATATATATATATATATATATATATATATATATATATATATATATATATATATATATATATATATATATATATATATATATATATATATATATTTAGAGTCTGAAAGAAACGGCTTGCTTTGTAAACTCAAAACACATTTATAATGGAAATTTTGGATGCAGGTTACACAACTCTTACAAGGCTGTTAAACTACAGTAAAGAGTTGGCATACCTATTTGTGGTCATAACCGCGTTCTAATTGGATTGATACGGCAACAAAGAAAATACAAAAGCTACTGGTTAAATATAGTCTAAACAACATCTGAACTGGAAGAAATGTTGCGCTTATCGACCTACACTCTTTCCTAGGCTGAAATAATGGAAACAACGGGTGTGCTAATTTTAAATTGCATTTTAAATATATTTAAAACTAGTAGTAGAATGCACGTTTGAGGATTTAATTACTGAGCAGGATCCGTAGTATCGTTACCACTGACTTAACATTTTTCATTCGCTTGAGCAACTCAGGGATTGGCCGTGGGCATGCAAATCCAAGTAAATACAGCACTCTCGAATGATCATTAGAAAGTTTCTCCAGATATAAAACACGCAGACGGAAACCGGTCATTCGCACAAACAATACAGGTCTGAACGGTTTTGTTGATCAGACATCCGCACAACTGCTCACCCCTCGAGGGCCCTTCATATATTGCTTTACGCGTGACTACTTCCTCCTCCGGCTTCAGCGAATGCTTCAAAACTAATTTAACACCTTTGACTGCGGTTTGATGGCTCTGGGAAGACCATTGTCCTACCTGAGACTTGTTCCTTGTGCGCGAGAATATAATATTATATAATTGAAAGGAATGGTTTTGTCCCCTGAGATTAATGTCAGATCGCTGTTTAACTTGAATGCGTTATAACGTTACTTCAATGGGCTCAAATATGTATGTTTTTCAAATACGTATCTGAGCAAATTGATAAATTAATTGCGTTTCAGAATCAAGGCGAATCGAGTACGACAAAGACTTGGCGAAAAAATTCATTATAAGATAATGTGCGAGATTTTGCAGGCATTGACGTTAACTGTGTCGCCCAGTGAAGATGGCAGTGAGAGAAATGACAGCGACCACAGCAAAGACAGCAAAATATTCATAGATGACAGCTAATGCCACAGCAAAATATTCATTGATGACATGAATGCCACCGCAAAGACAGCAAAATATTTATTGATGACAGCGAATGCCACAGAAGAGACAGCAAAATATTCATTGATGACAGCAGATTCCACGGCAATTAGAGAAGTACTTTCAGCACCATGATATATAAATGGCATATGCAATCAATGACCTCGACAAAAAAATACATTACAAATCAACGGCTACTCAAACATGCAGTGGGCCCTATGTAATAACTTTACCGAAAATAAAATTAGACATGAAAGATACAAAGCATAGATCATTCATAAAAAAGTCACAAGACGTTCAACATTATATGATTAAAATGTTAAATGAATGGTAATATGGTTGGCGTAGAATTTTAAAGTAGAATATTAAGGCTAATTGATTTTGGAATAATGTTACCAAAAGGTGCAAGAAAAGACAATGTATTTGCATTATTAGGATTATTACAGATAAGTCGAAACCGACTGTGAGAGCAGCGCAGTTGTAAATCAAAATTCCTTCATGGTCTACTTGGTTCTGTGTTATATCTGATTAGGCCAACAGCCACCATATTGCGCCTAATGTTGTCCTGAGGTAGCAGTGTATGGTCATTAACGATTCAAAGTCCTTGAGTTCAAGAAGCTCAAACTTGTGAGTTCAAGAATTACCCATGATCTTTATACACACACACGCTCGCGCGCGCAAATCAGCTAGACTGTAAACATTTCGCAAAGTGGCATACGAAAGGATGGGGTAACAGTTCCTTTGAGTATCCTCCAAATAGTAAGTCCAGAGTAAACTACCCCTAATATAACTACTTTGTGTATAAACCTATTCAGACGGTATCTCTAACAAAAGCTATTTTCTATGTTAGACTGTGCTCCAGACTCCAAGTGAATATACTGCCATTTATTATGTATCTATAAGGTATCAGACAAATAATTAAATTGCAGCCAGATAACCGGTCAAATAGCACGAAAATAGAAAATATTCTGCGTCCCAAACAATTGTTAGTAAAAAAAACATCCCCATTATGCATTTTGAAAACTTAAATCCATGCACTATAACTGACAGAAAATTATTTACCTTTATTTTGACACCCAGTATTTTATTTCCCAGTATAAAAGGAGCTAATAACAATGCTGAAAAACGTCTGCATTTCAAGGCTCAAAACAGTTGTAGTTCTCTAGCTCTAAACAAATGGATGCTTGCGTTGTTTGTATGCCAATCAAATGCAAACAGTATTTTTTATTTTTGTAATGTATTAGCATTACGTTCTTTGAAACAGTTTTAGTGGTTTGATCCCATAACCAGCTAATTCATCCAATAGCAATGAAGACGAGATGCAGTAGTGACTCATTCCTTCTCTAACGAGCATTCGCAGCAAATCAAATATTTGGCAAATGTTTACAAAACATATGCGTTTACCTTAACTTCACTAAATATGATTATAATGTTATTAGTTTCTTTTTTAATGCTTTAGCTATAGCCAAACTCATATTATATAGTGTGCAAAAATCTCTGATTATTGCAAATAAAGCTAGATAGTCATCATTCTGTTAAATATTTGAAATGAAAAGTGAAGATCTCTCCTTGTGAAAACAACGTTTAGATTTCTGTGTAATATGCATGTGAATCAAGAAACATGTTAAGACCGTTTAATATCTTCAATAAAGTATGATGATATTGGTAACGCTCTTCAGTTTTTATGTACTTAATAGAAAGAGACCGATATAAAGTGGAGTTGTTTACATCCATAAGATGCACAGTAAAGAGAATGTTGACCTACCTCTGTGCTACTTTTATATACAACAAAAGATAACCAGTCCCATAACACGTGAGGAAAAATGGCAAGACGCCCCCGGCACAACTGGAAATGGTATCGGTAGAAGAAGAAGTGGTCTTATTACTTGCCCTGATAACATTCTTGCCGATGTTAAACGATTAGAACTTTTAATCGGTGTAAAACAAGCAGGTAAAACTTTTCCAGAAATTACAAATGAGATAACATCAATTTGTCAACGATTATTTATAGGAGGTATCATGGATATTAATGTTTATAAGTCCCTAATCCATAAAATCGTTGATGTTTATAACCACAGCGATTAATGGAAGGAATTAGATAATCATACATAATGCTCAACGTGTACCTGTAATGGTCAGGGTGATGAATTCGCTATTGCCTACAGAAAAAGCGATTTACGGAGATGGACTTGGTGATGTTGTTAAGGATTTATTTATAAGGATAGCCCCAAAAGCAATATCGATTGAAAGGAAAGGTGTGGATCAAAGCTATTGACGTTGTTCGTGAAAAGAGTACTGGTGCTGTTGGTGATGTTGCCAGCAAAGTATTCTCAGCAATCAAAGATAGAATAGCACGATTAGTACGACGAAAACTTCAGTCAGTAAAATTACCCAGTACAGAAGTTATGTCTGCCATTGTACGTAAAATAATAAATCAGGTTGCAAATAAAAAAGCTAGCAGAGTTAGTTGGTAAAAAGAAAAAATATAACTGATAGACTGATAGCAAATATAATAAAGATGTTCAAAGGTATGTCGGATCCCGCATTTGACATTTAAAGATGAGTCAGGGCGCGATTATCAGTATTATTCTTATGACGCACGACTGACAAATCAACGTGAGCGGATTGAGCTGAATATTCAGCATACAAGAAGATATTTTGTACACTCAGAAGCATTTAATGAGGTAGAAAATTAAATTTTAAAACAAAAAAGATAATATTGAATATGGAGCCAATGGTATAGTTGGTTTTGTTAATAGTGGCCTTGTTGCGTTTTTTTTTTGACAGCGCTACGTACATGATTGACAAAAAATATTTAATCAAGTCAGATAGACGTCGACATTGCGGCAACGATCTTGGTTCTAGCAAGATAAAGTGACTATTACTCAAGATGAGCTGGTGCGTCAATAATGTTTGTGACAAATATTTCCAATCATCCTGGTAATAGACAGTACAGTGTAAGACGACCAAGAAACAACACCGGTTGTTCATGGTGCTAATCCAGATTTCAATTAGGATTCAATTCACGTCGATTAATGCATGCGTTTATACTCGTACGAAAAGCTACAGATGATGATGCAATATGGTGACCTGCTGCTGTGTTTTTTTTTTGTTGGTTACGTAATACTGACAAAACTTTCGTTGTTGATGCCATTAATGACTCCAACAATACCTGAGGTAAAAAGTTTACTTGCTTTATGATTCAAAGTAGCAATTCAGCATTATCATGGCTAAAGATGGCCACAGATAGTATTTAAAGTACAATTAATGGTTTATTTACCTGGCCAATAGCGTCACGGCGAGGTCTCTCTGCAACGCGGCATATATTAGTTGCTGTCCAAGATACTGCATGAGTAAACTCAAAAACACAAATTATAATGATATTGACAAACTTGTTTCTGAGGTTTCACCGAGAATAAACGGACATCAAGAATATCTAAAGATATATTATTACCTTTTGATTAAAATCATGTAGCAAGTGTTTATCATCGTTTAATGACATTAATGGAACATGATCAGAATATTAATTCTGACTTACAAATGTCACAGCTAGATTTTACAACGCTGTATCCAATTTATTATTATACCCAGGGATATGTTGATTTATTTAGATGATCTGTCATTGATATACATTATCGAGCTCGTGTCACACGAAGAGCTATTGCTAATTACAGAGCAGTCACTGTTATACTTACAATGTTGCTTGAAGGTGTTGGTGGACGAATGAGAGTCATTGATGCTCCAGTAGAAAACATGTAAAAAAAATCGCTCATATTATAATGCCATATCATCATGATAGTGACAATCTAACTCATGGTCAAATTTTATTACTATAATCAGTATCAAAAAATAATTGTGGAACGAAAATATCATTAACGCAGAAACTGATCGCAGTTGGCCTCAATAAGTTATCATTATGAAATGGTCATGGTGAACTCAGGCACTTCATTAAAGCCAAACAATCAAAAACCTGCATACGACTTAATCTTTCTGCGAGTGCAATCAGCGACATTGCTAAGACGTGTGTTTTATTTCCACTTTTTGCTGAGTTACCTGCAAAACTCGCCTCTGCAGCCCAAGCTGTTGCAAAAGCATTCTCACTTGGTGCTTTTGGGATGGCATTATTGAAAGCAACATGAAGAAGAATTTTTTTAAAAAATCTTTAAAAAGGGAAAGTGTCGAAGACTGTCAGGAACCCCTCATTAGTGGTATGGAAAAGTTCTAAGATTGTTGTTGACACTTCGTTAATATGTCTTATGTCTAATTTTGATAAACATGCTGCTAATAAGCAACTAAACATCAAACATTTGAGTTGTGCTTTTATGCGTGACAAACTGACAATAGTAAATATATTGGTAGATATATACGGAAGATCATCTTTTTCTAACAGGAAGAGCAACAACGATAACAATTTATCAAAATACTCGACTAAAAGATGAACTCGCTGATATTATGAACTTATCTCGAGTTGACCGAGATGAAGTTGTTTATCGGGATAGATAAGGTGTTTTAAAGACTGGTAATATTATGTGGATCGATAGTAAACTAAACATGCTGTGATCAGAATATGAAGTTCTCATAAATCTGTTTATGAATACTCGTAGAAATTTCATAAACTTAATAAAACCGCAGAAGATATCTTTGGAATTCTATTCGCTGTTCATATAAAACTTTCTGAAATTAAATTAACACTTGACTACATCATCAGTAAAATTCCTGGTATTGATAATAAAACTAAGCTGATTAAAATTTCCCACAGGCAGATCATCAATGTGGTATATACAGTATCATCAGAATCAGTGCCATGGTCACAATAAAAGAACACTATTAAACATACTGCAGAAGTCACTTGTGTATAGGCTTTCCGTGTTCAGCTCTGCAAAATTTATATTTAACACGTATCCATGACGTCAGTCAACCTTTAATTTTTATGTTACCATGTCTACTGTATTAAATAAAGATAACGAAGAAACGTTAATACTGGAAGCAATTGATAAAACGTTTACCGCAGCATCTTACTGGAATTTGTTGCTGAAACACCTCAACACCTATAATACTTATATATGATTTCACAAACCTCAGATCCAAATTACGACATTTTTTCGGTAAATAAACACAGATACAAGCAAGTATCGTCGTGGCAGCAAAAACTGAAAAATATCGATGATTATACAAACAAGCAGAAAAGATATCAAAGACGTGTTCTGGTTATTGATGTAATTGATTGTTTATTCAACATCTACAGTTATTGCTGCAAAAAATACAGTAACAATTATTATTGTATTATCAGCTTTGTTTGTGTTGCCAGCAGCAATTGGAATCGAGTGTTTTTGATGCAACGGGTAATGCATGTATTCTTAATATCGTCGCAAAAAATATCATCATGCACAATTGATAAAATAGATGATTATACAATGAAATTGACAACAGTTACATCTACGTATTTAAAATTAGTCTCGATGATATCAAGAAACCTTAGTGATGGAATAATATCTGATAACTTGTAAACTACCAAATATGGACCACAAATTAATCTCTAGCAAATACTTTGCAATCATAAATCTACCGTATTTTTCTCTTCCTTAAAATTGACAATACATGAATAATTGTTGCTTTCTTTATTCTCTGAAATGGTTACATTCAAAGTGATAATGAATTTCATCACACACACCCAGTTATGCACTCAAAGCGTACATAATCTTTTATATCTAGGAACATTCTCCCTCCTATCTTAATTTCTCTATCGGTAAACAGTGATTACATGTACGAAATTTTATTGTATTTGCATTACACATTTTGGATAGGTATTTTAACAATGTTAGAAAGTATTTTGAGATATATTCCTTTTTTATTTTCAAAGTTCAAGAGCAAGGAAGTCGTTTTCTTCTCAAGGTCAAAGTTGACTGAGTTAGTTGATTTGTATGATTGATTCTTCTTAACAATATTATCATCACCGTGCTGAAGGCAAACAGAAGAGGATTTTAATGTAAATGGTAGGAACGTTGAGCAGCACAAGCTGTCACGGATACTTATTTTACAGCTTCCGAATGATCTAGAACTTTACAAATGGTGCAAATTAAATCGCCTAACATCTTTAATATCAATTAATCTGAGATGTTATTTCATATGTTACTTGAATGTGATTATGCAAAGATTGCAAACTATGCCAATAAAATGTTTAAATATATCACGAATCTTGTCCTTGGAACATAAAACGAATGACTTTGTAGGTCATAGTCGCTTATTGGTATTGTAGGGCATGTGATAAAGGCCGCTTGTTATATTTTGCTATTCCTCCTTGATGAAATTTTAAATCAGGCATTTTACTCGTTCGCTGCATCAAACTTCATGTATGGAAAAAACGAATTATGTTCAAGTGATTTAAACTTTACTTCTTGTCTGACTCATAAATGAAATCAAAATACCTGACTTTTTATTTCAGCTTTTATGATTTAATTTAAATAATAAGCTCACTTTGATTTCATTGAATTACTTTAAATGATAATCCAAATTTGATTTAAGATTCAGTGATTCAATTTAAAGAATAATCCCACTTCGATTTATGTGCACAGTGACTTATTTAAAATGATGAACGCCAATATGATTATCGGGGAGCAGTGACTTACTTTAAATGGCTAAACGCAATATGAATATCGGGGTACCGTGGCTTACTTTCAACGATAAATTCGCTGTCATTTCAAGACACAGTGACTTATCAAATGTACAATTTTTTTAGGTTATCATTGTACATTTAAATCAAGCATAACCACGTGCAAGTATTTGTTTTTACAACAATAAAATAGAAATTATTAATTTATTTATAGGCGTCACACGATTTCATACATTATGTTTATTTAAATTCACAGTCAATGATTATTAGAAATTAACATGAAATAGATTCTCAAGTGCAAGGCTACAATTTTACTTTGCTGGACTGCTGATCCTGTGAAACTTTATTTATACCACTACAAATCATTCGTTAGTTTTGCTTATGTTTATTTTTATTTACCTATAACAAACGAACTGCGATAGAAGAAAACATCAATTTGAACAGTATAAAGTTATCGTACGGATGTAAAAAATTTCCGGGTTTCCCAGTTCGATAAAGAAATTACATGGCTCTTAACGTGATGAAACGACAATATTGTCTAGTTTTATGTACACTCCGTGATTTTTAGGACCAATATCTTTCAACATTTATAAGTCACCGCATTTGTAAGGGAAAATAGGAACGAGTTTTTTGGATGGATATACTGCACGACCATGGGAGTGCAGTGCATCCATCCGACAAAACGAGTTCATATTTTCCCATTCAAATACAGAAACCTTTTTATTATATGCTCATTTCTTATTCTTCCCAACGCTTAAATAGCAAACGAAAATACACTGCATGAAACAAAGTAACTAAATGTATGCCATATTCCAAAACCAAATACATAAGCGTTGATGCATCATTACACAACAACATTATTAATGAGAGCATAACTTAGATAAGTTTGAAGTTGGTTGCACGCTAGACGTAAGTTTCGAAAGGAAATGACGTTTGGTCTACTTAAAATTGAAATGTGGAGTAATATTATTAATGTGGAGTAATATTATAAATGAATACGCATCGCAACAACTTTTTCATTTGATCTGGAATGAATACGTTTTCGTATTTTGTCCGAAACGTTCGAATGTTATTATTAGATTAGTTTCTTAACGGAATATGACAAAATTATCACACATCTGATTTTGAAGCACTCCAGAAAAAGAACGGAATTAGAAGTGACGTCAGATACTGAATTAAGTGATGGCACTTCTTAATTATAAACTAAAATATTTAAACGTCGTTTAAACCTCACATCCTGGTTATTTTAAAAAATGGTTAATGTCGGATAGCTTTTTTTAACAAATCAATTCCTTCCTTCCAAAGTTTCATTAGATTGAAAGAATGGTGAAATTTATGAAAGACAGCGGCATTTGGGATTTATACCAGTGCGCATCAGTTTGACAAATTCATTGATGGATTTAATTCACACGAGTTTGGTGTAATATTCATTCTGTTTTCAATCGCACTAGAAATAAACATCTCATTTATGAAACTACATTCAACGTCTTCAATATAATCTAAACCCAACCTAATATATATATATATATATATATATATATATATATATATATATATATATATATATATATATATATATATATATATATATATATATATATATATATATAAAAGATAAAAGATGCAAAACCTGTCAACATATGATAGAGACCAAGACATTCACTAGCACAGTGACTAAAGAAAAACTAAACATACATGGTCCAAACAAAACGTGCAAAACAGAGAATGTGATTTATCTCATCACATGTAAGATCTGTGGCCTTCAGTACGTGGGAGAAACTGAAAAGCTACACATAAGGATAAACCTTCATAGATCTGATTGGATGACAAAAAAGCTGTACAGAAGCCCGGTCGCAGAACACTTCTCCTCCCCTGGCCACACTTTCAGTGATATAATACTTATCGCTATTGCCAACAACCACAGCTGGAGTTCCGAAACCAGGAAGGAAAAGGAATCATACTGGATACGCCGCCTTAGAACATTGAAACCAAGCGGTCTAAACCAAGAAGACTAGAAAATGAAAACTATACACTAGTAGAATTTAACATTTTCTAAATCTTCTTATCCTTCAATTTTTACTATAAGAATAACCGGTATAGAACCAAATATCCGGGATATAATCTGCGTTACATATGTACACAAAGTAAAAATAGATGTCGCTTTGGCTTGTAGACTTTTAGGGAATTATACAACGTTTTCAGTTTCCGCAACTAGTCTATACAAGCTGGTTGTATTTATAGTTTTAGCACATGTGAAGATAGAAATGTAGAGGTTTACAAACGCAACGTTTTTGTGTTTATTTGTTTGTCGTAACTATGTTTTGTATTTGCCTTTGAAAAAGACTCATTAAGAGTCGAAAGCGCTTAGGCTAGTTAGTTACTAGTTTCGTACTGTTCGTCGTCAGTTTATTGCATCTATATATATATATATATATATATATATATATATATATATATATATATATGTGTGTGTGTGTGTGTGTGTGTGTGTGTGGTCTTAAAATAGCTAAAAAAGTTAGAGTAAAAAGCAAAAAACTTTGTAGACTTCAAAACTTCAACACATTTATTTCCCTATAATACAAGTTTGCAAATGTAGAAATGTATTTAACAAAAAAAACTTTTAGTATTGCAAATAAAATTCAAATAATCCTAGAATTACAGACACATGTCCTAATAATTTAAGTTCTTAATAAATTTTAGTAGAAATCCATATTAGATCCAACCATGAAGTGTTGATGTGCCTATGGTGGCGCGTGTTCTGTTGATGTACCAACTGTCTTTTGTTAGATCACAATAATACCATCCGAGAATTATATCCTTATTGAAAATTTTAGTGCAAATTCAAATCCTTTAATAGTGCTCCAAGAAACATATTTTTAGACAGAGATCGAATGCTAATGACTTCAAAAAGCTCACAGCCTTAATTAAAATTCCTCAAGCCCGGATTCCGGTTTGCACATGCTCCAAATTTCACGTTTATATAGTGTCACACAACATTGCCATAGCTACAGTTCTAATATAAATTCCAATAGGGTTCAAAGGGGTTGAAGGTAGTGCAAGTGTCATTTTTGCTCATCCTTATGCTGGCGAGCTTCACAACGTAAAACTCAGTCAACCAAGAGTTCTGATATTTATTTTTGTAGGGCTTTGCTGATGGCTAGTTCCTTGCTAAAATCGGTTTCAAAACTTAATTAAACTTGAACTCTATTCCTACAACTGAAATGATAATGCTATGCATCTTATATACGCAGTAAAATCCGACTTCCAAAACAAGTTGCCGCTTTTAACAAACTTGGCATAAGTAGTATATAGCTTTAACATACCCATTCGTGGCAATATGTAATAACTTCATATCTTGTACACTCACCTAGCATCTCTATGATTTAGCTATAATGGGTTGTTCCACTTTCTGATCCTGCCTATGCAAATTAACACAATGGGTTCACCCACTGCAGCCTTCAAATACTTCTCATAAGGTATTGTTTGCCAATTAACTAAGAGGTAAAAGGATGGTTTATGCCTGATCTCTTTATCTTTAATTGCCGCTAACTAATCTACCCAATGGATAGTTTTATTTACTTCAGCTCCAATCATGACCTTTTACCGTTTATACACTTTACATGTAACGGGCATGTAATGAAAGTGGATGGGTATTTTGATTTTTTTAAGATTACTGAAAGCTGTTTTCTTGAAACAAGACAGTGCCAGGGCGTTTGAAAATACAAAATTGTATTTTTAGCTTAGCACACCATCAAAATCACTTCTCAAGTGGACAGTGGTCATCTTTAGATTGCATCATGTTTTGGTAATCTTGAAAATACATTTACATATTTCAGCCTTTCGATCAAAGTAAGCTTTCTAAGGCAAATTCAATTTATTTCAATAAGGCCGAAGGGCGCCTCACTTAGAATATAGGATGGGTCCGATCTAAAATTAGAGGGGCTCCAGGCGTCGGACTTTAGGATTATTTTGCAATGCTAAATTTCAAAAGATGTTATTGTTGAAGAACTCTCTGTAATTCCAATTAATAAATAATTTGAATAACTTCCAGCCCAAAAGACTTTCTAGTCACAACAATAATACCATTGATTATACTAACATATTAAATTATGAATTAATAAATTGTAGGAAAACAAGATTACATAGTCCTGTACTTGACCTCAGGTCATAAATAACATGTTCTAAAGAAACCATTTCCTAATGTGAAATAAACTTCTAGAAGCTTTTTAATGTTTACAAAATAAAATATTAGTTATTATTAGACGGCCTATTACTAAACTTATAATTTAGAATATGGAGACATATTCAGATATGCCAGTTATATTTATAGGGTTATTCCCATACCCAAACCCAAATAAATGTTTACTTCTATTAATAATGATCCTAATATTAAAGCCATAGATAATATTTTCGCTATGTATTAGGTATTTAAAAAATATTAAATCATCTATAATTCAGTTCAATTAATGTTCAAGTTATACCCTATGATGCGATTCCCATAAGATTTTATTGATTGGGAGGCCTGAAGCTAATGCATTTTACACAAGTTCATCGTTTTGTACGTAAAGGATTAAGCGAGTAAAATTCGTAGCTGAGCTTGAAATTGAACAGGATAAATATAATTTTCCAATTCAGAATAAAGTGACAAAAGACGTTTTGAAAAAAAAAAAACAGATGTGGACAGACCGAATCATAATAACAAATACTTGATGGGTTCTTATCTCAAACAATATACTAGGCAATTTAGAAGCTTTTTTTTGTTTTTGTGGCTTTAACGCCATTTTTCAAAAAGGGAAAAGGTATACATGGTGGCATGCAACATATTTGGTGGAGGAAATGAGAGCAACTGACCCACGGGAAGCTACAGATAAGCCATTGATAAGCCACGGGAAGATACAGGTAAATTTTCGCAAATATCAAAGTTGACCGAGTAGAGACTCAGACTTAGAACAGAGCTGAGATGTGTGAGTGATCTGTACATGATATTCGTAACATAAAAGCTACATTAAGAACAAAACGAGAAACACGTGTGGTCAAAAACTGACAAAAATATTACATTTGATCATTGTGGTGGTGAGAGGAAACCAGCTGCTTATAAATAACATGAATTTTGGACCTTAATTAAAAAGAAAAATAAATCAATTATGTAAAAAGAATTTCAAATTTCACTATTTTACATTATTGTATTTCAAAAATGTTTATTTATATGTTCACTTTCCTCTTCTGAGGACCTATAAATTACTTTTTGCGTGCCATTTTCATTTTCTATATGAACTTTGTCATCTTCTTTACATAATGTACACTCTATAATGATGTACATGCATAATGTACACGCTATAAAGATGTATTTGCTTAAGGGTATAAACAAAAGAAAGATACGAATTGATAATGTATCTGATTTTTCATATAGCCTAAGTGCGTGAATGCATATCTACAAATATTAAGTGCATGCCTTTGCCAGTGTCTATCGTCTCCGAATTAATGTCTCTACAAAACAAGTAAATGCACGAATTTCTTATGCTGATTTTTATGATAAAATTTTACAAAACTCGTTTGATGTCGATTGTCTAATATGCTGGAAGGTGAGCAATATATCTTGAGGGAAAATGAATGTGTTTCATGTGTACCTTTCCTCTTTTAACATCAGCCGTCTCTTCGTTTTGACCGAGAAAAAAGTTTTATTGTTAGTTGAATCCATATCATCGCAGCCGACATTTTAATATATGATATCTGATTTAAATTATATGCTATATGGCTGAAAAAATACTTCAATTGAGACTTCTCCAATATTCATCTTTAGAATTAATGTCAAGCACAGGTTTTAAAAACAATGTGAATCCTGAGTTTTTCTGACTTGTTTGTGTTTCGGGCTAAAAGTTGTGCATGATTATATCTAGATTAAATGTTGCCAGATTGCAATCGAAGAGTCCAAAAGTGAAGCTAACGATTAAAATGCAAATACAGGGTCAATATCCAGCTATAAATTTTGTCTTCTTGGTTAAAAGTACATTGCAACCTCATTGAAATTCAGTAGTTATATAAGCATAAAATCTGCAAAGCACTCAGTTATATTAAAGGACGCCGCTTCGTTAAGGCTTTTGTAAAAGTGAAAATAGAGAACGTTGGAGGTGACTAACTGTAGAGATGACAGCCTTACTGTTCTCATATTTGTTCATCTTGGCCGCACTATCAATAATGAACCGCGTGAATATGCGTAAGTGTGGAAACTATTAATTTTAAATTCGAGTTCTCACAGAATTTAGATCTTTAATTATTATGCAAAATTGACAACAATGTAGCTTTGAAATCGATTTGTTAGAAAACTTACATTGCTTTCAAACAAAATATGCTCAATGTAAAGTTTCCTTTATGTTCTTCTGCACGCCTTTCTCTTGCTGATATATTTGGAATGTTTCTATTCTCAAGCATGAAAATTATCGCCCTTCATTTTTGCAGAGATATTTGGAATGTTTCTGTTCTCTGGCATGAACTGTACGCTGTAATATGTATAAGAAAAGAAATATGTATGGCATATATTAGACAAAACTCGATGCATCTCTTAATAACACTGCTTCATTTGTATTGCAGAAACGCTGACAACAACATTGGCTACAATATCGCCAGATATAACAACTGCATCACCAAGAATAGAAACATCAAAAGAAAACATGTTAACAATAACGTCAAAACGCACACCACCACCAAGAAGAAGATTTAAATTATTAACAGGTATGCAACTGTTCAAGAAAATTTCTTTTTCACACATACACGCATAAATCATATTTAGAATAATGATTTTCAGTTGGTCTTAAGTGAAATAACAGGTGTTATGCCTCGATGGTCTTAAACTAAGTAACAAGAATGTCCGAAGACCATCGAGTTTTGTAAACTTTAAGAAATACTTTATTTCCCTTAAAAGCAAAGTGAAATATAAAAGGAATTAAAAGTAATGTGAGTCAAATCACAAATATTAATAAATGTTCTTGCAGAAATACAATAGAGCATTCTGAATGAATTTCAACGGAGTTCCGAATAAATTCCGTTATTGAATGTGATGTGGTCTAGAATAGTGTTGATGTGCTAATAGTCATGACATACAATTATATAATATAAAATATCTTTGAATAATTCACAATATTTTTAAAACGATTTTAGTCCTACATTTAATGAGCACTTTAATTTAAATCAATAATTTAAAATAATTCAATGAAACGATCTCATCTAAAAACAGCGTAATTCCATTATGACTGGTCTTAAGATATGAAATGAATAATTCTGAAAATTTAACAACATTTATAT
Organism: Potamilus streckersoni; assembly: GCA_016746295.1. NCBI lineage: Eukaryota > Metazoa > Mollusca > Bivalvia > Unionida > Unionidae > Potamilus > Potamilus streckersoni. Next base: position 107,408 of record JAEAOA010000327.1, on the reverse strand, counting down.
AATAAATAAGATAATTACAAAACAAAACAGAAGGTCAAAAGTTCGTTTTCCCATCAAATTAATAAAATATTACTTCTAGAACATTCTGAATATCTAAACCAATTAGATCTTGAACTCATCTGTTAACATGTTTCTTCCAAGTAATAATGATCTTAATATATAATCTATAATCATAGACAAGTGTTAGCTTTGTAATATAATGTGTACTAAAACGGAAACAAAAAAATGCGAGGGGTATAGTTATGCTGTTCTTAGCGCATGTTCAATTATAAAAGCATCATATGCGCATTTAACCTTTTTATTTTGTGAGCATGTTGTGGTCATTGTCCACAGTATATGCCATCAAAATAAACAAAATGTTAATTATTTCGAAAGCAATAGCAATCAAAACTACAACACGGTTATCAATCAGGTGAACATCCAATCATTGCATTGACAAGCGTCAAAATTCATATAGTACCTCAACGACAATATTAAAAAATATTGCAATTTAAAAATTAAAAAAACAATTAATTGTACAATAATTTAACCTTTATCAAAATAATTAAAAACAGTCTCTTTGATATATACTTGTTGAAGCCTTAGACTGAAATCGAGGAAACCAAAACACGTTTTAAAACCTAAATACGATTAATAAATCAAACCATTGCAATTTTCGTAGTATTTTATTGTCTGGTTTTTTATGGATATGTCATGCCGAAGAAATATGGAAGCCAAGGACATTAGAGACAGAGCTGGGCTGGGAAGGTGTCAAACCCAATACCCTTAAATTACGAGCATGACGCAAAAGCAACGCGTCTGTATATTAAAGGATAAAGTGTTCTTGTTAAATTCCTAGACTATAGTTATAGTATTAAAATGCAACAACGCCATTGTAAACTGAGGGTTTAAGGGTGAAAAATTATGGGAAACTAATTGAAAATTCAGTGTTGTTCGCATACCAATTACTAGGCAATGAACTTATATTCCATGAGTAGAAGCGACTGGGGAAAATATTTGTTACGTATTGAGTAATTGATTAAAACGTATGTTATATTGTCACAGATTGACAGAATGGATCATTGAAATGCTACTTATGAACAGCATTGAGACACCATAGATCATTGGACCGCTACTTATGAAATGTATAGAGACAATTTTGATCATTGGACCGCTATTTATGAATAGCATAGAAACACCATAGATCATTGGACCGCTACTTATGAATAGCATAGAGACACCATAGATCATTGGACCGCTACTTATAAACAGCATAGAGACAATTTTGATCATTGAACTGCTATTTATGAATAGCATAGAGACACCATAGATCATTGGACCGCTACTTATAAATAGTATAGAGACACCATAGATCATTGGACCGCTACTTATGAACAGCATAGAGACACCATAGATCATTGGCCTGCTTCTTATAATCCTTTGATAGATTTGATTGGATGACAAAAAAAGCTGTACAGAAGCCCGGTCGCAGAACACTTCTCCTCCCCTGGCCACACTTTCAGTGATATAACACTTATCGCTATTGATAACAACCACAACTGGAGTTCTGAAACCAGGAAGGAAAAGGAATAATTCTGGTACCCTGCCTTAAAACATTGAAACCAAGCGGTCTAAACCAAGAAGACTAGCAAAAGAAAACTATGCACTAGTAGAATTTAACTTTTTCTAAATTTTCTTAGTATCTTTCAGTTTTTACTTTAAGAATAACCGGTATAGAATACAATATACGGGATATAATCTGCGTTACATAAATGTACAAAAAAAGTAAATATAGATGTCGCTTTGGTTTGTAGACTTTTAGGGAATTATACACCGTTTTCAGTATCCACAACTAGTCTATACAAGCTGGTTGTATTTATAGTTTTAACACATGTGGAGACAGCCATGAAGAGGTTTACAAACACAGTGGGGTTTTTTTGTTTATTCGTTTGTCTTATATATGTTTTGTATTTGCCTTTAGAAAAGACTCATTAAGAGTCGAAAGCGCTCAGGCTAGTTAGTTACTAGTTTCGCACTGTTCATCCTCAGTTTATTGCATCTATTTTAATCAATCCCTGACACACATGATCCATTGGTGGATCCAATGCGCTCGAAAAAATTGTTATTCGAATTATGTTTTGCATTCTTTATATATATATATATATATATATATATATATATATATATATATATATATATATATATATATATATATATATATATATATATATAGATAGATAGATAGATAGATAGATAGATAGATAGATAGATAGATAGATAGATTTATATATGTATGTATGTATATGTGTGTGTGTTTGTGTGTGCGAACGAAAATGTTGCGGCTGAAATGAACATAAATAAGAAATGAATAATACTCCTGTCTCAGTTGGATTATTTAATATACGTTGATGAATAAGAATGAGTGTTATTTACACTGCAGGACTAACACCGCCAGCAACAGCATCGCTATCGGAAATCGTGACCATGGCTACAATTGCTACATCAGCGACAGCACTAAACGCAACAACAGGTATAGAATAATTTTCGTACCAATAAATTCATATTCTTCGGCTATTTATTCACGTTTAATTATATATATATATATATATATATATATATATATATATATATATATATATATATATATATATATATATATATATATATATAATCTAATACAGTTACAAGAGATTATTGTTTTTAACTATCTAACCTTATGAAAGATAGATACATTTGACTATGCCCAGAAAAGTTCCAGATAATAAAGAGATAATAAATTATAGTGTTATCCTTGTTAGGGAGTGTGAGCGGCGATAGTACAACGGAGAGAGCTTGGGGGCCCATGCTGTGTACTTCATGCACCATCACCATATCCAACACTACAATGGTTCCAATGTATTTATGATGTACCCATATTTATTTAAACACAATACTAACGAAACCGTAACAGTGATTTCCATTGATTCAAACCTACACTTTTGCAGAGAGAGAGAGAGAGAGAGAGAGAGAGAGAGAGAGAGAGAGAGAGAGAGAGAGAGAGAGATTCAATACTCGATGGCTTTTCCCTTCTTGCACTCGTGAATGTAGTACGAGTAAATTCCAGGATTTGTCAGTACGCGACAGATACGTTATAGGTCCCGTTTGCCAACCAAAGGTCGTCAGGAGCACACACGACCGTTTATTCTATTTTTAGAGCAAGGAAATCAGTTGCCTGTTTCGGTTCGGCCCCGCAGTTTCATATTTGTTGGCGTAGCCATCAGAAATTTTCCCTTTTTGTCACCATAATCTTGATCTCAGCCGTGGTAATTGTTGTATCTTCATTGACCACCGATCAGTGCCGGATTTAGACAAAGCTATGCCCTAAGCTATGGGAAGCTATAGGGGCTATATTTGGTATAAAATAAATTTGAGAGGCACTTTTAGACTGAGCTCAGACTTTGGAGCTCTAAGCTGTAGCTTATTTAGCTTATGCCTAAATCCGGTACTTCCACCGATTATAATTTACTAACCGTATTGAAAACTTTTGCTTCCACAAGTGTTTCTAAATAAGCACGTACTCGTTTGTGTAATAGTCAAGAAATTTTTTTGCTAGCCGTTGATAACCTCGAATGCCAAGTTTCTTGAGAGCCCATTAACCAATATGATTTACTTGCGATGGCAAAATTAGTCAAGCATTTCTGATGTGTCTTTATTCAAGATCATTCACTTTTCCTGGAAAACATGCATCGCCAACTTGGAGTTGTCGACGGGGCCTAGAACTAAATTTGTCAATCGCGCAGTAACATTTAAACATTTTTTTCATTTTGACTTGTACGAGACTGCACCGCCGCGTGGAACTTTCATGTTCCGTTGCACCACAGTGAATGTTCAAAATATTCTTACCAGGTTCCGGCAGGGTAGTACTTTGCCGTTCCTCGCAGTAAGCCACTGTTGCGTGCTAATTACATCTGTGTATTGTCTACACAAAATTTTCTGCGTTTATACTTGCTGTGCTAGTAAACCATTCCATGAAACTTTTTATTGACGCGTAATGGTGGCTCTCCGCTGGGCTGTCCTACAACACATCAACATTTGTCCTATAGAGGTTATGTTGGGATAGTCGAATTGGTTAACATTTGCTGTTCCAAGCGAAGACGTTAAAGACGATATCAGAGTTTGGTTGTTCAAACTTCACGAGTACGATGTTAGAAGTCTGTAAACGGAATTATATATTACCGAAGTTGAATTAGCCGTTGTGTTGTTAGTAGTTTCGATGTTAATCTGTCTTATCGAGTCAGAGATAAATCACGCATAAGATTGTCCATTAGAAACTAAAACCCTTTGTCATTGTTTCTCACTTTATTACAGCTTGTGGCGTTATTAACACTAGTGTTGGAAAATTATTCGATCCACTAAAAGGATTGAATTTTAAAAAAAAAAACTTAAACCGCCATGCATTGGAAATGATACCATCCTGAACCTGTTGGGACGTGTTTGTCAAACTGTCCAAGGATTGATGCAAAACCTTTGTCGATATTATCTTTGGTGGCTTCACGGTTCAGTATCACAAAGGGATAAATCCGAAACCAAGTTTGAGAGATTGTAGTTAGTTCAGGACCAGACGATTTTGAAAATCACAATAGTGCTTGTACAAATTATACTTGGGGACTTGCTTCACTTGACGACCATACGTGACGTTCTCAGGGGTGTAAATAATTGCGATACGGCGGCGACTTTGCTTATGGGTGAACACACGTGCGATGAAGTTTTTTTTATAAGTAAATGCGATGCCTTTGCACAGAGCTTTCTCAGTCGGACGCGCCTCATTCGAGGGAAGACCTAAATGCGCACTCATGTCGGCTTTCTTCCGCCTCTCGATATCCCTTTTCCACGGTTTTGCGTGAAGTGTTTTGAGCTGAGTGGAAGTTTGCCTCGCAACCAGCTGTAGTTTGTAATGGGAGAGTTACCTCACAGCCTGCAGTGGCTCTTCTGTGAATCCTAACAGCACAAGTGTGACAGTTTTTATTGGGCGTGGTAGATGACCGGAACTTGTACGGACTGTCATGCAAAAAGCGAAATAGTTAAAGTCATAGACGTCTTACTTAGTTTCTGACGACTACACAAGACAACAAGAGACTTCCAACTAACGAAGAACCGATACATTCTAAACTGCAGAACCAGTATCTACACGAGATTCATATAGCAGAAAACGACACTGAAGAACATGCGCATGTGCGTGGCTTGCGTTTCATATTCTGCGGGTATTATCAAAATAAAAAGGGATGATTTTAAAACATTCAGTGATATGGATTAAATTTCACATAAGATAAAGCAATTGTGCGATGTCATTCTCCCTATAATGGTAGTTAGAATCGCCTCGGCCATTATTACATAGAATGCTCTATCAGTCACGAACTAACAAATAGTTAACTTCTATTTACAGATTCGAACAGCCATTCATGTGCTAAAGGTCGTGGATGGTGCCGCTCATCTTGCCTCAACCATGAACGTGTGAACCCCTTCTCGTCAGCCCTGTGCGGCACATATAAATGCTGCCTATCAGTGAAAATAACTCAGAGTAACTCAATTGTCTAAATGCAATAAATTACATATATCTTTAAACTGCATTCTGCTAAATAAAGATTTTATTTTTACATTTATATGCGTGCTTAAAATTGTTGTCTTCCTAATGTCAGTGTAATTATCCGTTTTCTACCATCAATATACCATGGTATTTGTCTTTCTCAAACTTCGTAATAGTTATGCAGCATATACAAATGTGGAAGGGGCGTATAGAGTTTACTTTTGTCCGTCTGTCCGTCTGTAAAGTGATACCTTAATTAACTTAAATGTTAATCTCTTTCCTTTTGGATGCCTGATGAAGTATTTGTGTTAATGTCTCTCTGTCCCATTAACAAACTTCCACAATCATTACGACTTGCATATGGTTGCTTGATGAAATAATTATGTGTTCATGTCTCTTTCCCATCAACATATTTTCACCATCAGTAAGACATATATCGTTGCTTGATGAAATAATTATGTGTGTTGATGTCCCTCTGTCCCATTAACAAACTTCCATCATCAGCACGACTTCTATTTCGTTGCTTTGATTAAATCATTATGTTTGTTGATGTCTCTCTGTCCCATTAACAAACTTCCATCATCAGTACGACTTGTATATCGTTGCTTGATAAAGTAATTGTGTTGATGTCCCTCTGTCCCATTAACAAACTTCCACCATCAGTACGACTTATATCTCGTTGCTTTGATTAAATCATTATGTGTGTTGATGTCTCTCTCTCTCTGTCCCATTAACAAACGTCCACCATCAGTAACAGTTATATATCGTTGCTTGATGAAATAATTATGTGTGTTGATGTTCCTCTGTCACATTAACAAACTTCTACCATCAGTATGACTTATATCTCGTTGTTTGATGAATTAATTATGAGTTGATGTCTCTGTTCATTAACAAGCTTCCAGCATCAGTACGACGTATATCTCGTTGCTTTGATGAAATTATAAACGTGTGTTGATATCTCTCTGTCTCGTTAACATACTTCCACCATCAACACGACTTATATCTAGTTCCTTGATGAAATATTTATGTATGTTGATGTCTCTCTGTCCCATTAACAAACTTCCACCATAAGTACGACTTGTATATCGTTGCTTGATGAAATAATTATGTGCGTTGATGTCTCTCTGTCCCATTAACATGCTTCCAATATCAGTACGACTTATATATCGTTGCTTGATGAAATAATTATGTGTTGATGTCTCTCTGTCCCATTAACATACTAACATCATCAGTACGACTTATATATCGTTGCTTGATGAAATAATTATGTGCGTTGATGTCTCTCTGTCCCTTACCGTTACGGAACACTACCATCTCACCTCTGTCTGAGTGGGTTCGAGTCTCGAGCTCTGCCAATGTGGGTACTCGAGAAAGCTTGCCAGTAGCAGCTGGTCGTGGGTCGGTGGTTGTTTCCGGGTTTTCTCGGGTTCGTCTTCCACCAATTATACTGGCCTTCATATATAGCCTATCTTGTGCTGAAAATGTCGTTAAATCCAAGAACACTTTACACTTTTACTTATAAAAGTATCCTTTTTTATGCATTTCACGTCAAGTTTAATTCTGTATAACAAAGGTGCTTTTAACTGGTTATACACTTAAGAAGAGATTAGTCAGTTCAATATGCAGAAACCAGGTCGGTATTAATAATTTATTTGGAGACATATTTTTTCGATACTCTGATTTCTTTTTTCTTCTTTTCTTTGGTTGATAAATGTGATTTCGTGAGCTATTCCATGGCATTTGATTTCTTCGAATTTAAAAAATGTCTAAATTGATGGTGACTGCTAAGCTGTATACTAGAGTTGAAATCTGTTTTCCAAAAATGAAAGTGTATCTATCCGAAAAGATGTATATTAAAAATGATGCAGAAAAAAATCATACCATCGATGAATCACAAGTAAATACAGTTCGTCACCGTCTTTAGTAGGTGCTATATTGGTGCTTTGTCTTGGCGACATCTATTGGAATTCATTTGTTGCCTCTTTTAGTATGTAATGCCAACTATCCAATATAGTGATGCATTGTACATCCACCGAAAACGGTGGTTGCAGTTGACCTCAAAAGTATACTTTGTAAGTTTAACATCTAAAGTATGACTTTGCACCAGGGGGAAGTCATTACAGGTCTATTTGAGTGAAATGTATTTGTGCAAACACGGACCGATACTGGAAAATTGCTTATTTATCAGTCTATTCAAATTGTGTGCTCCACTTGTCACGGTCACATAGGAACAGTTTTCATATTTGAACAACTTAATTTTGGTTGGATGCTGTGGCTTGACACCGATGCGGTGAATAAAATTCAAAAACCCAAAGCACAGATATATCTGCTCGATATGCCAAGGTGTAGATAGAGTTATCGGAACTTTGACGATGATGCCATCGGTTATCGACTTTAAATTTTAAATTGCTGACTTATTCGTGGAAGACAGCATCAACTCAACGTTAAAAAGTCACTTTTTGAGACCTAACCTCTCTCTCTCGCGCGCGCGCGTGCGCGCGTCATCCAACTAGGTCATAAATTTGTGGGTGGTTGTGGAAATAGAAGCTTGGGTCTCTTTAGAAAGGAAACCAACCCTAATTTCTCCCACATGGCAACTAGATTTTTTCTAAACAAGTATTCACTTTGTTTCACAGGGGTATCGACGTGGATCGACGACCCCTGGCTATTATAAATGGATGGTTATCTATTAACACATTAGGACTAAGACTGCAAAAAAATAACCCTCTGCTGAACAACCGAACATGTCCATATATTACTGCACATAGTATTATTGTTCTTTTTACTGTGCATAGCACCATTGTTTACTTTACTGCATATAGCATCATTGTTTACCTTACTGCGCATAGCATTATTGTTTACCTTACTGCGTATAGCATCATTGTTTACCTTACTGCATATAGCATCATTGTTTACCTTACTGCATATAGCATCATTGTTTACCCTACTGCGTATAGCTTTACTATTTACCTTACTGCATATGACATCATTGTTTACATTACTGTGTATAACTTTATTGTTTACCTTACTGGCATAGCATTATTGTTTACCTTCCTGCTTTTTACATCATTGTTTGCCTTACTGCGTATAGCTTTACTATTTACCTTACTGCATATAACATCATTGTTAACATTACTGTGTATAACTTTATTGTTTACCTTACTGCGCATATCATTATTGTTTACCTTACTGCGTATAGCATCATTGTTTACCTTACTGTCTGTAGCATCATTGTTTACCTTACTGCATATAGCATCATTGTTTACCTTACTGCATATAGCATCATTGTTTACCTTACTGCGTATAGTTTTATTGTTTACCTTACTGCATATAGCATCATTATTTACCTTACTGCTTATAGCATTATTGTTTACCTTACTGCATATAGCATCATTGTTTACCTTACTGCGTATAGCTTTATTGTTTACCTTACTGCATATAGCATCATTGTTTACCTTACTGCTTATAGCATTATTGTTTAGCTTACTGCGTATAGCATTATTGTTTACCATACTGCATATAGCATCATTATTTACCTTACTGCATTTAGCATCATTGTTTACCTTACTGCATATAGCATCATTGTTTACCTTACTGCATATAGCATTATTGTTTAGCTTACTGCGTATAGCATTATTGTTTACCTTACTGCATATAGCATCATTGTTTACCTTATTGCGTATAGTTTTATTGTTTACCTTACTGCATATATAATTATGTTTAGCTTACTGCGTATAGCATTATTGTTTACCTTACTGCATATAGCATCATTGTTTACCTTACTGCATATAGCATCATTATTTACCCTACTGCATATAGTATCTTCGTTTACCTTACGGCGTATAGCATCATTGTTTACCTTACTGCGTATAGCTTTATTGTTTACCTTACTGCGCATAGCATTATTGTTTATATTACTAAACATTTTCACTAAAATACCAGTAACATTATAGCTGTGCAAAATGCGATGATAAATCAGTGTGTGATTTGTACTCTTCATCAGTACTATATGAACTGATCACATCTCATTACAAAATAGGTTTATAGAGCTCTCTATAACTTTGAAGAAAAAAAATCACTGGTGGTGTCTTTCAAGTAGAACACTGACATGAATAAATAATAATGTTATTGTTAAGGTCGAGAGTTTTATTAGTGTACACTGTGTATTTGTCACACTTAAAGTCAACATAATATTGGTAATGAATTGTTTTATATGTCGTCTTTTAACATCATAATAGTTTCCTTAACATATTTAAGCAACACTTTAAATTGCAGACAGGGTATTTTATAAGTACCTTAACTATCGCTGTTTCTTGAACATAAAAATATTTAAATATCGTTGAACGTCAAACAAAATTCCTAGCAT
>JAEAOA010000327.1:0-95000 GCA_016746295.1 Potamilus streckersoni | reverse complement strand
CCTATTATATGAATGTGTCGACTTCTCATCTTTCGTTTCAACTTGAAAACGAGGGCTTTAATGCGGAAAAATATCTTATTATTCCAACTAACATCTTATTCGATTCTTTAACGATTTAGTTTTTGTCTGCCAGCAAGTGAGCATTTACCGCGTTTTTGTTGCCTTATCGTTTCCTCGTTTCTTTGCTCAACAGCATGGAAATAACGTTGAAGGGGGAAAATTTGTAGAAATTATACAACAATCGTGTTTCAAGACAAAATTTAAAGCAAGCTCTTTTAGATAATCAATTCGGTAAACACTTCAAATGGGTTTCCTATTTTGTCGTAAAGTTGCTTCATTATGTCCCTACCACGCCCTTTCAGGGAGGTATGTTTGTACAAGTTCCTTTTTAGTTACATTTTGCGTCCTGGTTGATGATCTGACCGTCAAATTGTTAGAACAACCGCAAAAGAACACCACAGACATTGCGTGTGTTTGTATTTGGTGTTTTGTTTATAGATTTGCAACATAATTTTCGCCCTCTCTCTCTCTCTCTCTCTCTCTCTCTCTCTCTCTCTCTCTCTCTCTCTCTCTCTCTCTCTCTCTCTCTCTCTCTCTCTCTCTCTCAAGCATGTATTAAGCTAAAATAAATGGGCTTTTTTCGAATATAAAGCATATATAACTTTGTGTACGTTCAATACGCTTAATGTGACTCACGTTTGGGTATAGTCGAGAAAGACGTGTGGTCTATGTGAGAATAAATCGTACAAACACATAGACATTCCGATTTACTACCCTCACTTCTAAAAGAAGGTATGAATGAACAATACTGAATCTGAACTATCCGATTCAAGTTTCATTATACAAAGACTACTATTTGCAGATATACAAATCTGTGTATGTCTAAGTGGTGAGAGCGTCCGCCTCGGTTACGGGATGTCTCAGGTTAGAACTCCAACTGAATCATATCAAAGACTTACAAACATGGTACTAGCAGGTGCCTCGCTTGACTCTCAACATTAAGAGGTTAGTGACTAAGTTAAGACTGGACGCCCGTGTGTCAGGATAATGTGACTATGTGTGACATCATGCTACGTGTCTGTTGCATGATGTCCCAGTGCTAGACATTAATATAAACAGTCACACTGCAGACATCGTAGCGATATGACTGACACTTGTTAAAACTAGCAAGCATGTAAGAAAATAAATGAAAGCTATCGACCCGTCTGTTGAGCTATGTAGCAACATATGGAAAACCAAAACATAAATTAGACGAAACATTCAGAATTGAAAATGAAAAACAATGTTTTCAAAGGGCCACATACGTAACTTCATCAAGAAAATATTTAAAATTGATATTAGGACATACATTAGTCTAAAAACTGGAAGATGTACAGGAAGGGGAAGTTGCTTTTATGATTTGTAAAATGTACTATCCCTATGCGACAAACAAGATAGCGTAAATAACGTTTAGAAGACTTTACAATTTATGAACAGTATAATGTATGTACCCATTACATAGAAAGGATATGATGACCCATTTTGTAGTTGCGAATCGGCTGGAAATATTACGTCATTAAAACTTCACATCTTTCCACTTATATGACAGAAGAAAAGTTCTGTACAAGTATTATAGAGCACGAAAACATTGAGAGTCCGAAATCTAATGAGTTCCTATAAAATCATAGAAAACAAAGAAGCATTAAACATAAGGCAGTTAAACCAAGAGATTCTTTCTATTTTATATTGATCATAAAACCAGATAAGCAATAAAATGCATATCAAAACTGGTTGATAGCAAACTAGGATACTATCAAAATAAACACGATAAGCCTACTGCGGAGTACACCAGTTCATACCAGGGTAATAACTGGAGTTTATGAAGAAATAAAAACAAGAAAACATTCAAATATGATGCTGATTCAAACTGCATTCAAAAATCTGAAAAACAATACAAGATTTAAAATAAAACATCACGTCTTTTCTCGCTTAAGAGCAGCAAAAGATATATTATTTGGAACAATTTTATAAACATTAAAATGTCCCAAAGATTACTGTAGAACTTTTACATGGACACCCCCACCCCCCGCACCAAGATCAAAAAGGTATTACTCATATGTAACGTAGTTTGAATCGACCAAAATATACAACACGATTTCATTTGTATAGCTATGTAAACACAGCTTTAAGCGATTGATTATAATATCTGCAGAGAAATTTGGCAAGATCAGGATTAATAATTCAGGAAGCAATATATGACATCGTATCACTTGCAGGAAGAAAACTTCTTATCGGATTATTTCATCCAGATGGATATGAAAAAAACAGTGTGATAAATTCGTTGTCCACAGTCCAACTGTCTGATTCACACGACTTAAAAAGAAAACGTGATTACTCATAGATGACATCAAGACATATCCCGTTGAAAAACGGTATAACTAGTTCGAGTTACTCTTAGCTGTAGAGCAAGATACAAATGCTTTGCCTACTTTGCGTATGCTTGATAAATTGACTATTGCAAAAGAAAACAAACATCCTAACTATACTAGATTTCAGTATCAGACTGTTTGAAATATATGTATGGGTAGTGGAAGGAAACACAGCTCTCAAAGAGTTTAGAAAGAACACCTTTGTTTGGTAGTTTTCATAAGCAAAGACGAAACAGTAATTAAACCTACTTTTAAAAAATAGTGTAATTACGGACTAAATGAAGGTAAAAACTGTAAATACTCTCAAAAAGCAAATAAAGTCAAATTTTAATGAGGCGTTCGTTTCTTTTTTATTTTTGATCGCTTACCTGTCCGTAAGGTAATGTCAATATAATGTTATCAAGCTCGCTCTTGAAGACAGACAAAAAAATGCTTTTCTGTTCGTTCTGAGGCTTTATGATTGTATAACTGGACTACGTTGATTGTCCTTGTCAAGTTAATAGTCTTTGACAGATTCGTTTATAGTTTTTTTTATAAACATTTTCAAATTACTTTATAGATTTTATTTTCGTTTTTATGATGGGAATGAACTAAATTCTGACCTTAAGTTACAACATTCAATTATATTTGAAAAATCGAAGAAAACTTCTTATTCACTTTGATGAAGATCATATGTGTTGTCCTTGCAATAATCACTATTGACATAAAACGTTACTTTAACCTTCATTCCTCTTTGCAAGATTCCATTCTCAATGTATGAATGAATCTCTGTGACTTGTGAGTAATCGCATTGTATAACCTTACTTTAATTGAACTAATATTAAATTTTGTGATTAGCTACTATGATAACTCTTCACTTTAAATCCACCAAAAAAAGCCTGATTTGATTAACAAACTAACCTGACCTAAGTTATTGTCAGTAATTGTTTTTCTTGCAACAATAATTATGTCTGGCATATGAAAAAGAAAGTAGGTATTTATATCGCTGTTCTTCTCTTCCTCTGCTATTCTCCCTGTTGATTGAATACAACGCTGTTCATTTATTTGACGGAACCTCTTTTGAAATGATTTCATGTTTTTAATCTCAATAGTGTATCAGAACAATGAAGCAATTTAACAATGTATTTTGATCAAACAAAGCAACTCACTGTATATGTTTAAGTTTTCAAACTCTCTCTCTCTCTCGGTAAAGTTTCAGATTTCATTGTTGAATTACATGTTTATCTTTGTTTTTTAATGACGATATATTTGGCAGTTTTCTTAAAACTTGTTTTGTATATCTGCAATCAACGTCAGTCAGCTTCTTTTGTAAGGGAGATACATGCATGTTACCTTACTTAAATATTTTGGAATTACTGGACAGAAATAGACATATGACTTTAATGTAATCTCCAAATCCAAGTCTAATATGAAACGAGTATCAAATTCGTCTGCTATTTGTTCTATCCATCTAACTTTTTCACATGTCAACCATCTAATGTATATAAAGGACATGTGCTGGCTCATGGCCAAGTTACAGAGGATAAAGTTTCATAATGATCTTTCCTGTTTAACATCTGACTATTGCTTCATCTTCGTCCAGGTAGTAGTTTATTCCTTTTTGTGTTTGTTTGTTTGTTGGGGGTTTTTTTTGTTTGTTTGTTTGTTTGTTTTTTCATTTTTCATTCTATTCTCAATAATCTGGAACATATCACAGTTTGATCAAATTCTTTAACAGATGTCCTTAAAGTTGCATCAGGATTTAGTATTCTGTAATAGCATGAAGAATCTTGTTTGCAATTATAATATTTAGTATTCTATAATAGCATGAAGAATCTTGTTTGCAATTTTCAATACTGGCATTTCTAAACGATTCATAAACATCACACGGTATCAGTGTGTCAGTTATGAATATGGACTTTAGTATTTCAATTTTTTGCATGACATCTTTTACATTTTGCTCATCATTATTTGTTATTTTTAATCTTTACTTAATAGGTAAAACGTTTCTGTATATAGTATAACTGTTTCGACAAGCCTTTCATGTTCTCAATTTATATGGGCATATATGTTTCTTCAGCTATTAGGATTATATGTTTGTCAAATGTTCAATATTGATGAGCACTTTTCATCATTTAATTGTTCTCCTGTGTGATCAATTGACTGCACATGAATCTAAAACTGTCTACGAAACAGATTTTCCATTTGGCTGAATTTTTTCAGATAAAGCAAGAAAAAATATCAGAAAACAAATAACTATATTGCCATGAAAATATTCAAACTCTTGTGCCTACAAGATCACGCTATAAACGACCGTTAATTATGTTCTTAAATATTCTAAAACTTAATCTTTGAATAGCTACACTTCGACCAATCAAACGTACGATTGCAGAACACAATCGATCACAGCTCTACTTTTTGACCAATATTCGTTCTACCTTACGAACAATTATCGGAACGATATATGTATGTATGTATGTATGTATGTATGTATGTATGTATGTATGTATGTATGTATGTATGTATGTATGTATGTATGTATGTATGTCTGTATGTATGTATGTATGCATGTATGTATGTATGTATGTATGTGTGTCTCCTGAATCGCGATAATGACAAAAGGGTTGTTTAAGAAATTGATCGTCGTTACAAGAGCTGATGGCATTAAATCAATTGAATTTCGATGGTGGTACAACATACATTTTGTGTTTTATGTTGAAAGTCTAATATATTGGTAGTTTTGTTTATTTGTCAAAAATATAAACAATTACTTTTGCAAAGAACAATTTATTCCAAAGTTGATGTGTTCAAATATAAAACACATAAAGACATTATAAATTTTAGATTTTCTGTCTGTATTAAGGTGTATGTCTACTGATATAAAAAAGCACATTTTAGAAATAAGAATAGAGACTAGAAATATTAAGATAAAGAAAACCATTTTAAATTTAATTTGAGGTTTTGCCCAATGAAGTTATGAAGTTTGAAATCGGTAACGTACAACAAAAAATGCTGCATCGGAGAAAAAGCCGTTCATGCATAATGTGTCGTTGATTTTCAAGCTTCACGACTTCACTAATATGACGTTTAATTCTAATAATTATAAATATTATTTAAAAAAAAATATAATCCCAAGAAATAAATATCATAACTAAACACCACTTGAATTCCCTTTAAAACTCTATACATCTAGACATCTATTATAACTTTTAAGATTATTTCGGATATAATTCACATTGTTATAAATTCTGTTTATATTTTCTTTTATTCTAGGTAAATATATTATTTGTTGAATTTTACAAAACTTGTTGGTTTTAGCTCTTTTATGTTACTTACTTTAGGACTATAGAGTTTTCAAAATATGTGCATCGGCCGGTACTGTTAAAATATTCTGTGGCATAGGTAATGTTTATACATAAATCTCTAATAAATAAATGCAGCTACCTTTCAACTTTCTGCCAAAGGGACTTCCCTTCCTCCGTTTCGTCTTTCATATGGAAAGACGTCTTGGACAGTAAGTACGGAGTACTGGTCAGTTCACATGTTAAAGAGTAGTGGGGTTTTAGTCACTACTCACGGAGTGTTTGATAGTATACATGGGGTATTGAATAGTAGATAACGGAATGTTTATAAAGTGTTGAACAGAAGATAATTAAATGTTGGTTAGTAGCTAAGAACTACCTTGCGAAATATAACGGCCGATATCTATTAACTTACGGGCGTTATGTTTTTGTTATTGTTTTCTTTCGGAACAACAATGTTTATTTATGGGAGCTTAATAAATATCGACTGATACATAGATATATACTTATATTTCACTTTTGTTACAAATCTAAATCATGAACCAGATGAACCATTTTTGCCTGTTTTTCCTTGTACTGTTGTTATTGCCACCCTGTTCTTCTGGCAACATTCGGTTTGGCTCTCCTAATTCAGTATGGAGTTCAAAGAGCGTGCATCATTTCATATCATGTGATCAAAAACAATCTTTGAAAAGAGTTAAAACTATTTTCCTAACGTATGTAAAGGTGCATTATAATGCCAATATAGCGATTTATTGGGTTATTTGATCTTTTCCCCGGTGGTACGTATCACAGTAAATTTTCACTGTATCCGTACATGGGCAGTTCACATCAATCAGAAATGTACACAAATTCCTTGTTAGGAATTTGAGGTTTTAAACACCTTTTAAAGTTCCAAATAATTCCAATTTTAATAGCCAGATATTTATATTTCTCACAGTTTAATATTTAATACTATAAATATATTCTTGAACCTTGTCCTATTTATCTGAGACGTGTCAGGCTGTCAACACTGTGGCCGAATATGTTATGAAAAATATTTGGGCCAAATCCAAATTTTAGGAAAAAATATTTTTAAAAATTTACAAGCGTGTTTGAATGTATTAATTGAATATATTGCCACGCAAGACTGATAATCATACATGTATTTCCCGTAGAACAGTATCTTATGAGTATTGCTTAATTCCTTAGTCCGCTAAATATGTTTTCTATTGTTGAGAAAGTATGTTTTATGTTTACTGGCCATCAGTTGTAACTATCTTGCCAAGTTATTGGCATACCATTCTAAGTTCAGCTGCCTGGTATAACAATAGTATAGTCAGCAAATTTTGTAGGTTTCACTCTCAGGACTTTCTACTGGTGTCAGAAATCTATCCAATATCAGTACTTTGTCTTTTACTCGGTGTCTGCTATAGTTCAAGTTTAATAAACCCATGTCACTTAGAAGCTTTAGATGACAGATTATACACGAATTAACATACACATAGCAAATTCATTTACCATAATCTACGGACCATTTGATTTTCAAAGGGGGAGTCTGTGATTTTATTTCAAGTAGAGACACCTCATTTACTTTTATCTCAGCTCAATTTATTTTCAAAAAATATCATAATGCACGCAATATAGTGCTATTTTGCCATCAGTGAGAACAAATTTTGTCTAGCTCTTTGAGAACTAGAATATATAAAAAGTAAACCCCATGCGTCAGAAAATTCAATTGTCTGTCTGTAATATAATTAATGTGTATAGTATTATGTATCGCAGTATGGTCAATAATACTGCTGTATACCGAGGTACAAAATTTTTGTGGTACCTGTCTCTTAATCTAGACTGTCCTACAATCTGTTTTGTGGAATCAAAAGTTAACCGTGTGCAAATGCGGTAAACAAAATAAATAAATTCAAAGTGACAAATATACCTAACTTTTGAAAAAATGACCTTTGCTTATATTTGTTTCACGGACTTTTAAATGTGTAGATAACAAGTCTCTTCAATCCGTGGCTGGAACAATAACGTAATGTTGAATACCTAAACAAACTATTTATGCCGTAATGGCAAGAATATGGATAACAAATTCCGGGATATGACCTCAGGCCACATTCCAAAGTATAGAATGAGTCGAAAAGGAGATATTAATAGCAAAACTCAAATACACTTTTTAAAATTAGAATCGACCAATTAAGTTGGGGGATGGAAATTTGTGCGGAAGATTATGGATTTCAAATAGTTTAAATAAATATTCTTCCTCTGATCTTTTGCACAGCTCTTAATATATGACATATATACGTTGCATAAAAAATACATTGTCTCAAGATAAAAGAATAAAACTGTCGGATTAAAACAAATCCACCCAACCCCTGAAAAATGTATATGGTCAGTCCCTTAGTATTATCACGATTGCTCTATTGCTTTTTGTCGTTATCGTTGTCGTTGTCTCCATTATCAGCTCTATCTGATGTGAATTACAATATCAGTTCGTAATTCATATTTGCTAGGACTGTCTTGAAATGGACTATTTGGATACATCCAAAGGAGTAATACATAAACTTGTCATGATTGTGACTGTGACCTACTTTAAGCGCTTAATTCACTATAGCTATATTTTATGTAAATTTATTCAACTCCGTCGCTCATGAATAGTATAAATCTCGATAAAACACGAATACCGACCAAAGCAAAAAAAAGACCACTCGGATATGTATATAATTTCCCACCTGGTTTGTCTTCATAATTGAGAACCTTTAGAATTGGTAAATCCAATAAAAAAAATTAGCAGCGCACAAATATGTGTGAGAATCTTAGATGTCTATTATTAATAATAAATTTACACAGAAAAAAAGCTTGGTATTAAATTCAGGAAGATATTAAATATTTTTTCCCATGTGTACCAACTCCTAATTGTATTTATTACGTTTTCGTTGGATATAAGAACTATTTTCAGGCATGAGACTTTAAAAGCATTCATAATGAAATTTAGTCTTAGACCTATCTTTGTAAATAAAAGCATAACCTTTACAAAGATAATATAATTATTTCCTTACAAGTTCCGATCTTCACTAAGAAGTCCACAGAATAAAGAAATGTTGATTTCTGTTCTCGTAGAAACTCTGTATTCTTCAAGAAGAAAGGAATTTTAAAAAAGTTCACAATGCATAGTCGAGGCTTATCACTCGCAGGTCCCCTGTGTGACTTACAGTAAGGTAGTTCATACCCTGATTCTCTTTTTAAAGGGTATCTTAACTTCTGATGAATAAGCATCGACCAACAGCAAACTACTTGTAAGCTTTATAACATAATCACGCTGGCAGAGCCAAAGCTCGAACCCATCAAGACAGTGGTGAGATGTCAGTGATGCAAAGGCAAACTCCGTAAACCATTCTGGCACCGGGAGTAACCGGTATGTGCATGTGTGCGTGCGTGAGATGCTTTGGAAGCTAAAGCAAAGTATTTGTTACAGATAAAAGTTGATTACCATCTGAGTATCGGATAAAAGATAAAATGCAAGTACTGACACTAAAATCTCCAGCAATCCTTCCTTAACCCATATTTATTAGACAGAGACAGCCATTCCTGTGCCAAAAATCGTGGATGGTGTCGCCAGTCCTGCTTCAGCCATGAATGTGTGAATTTGTACCATTCAGCCGTGTGCCGCAACTACAACTGCTGCCGGTCAAAATAGTTGATAGAACATATATGGTCTGCTATCAAGAAATGAAATTTATGTTCCATTTGTTTTGTGTAAAATAAAGAATTTTAAGATTCATGTTCTTCAAAAGCTGATGTGAATACTTAGAATTATTACTTTCGTCAGGATTATTTTAGTTCCCATTTTCCTCCCATCTGCAAACCAAGCTGTTAATGGCGGCAGCTTTTGTCTCGATTTTAACAGGTGTCATTAGATCAGTGATTCGAAAAAAGAACACCTCGCAACCACTTAATTTTACCGTTTTTTTTAAACCATCTTTGAAATTATGGATGCCAATAGCATCTTCCCTAATGTGTGGCATTAGCAGTACAGCATGCCACACAGGGTCAGACGGGGATCTTATGCTGAAAAGGTTTGTAGATTCTAGCAACAAGATGGGAAATCCTATGTCAGAATGTCCATAGGTTTACCACGATGGGTCCGCTTGGCGGGAAATTGTAACATAGTAACATGATGAGTCGGTCTGGCTATAAACATGATTATGTAACATAATGGACCATTTGAAATTTTAATGGAAAATGACAGTACGCATATGATGGCAATCGGGTCTCCAACGGCAAATCCTACGTTAAAAATGTTTACAAGTTTAACATGGTGGGTCTGTTAAATCAGTAACAGGAACTCCTATGTTGAAAGGGTCCTTAGGTTTAACACGTATGTTTTTCTATGAAGAAAGAATGGGGTATAAAAAAAGAATTTAGATTCCTAAAATAAAAATACCTTCCTTATCTTACCATTATCCATTATAGACAAATACCTCCTCCATAAATAGACAAAATGGCGACAAGAGGAAGTGAATATTAGCCCGCCGTTCTAGACATGCTGCCTGGGGGTGATTGGGATCTGGTCTACACTACAGAAATGGCACTCTGAAAACAATAAGAAATTACCATTTAGGTGCATTTATATTAGGGACACTCTGACGTCTAAGTGGCGTTTATAAATAGAAATGACAAAATGAGGTTTAACCTCTCTATCATACCGCTAATAACATGTACAAAAATCCCACCCAGCCATCCCTTTTTAAACAGAAACTACTATCCTCTACGACCTTCATAATTCTTATAACTTTACCATAAGAGTAAAATAAGAAAATATAGTAATGCAGAAACATTTTGGCATACAAACATATTTATTATAAAGCCTATTGGAAACGTATTAGAATTTTTGCTAATTAAGATTCTAATTCCTTTACCAAACTGACACCCATTATCTCCTAATAGATATTTTTGTAGATTTGCTACCAAAGCACACATCGGTTTGCCTAAGTGTTCATTGGTTGTCCTATATTTAAGACGGTGAATGAAAATATTTCTGCCGAGACCAGGCCTACATATTGCTACATTATCAAACTTACAAATTTTAAACTTAAAGTTAAATTTAGTGCAAAATTATGACATTGTGGTTTTTTTCAATATTGCAAAGTTGAATTTTTAAAATGGCAGACCTCAGTTCAATTTGCGACACGTGAAACTTTGAATAAATATTTGTTCTCTTAAACTGCGGTTGCGTTGACTATAGTAATGGTACAGTGTCACAACTAGCGTACGATCTAGTGTACTTTTATATCGAAGAAGGTAGTTCCAGTGACGGGTATGCGGTCGTACACTCACTATGCCCATAACCATATAGAGGGATTACGGTACAGTTTAGGGTCATTCACTGAAGTGCGTGCTTCTGTTACATTAAACGCTAGTGTCTTCACTAAAGTTATAGTTGGATTTGTCGCGAGTATGAATGTAATGAGTGTAATGCACTATATAGAAATTAAATATAATACTTTGAATTTCCCACAATAATTGGGCATGACTAAGTAAATAAATACGTGGAGAAATTTGCAGACATTCAAATTCACGATCTGTTGATATATCCAGTAGTCTGAAGATACTGTTAATTAGAACTCAGAATGACAGAACAAAGGTATAAGATTGATTGCTAAATATTTTGCTCAGTTGTTTGTGGAGAAAACTGACTCAAAATTGCCAAAAACCGAAAATTTTGTAGATTCGTTAGCTCAAAGGTTTTACATGATGGGATTGTCTGGTGACAATGCAATTTAAGATAAGTCTGTCGCAAACATCTGGGGAAATGGAAATTAAATATAAGGGCATCATTTTTAGGAGTCATAGATTAATGGTCACCGGTAGGATTCGAACCCGCACCCTTTAAGTTATAGGTCCGACACGCTTTTTTTATTCTTTATTTAAAAAAAGCCTTCTTTACAAGATGTAGGTTAAAAGTATACAGTCAGTATGTACACAGTATAATGTGGAACTATATTACAAAACATTAAGTTTACATAGCGAGAAACTTTTTTCCTCTTTTACTCTTATTAGCGGGCTGTCTTGTACAAAATATTTTGTAACCAAAATCTGATCTTTGTCTTTGTAATGTTGATACGCATATAATATGTATTTCCTAGTCAAATATTTAAAAAATCTTTCTATGTCTATTTTCTTCTCTATTGTCGACATGCTGTCTCGTCTTTTGTAAATACACAATCCGACACGATAACCACTCAGCTACCGCGGCTACCAGTCCTTTTTCGTAATGGTGCAGCTTTTAAAGTCTTTTTGTGCCAAACTACAGATTGACAGCTTCTGATGTAGGTGTATATTTATTTTATGGAGCATCCAAAATCTTGTTGCAAATTAAGATACAATGTAAAGAACTGGTTAACGGTTAAGACATAAATGTAATAAATAGGAGCAGAATCATCCTTTAAGCTGAAAACAAAGCCTTAAAATAAATACATTTCAGGTAACCATGGGTGTTCTAAAACAAAAAGTACAATTAAGACCGGTGTAGTGTACAACAAGCAACAGTACTGAATTCACCACCTCTAGTAGACAATCAAGATTCAGCTTATTCTAACACTAAATTGGCACCTGGTGCATGTTCAATGCAATTCATGTTAAGAAAAATAGAAATCTAATCATTCCTCGATATTTTGGTTTTGTATCATTGTAATGGAAGGGATTTCAAGTTCTTGAAAAGTCTATAATACAGATGTATGAAAAGTGATGTCGGGATCTTCTTGTAATATTGCTATTAGGACAGAGCTTTAAGAAGCGACCGTAACTAGTGCTGTGACTATTGCTAAATTTGACTATGATGTGTTCATGTCAGTATTCAACTTTTCATTTTAATCTAATATAATAACAAAAAATTAAATTAATACAGCAGATTTGTATGATTATTTACAAAGTTCTAGATTCCTTTCTCTCTCATTCCGCCGATTTGCTGGTATTTTGAAATTTACGCATGAGAGACAGAGACAGATAGACAAAGAGACTGAGGCAGACAGAGACACAGACACAGGAAGGTCAAAGCAGTAGATTTTTCAATGAAATTATGTACCACTTCTAATTCAAATAGAAAGCGTTGGTTATTGATATTTTTCTAGTCCTTATGATGATAAATAATTAGTCATGGATCAGTAGAGTTTTGAAGAGATCGCCTGCGTAGAAATAATATTTATATATGCTTATTAACGGGCTAATCAAAATTGGACATACCAAAAATATTGGTATTTCAAATTGCTTATTACCAACATTTTAAACTTTACAAAGCATTTTCTTTAGAATCTATATCTGGGCTGACTAGCAATAGTCATCTAACTATCTACGCACTGACTAGCAATAGTCATCTGTCTACGCATTGACTAGCAATAGTCATCTAAATGTCTAAACATGACTAACAAGTATCTCTATGTACTCACTAGCAATAGTCATTTAACTTGTCTACGTAACATTTAATGTGTCTCAAATTCACGTTGCTTAGAAAGCAAGCGATACATCACAGCATGATATGGTCACTAAAGAAAAACTGGTCTACCTACCGTGCAATGACACCGAGCACAATACATTTGAAAATGAGCATACATTGTTTTAAACATTGTATTTTCATGCCATATATCCAGACTTTAAATAATCTTCATGTTTCACTGCATGCCTTCAACCATACAGTTCGTCATTCTAAACCAAAACGGTATATTTTGAGCTAAAGCACATGGATTGTTTAACATTAATTTTATTTTTATTTTACATACTGCGTCAGAGAATCATGTTTGACATCTGAAAGACTCGTGCAATTGTTAGAAACAACATTTTTTTTAAGTGATCAACATAAGATTATTTTAGAAGCTAAATTTTCTAGTTATATTCAACGTAAGAAACCTAAAGCGATACAAAACATTCGGAGTCAAGTAAATTGGATGGATGTTTATTGCTAAGAATTATCTAGCGTGTGAAAACAAAAGATTGGTATTAGGTTATCTTTCTCAAAATTAATTCCTAAAGTGCGTGTTACGCGTATTCTTTGATTGTTTTGAACCACAGCTATTTTGATATTTATCTGAAGGTTAAGATAGTATCTATTTAGATTGCATGTGTTAGAGTCAAGTTGTTATCTTATATCTAGAACTCTAAGGGGTCCCGCACGCAGAATGGAAATTTAAATCTATTCAGCGTAAAATAGTTTGCTATCGAGCCATCTTACCTGACAGTTCTAGTAAAAAAAAATTGTTTCATTATAGATTCTAAAGGCAAAGATAAATATAGTCATCTTCCGTTCCCTATTGTATATCTAGAACAAAAACCTAGTAATAACCCCAATGTATGAACGACTCACATTTCAAAATGTACGAAATAAATACCATATGTCCGTACGGAACCGGTGGCCTAGTGTTTAGAGCGTCCGCCTCGGATGTCGGAGGTTGTGGCTTAGAACGTTGGCCGAGACATAACACAGACTTATATAAATTGTACTAAATGCCGACTCGCTAGGCGCTCACCACTAAGATGATTGTAGCAGGACTGGTCGGCCCAGTGTCAGGATAGTGTGAATGGGTGAGATATCATGCTCTATGTCTGCGGCATTATGACCCAGTGTTAGACATCACTACCAACTGCCGCACTGCAGACATCGTAGCGTTATGACTGAGAAAGTGTTAAAGCTGCGTTGAAAATCCAAATCACAAACTCACTCCTCCTATGTATGTATGTATGTATGTATGTATGTATGTATGTATGTATGTATGTATGTATGTATGTATGTATGTATGTATGTATGTATGTACGCATGTAGCTAGGTAGGTTGGTTAGGTAGGTAGGTATCCTGACGATACGTTATGGAAAGTTAATGAAGAGAAACCATGCAGATGTGCGGTTGATAGACAATTGGGAAGTTGTGAGATATGCGGTCTTGTATTAATTAGAGTCAAATCAATAGAGAATGGAGGCGTTGGACTTTCTAGTTTACTAAAGTAGTTGTATTGAGGTCTTTAGACTTAAGAGCAAACTTACAACTTCTAGAGTAATCGCGCCAAGGTTTGACGTCGCCAGGTCAAGTAAAACCCCTGTAATGTTGCAATGTTTGTCGATGGAATTTTTTTTCTCAAATGTTAACAAGATTTATCATTTGCAAAGAAAACAATTATTGAAAACGAATGAGCTTTAAACATTTGGAGAAACAAACTCACATTTATAAATCAAAACAAATGGCCTATGTGTGAAATTTAACACTGAGAAATGCGCACTGTGATAAAATGAGACTGATAACGACTGATACATATGCACTTTGTTGAGAAAGAGGACTTCTACAGTGGCGTTAAGGATACCTTCAAGTTCTGACATTTTCAATGAAGGCTGATTAATAATGTAAGAAATGAGCTTTTTCACAAATATCAGTATTGAATATTAATATTGATTCTAATACTGGTGTGGAATGAATTTTACACGGCAAAACAAATCGTTATGCTCCAAAGGAAATACAGAAATTTATTATAAACAGGAAAAGATTCAAATTAATATGTTTGCGTTTTCTTCCCTTACGACTTACATATTATGTACCGGACCACATCAAAAACTATCATTTCGCTCTTATCTTTTATTCGTCCTCTCAATTAAATTATTTCTAATGTAGGTCATTTGTCTTAAATTTTGAAACAGCTTTTGCTTGCAAGCTCGTTAATTACCGATACCAATTCCTGTTTATAATAAAAAGGAATTTGTAACTTGGAAAAAATGTTCCCAACATTTTTGCCTTGTGTACATATTTGTGATCTTCTTGCAATTAATACTACTGGTGGGTATACTTTGAGATGAAATATGGCTGTCTATTTAAATACAAATAAATTATGTGCAGACAAATTTATTCAAATCATACAGTCATGAGACGCATATCATTAAAATAAAAATATGTAGTGTGATAGACAAGTAAGCAAGCGAGAGCGTTATTTAACTCTCATTCAAAACCGCTCCGGTGACTTAGTTGTTAGAGCGTTTGACTCAGATGCATGAAGTCGTGGATTCAATCCCCGGTCGAGTCATATCAAAGACTTACAAAAATGGTACTAACAGCTTCCTCGCTTGGCGCTCAGCATTAAGAGGTTAGTGTTGGGACTGGTCAGCCTAGTGTCAGGATAATGTGACAGGGTGGGACATCATGCTACATGTCTGCAGCATGATGCCCTGGTGCTAGACATCACTTTAAACTGGTACACAGCAGACATCGTAGCGACATGACTTAAAAATTGTTAAAGCTACGTTAAAAATCATAATCACATTACATCACAACCTCATTCAAAGTTTGTTCCCTTTGTTCATAAGAGTTTATACAAATCCGGATAAAATAAATTTTCTTCTATCAAAAAATTTTAATCATTTTTCAACAATTAGCCATATTGATATTTCAAAATATGCCCCACTGAATGATAGCTAAGTCAGATTAGTTGCTCTAGTTTAAGTGCAAGACAATTTGTGCGCATTTACATATTTACCTCAGCTTTTACTGTATCAATGCTTTTAAGTTCTATCAACGCTTTCACTTCATTCGAGTGTTGTTTTCTATAAATCATTTGTCTGTTGACCCAGGTCATTGACTTTTGCTCTCACGCGTTTCAATCTTTTGTCTATTTTGTCAATACTACCAATGTTCCACGCCGACAGTTTTATTATCATATGATCATCTTGTACATCTGTTGCAGATTTCTTTAGCTCAGCAATGACCTTATTCGAAAAACCAGCAGGGAGGGTGAACCCTACAACCTTTTGCTCGAGTCCTATACCTAACATAGGTTCCTAGAACTGGCTGAGAAAAGGTCAATAACGCTAAACCAATGTCTCTAACCGAGTATATTTCCATACGGTTAAGAACCGGTATTAAATCGCCTGACAAAGTCAAGGGGTTAGCTCAGTTTTATTACCCTATTATTGACGTATTTTTTTCACGATTTTTATGCGATTTTGTTTGCCTGTCTGGTCACGCAATGTTTGTCCTTCACCCACCCTGCTGCTATGAATTAACAAAAGATCATATCCAGACCAGCTCAGTTTTGATACCCATTGTCATAAAAAAAAATTTCAAAGATCTTTATTTTTTCTACTAATTATAATATTTACTTTATGAGCGTATGTATAAATTAATATTTTGAGTTTCGTTACACAAATCAATTATATTTCCATCCTGATTTGTAAGTCTGAAATTCATTCTTGACAATAATGGATTATGTACACGAAAGTAGACTTGATTTATTGGCTCAGATACAATAAGCCAACCTGGAGGTGTTTGAATACTTGATGAATATATATATATATATATATATATATATATATATATATATATATATATATATATATATATATATATATATATATATATATATATATATATATATATATCCCTGCTGAGCCTAGTTAGACTTTGAAAGATCTACGTGGTAAATACTGTCAATTATATCGCAAACCAGATTCACTGCTATGGTTGATGTTATATTAACAATATTAGGTGAAATATGACGACCGGGTCCGCTGACAATGTTGGTCCGTATACAGTAGTTGCTTTTTTTCATTCTTTTCCTGTAATAGATCTAATTCTGCGTTGGAAGTCTTCATTGATTTGCTCTTTTTGATAACTGCCAGTTGGAACACTAACTACTCTATTTGCTCTATTTGATAACTGCCAGTTGGAACACTAACTACTTGCCAATCGGGAGTTCCATCAGATTTATTCTTGTTTGCAAATACTAATGAATTATTTGGCTGTACTCCACCAAATGGTTTTGATCTAATATTAGGGCAGCTATAATAAACCCGGAACGGAGCTAATGCTATCTCTTTTGCTGGAATTGCGGTTGGCAAGTTGATGCTAAATTCATGATTGGTTGAACTTATTGATATCATCGTAGTTTTTGAAGGAATTGTATTACTAAAAACCCTCTCGACTCCATCACCGAACGATGGTCAGACGCTGACATTATTATTATTTTTATTGTTTAATTTTCAATTTTTTACTTTGGTTATTGTCACCATAATCACAAATGATTTTGAATGTTTCATCGTAGGTTTTCATTATCGTTGCGAACTCCTCGTCAGATATTTTACAATCACTGAGATACGTGGAAATATACCCAGATAGTTGATAATAGGTTGCTGTTGCTGTGTGTATTTTTATCATATACTCACGCAATTTATCATTTGCACATGTAGATATCTTTTTAGCAATACTACTGAGAATACCTGCTATAATCGTTGAAGTTGAAACAATAATTGTTATAATTGTTAATGGTGATAATATTAATCCGGCTTCAGCAACAATAGCAGAAACTGAGTAAACAACTATATCAATGACAACCATACGTCTAAGATATTTTTTTTTTACTTTTACTGTATAATAGTCAATGCTATTTGTTAGTTCGGTCAAACATTTGATTATATCTATGACGTTGAATGTCGATAGATGACGTAATCATTTCATCCATTATACCATGACTCTAAGTAATTAATTGAGTTACAAATTCCAGACACCACCAATAATTAGCTGAGGCCATACTTCTATCCGACGATTCTAGCGTAAATGTTTCCACAGAATCTTCATCTAACATCACAGATACAGTTCTAGAAAAATGTGGTAAATATTCTAAATTCTGCACCGCTAAGTACGGACATCCTATATACATCAGCGACTTCCGCGGTGTGTTTGATTGTTTTATTTTCTGGAGTCCATATGCTAGACAGATGCAACTGTATACGCAATATTTTTATTTGATTGTGAGGATTTTTAACCAGACTAGTTTTTTGAACAATGTCTGGAAGTCCACTGATAATATCGTTGAGTCTTGTGTAAATGTCAGCGAGTTTTATGTCAACAGTTGGTGGAGTTTCAAACAATTGGTTATTAGTTCTGTTTATGTTTCTGCGAACATTTAAAAACGTGCCTGTGTGAATAATAAAATCAGTTTTGAATGTGCTTATTTCATGGTTGATTGGAACGTCCTTATCATCGACGTATTTTTTCGTTGCAGCATCATAATCAGATTCTAGTCTTCTGAGATTATTAATGCCATTATTAATTATGTTGAGAAATGCACGCATTATACAACCGTTGGCTAATATGTACTTAGATTCTTGATCGTCTACGTATTTCCTCAATGCAACATCATTATCTTTGGATGGATTTCAAAGACCTGTAATGTTATTTCTATTCATAATAATGTCCGTCCATGAATACATCGCCAGCATTTTTAACATAAACGTTAACTGACTTACCGGAATCTTGTATTTTACCCTGATCAATAAAAAAACAATATTATCAGCAACTGCATTAGAAATTCCTATACGCACATTTGGCAGTTGTAAATTACTCGTTTTCAATCGTCCTTGTTTATCTTGAAAAACAACTACTTCATTTTTATCCACACTTATAATATTTAATAAATCATCAATCTCATTTCTGAGTTGATCGAGCGTTGCATATTTAGATAACTCACCTTGCTGCTGAGCTTTACCGCGAGCAGATCATTCGTAAATATCTACCATCTTGTTCAATAATATCTGTTTAAATATGACTTTGTGGTATATTCATGCACGACTTTATGGGGTTGTTTTGTTGATTTTGATATATCATCAAGTATTTTAAGTACTTCACAACCACATATTAGTGGATCAGTTAATGTTTGTGTAGGTAACGTTGAATACCAAACTGGAGTACTTTGCATGTTGTTAGCATATTCTAAAAATTCCTTTGGAGGCTCTAATCCATATTAATCAAAATAAACGATTCCACGTGCATCAATTGCATACGCTACCCAATGAGTACCTGGTCCAGAATTTGTATCGAGATTAACAATTCCTGTTTCAGTATTGTTTGGTATTTTCGTATGAAGCATAAAAATACCTCTGAAATTCTTTATTTTTTATTTTTTAGCAGCATCGAGTAAATCAAATTTAGATATAGGCGATATCAGTAAACTGCTCCGGCAAGTCTTAGACTTTCCGTACGATGAATGTGGGTACCGTGGTAATCTTAGAACCCTTTCCTTTTTTAATGTTCGTTTTATTCCATGTCCGGTTGCTTTTTTTAATGCCATAACATTAGCAGTTCCAACAGCGCCTAATGCAGCTGCTTTTGCAACATAATTCAAATATATGTGACAGTGGAATTGCATATGAAAACATTCTTCTATTTCCTTTTAACATCGCTCGAGGTGATCTAAATCCTAAATTGAAATCTGGATGTATAATAATAATCATACTTGGTACATCCACATTGGCGTTTCTAGCAAAATTTCTTGGTTGTCCTATTTCATATTGTTGATAATCTGGAGAATTAGAAATATCTTTCACAAACATCATTGATGGACCAGTTGATCTTGAACAATCGTCGCTGTATCTTCCAAATATTGTTGTAGCAACTTGAACGTCTTTCTGAATTTATTCAATATTTTTTCCGTCGATCATGTACGTAGTGCTATCAAATAACGCCATAATACCATTATTAACAAAACCAACACAAACATCAGAGTTATATTCAGTATTATCTGCTTTTAATATATCGCCCTCTACTTCACTAAATGCTTCAGCGGGTAAGAAATATCTACATGTATCATGAACCTGAAGTTCAGTTCTTCCACGTTGATCTGGAATTCGTGCGTCATGAGAATAATACTGATCATCACATACAGACTCATCTTTGAGTACCGATGCGTCCATGTCGAATGCGGGATCACTTATACGTTTGAACATATGTATTATAATGATTATCGTTTTAAAACGAAGATCACATACTGCTATGAGACTGGCTGTTATATTTTTTTTTTCTGATAAAGGTACATCAGCCAACTCTGTTAGTTTTTTATTAGCGGCTTGATTTATTATTTTACTCACATTTGCGTGCATAACTTCAGTGCTAGGTAATTTCACCGGTTAAGCTCGGACCGCTTGAGGTCTGCGTATTAATCGTGCTGGTCTATATTTAATTGCTTACAATGCTTTACTAGCAACATTGCCAACAGCGTCTATACCTTTTTCAGGAACAACATCAATAGCTTTCATACCCAGCTGATTTGCAATCGGTATTGCTTTTAGGGCTATTCTTCTATATAGACCCTGAATAATATCACCCAATCCATCTCCATGGGTTGTTTTGTATATTGGTAATCGATAATTTATTACCCTGACCATAGTTGGTCCACGTTGAGTACTATGTACTATCATTTTGTTATAGTCATTATATATAATTACATAATCAGTCGCTATAATATTAGTCAGCGATTTCATTAATGAGAGACTGATACACATTAATATCCATGATAGAGCCTGTAAATAATCGTTTACAAATATTCGCTGCTTCGTTAATGATTTCTGTGGAATCATTACCAGCTCGTTTTCCTCCAATCAGAATTTCTAGTCGATAACATCAGCAAGGACATTGTTAGGCCATTGAGTAACGAGACCACTTCCACAAGAGGTGTCTGATGGCCAATATTCTTCTTCTTCACCTTTTGTTTGGGCTGGTTATTGTTGTGTTTGAGGTTTAAGAGATTGTGACAGTAATTTGTGTTGTTTTATATGCTATAATATTTGTCGTATTGATGATGGTGATGATGATTTTGGTTTTGCTGCTTCTTCTTTTCTTGATTGAAATAATTCATTAATTTCACGAATATAATCTTGATATAATGGATCATCAGATTTAACTTTTTCAACATTCATACGGATGCGATATAATACTTTTGCCATTTTTCACGGGTTAACATATCTTTAGCTTTTTCAGGTTTCATTAATTTATCTCTTCTACTAAAACCATCCACAGCAACCTCAGCTAATTGATCTAAGTTTTCAATGTTATTAATTACTTTAACAGTATCTTCATTAAATTTATTTAACAGTTCAGCAGTACTACTCATTGCAGCACTCTTTTGTTTATGGGATAGTGCTAGAGCGCCTTCAAAAATTTCTTGCATTGGTTGAGCAGCAGCTATTTCGGCAGGAAAATCTCTAAGAATCTTTTTTGTCTTCTTGGTTCTTTCTGTTATTTTTCCAGTTGCTTTAGCGGTTTCCTCTAGAGCAGGTAGAAGAGGATTAGTGGTCTAGGATAGGTTTAAATAATTGTGTTGTATCTCTTCAAGCCAACTTGAGATTCCTGACGTAACTGTAGTTGTTGTTTAACAGAATCACGAGCAGGTAAATATTTTTCAATTGCCTCTAGTCGCTCTCGAGCTAATCTATCTGAATGAGGTTCTCCAATATTCATTTTTATATATATTTATACTAGATGTTTATTTGAATTAAGTGCAGGTTCGCGAGCAAACGAAATCGCGAAAATAAATGCTTAAAAAGCGCAATAACTCCGCTCTGCCACTCTGTTGAGCAATAGACGATTATCTCTCTTTGTGTATAAATGTAACATTTTTGAGGTTTCATAAGGACAAATTATAACATTCTTTTCAGACAATTATTACCTATTTATCTGTTATTCACAGGCAATAGTGAACAACAAATTTGCAACAGGGAGAGATACTTATATATATATATATATATATATATATATATATATATATATATATATATATATATATATATATATATATATATATATATATATATATATATATATATATATATATCCCTCTATAGCCTCAAAATTCGAGTGACTTTACGTATCTCAGGTCAAAGGCTATTGATTGCTTCGTAACACATTTTAACGGACGATAACTCAAATATAAAATGCAATGTGATTATATGTATGGCACATTTTCTGCACTATGTTTAATAATTGAAGTGAATTCACGCTACAGTTCTATAATAATTATAATTTTTTATTCAGTATCTGCTGCTCATACATAATTTCCCTGCTGAGTACTTATATAATAACAATTTGAACAAGAATATGTAAGACAGGTCCGTGGTCTAGTGGTCTAAGCGTTTGACTGTGATACTTAATGTCGCTGATTCGCGGCACGTGAGAGCCAATTGGCGACGTAGGCGAATTTGAAGCCATTTTTGTACTAAAAGTGTGGAACAAAGTTCAGAAATATTGAATACACTCACACACCATGAACCACATAGCGTGGTACAAGTTTCTATCACTCATGTTGGGTGAGTGTATTCAATCTGCTGGATGTAGGTAAGTCAGTGCTACGATTAGTTTATGTTTGTGCCGTCTGCAAAAATAAAAACTCAAAATCATGACCATCTTTATATAAATATTCATGTTCTTACAATCATTAAATGTAACCTCTGACCTTACTAGGATGTTGACCTTAGGAGGTCACATGGGGTTTGTGCCGTCCTTAGAATTAAGATCTTAGAGATAAGTTTATGAAAACATTATAAACAATGTGACAAAAAAAATAAACGTGACTTTGATATTATTGATACTGAGTTTATTATAAAACTAAAACAATTACAGAATAATCACTGTGCAAGTTGTAACACAATAATGTTATGGCAATATTCGAATAATAATCCAAGACAATTTACCGTAGACATAATTAATAATGATCTTGGTCACACGTGAAAATGTAATGCTGATCTGTCTTGAATGTAATCGATGCAGAGGAGCTAATTTACATACGTTAACGTGGTGGTAATTGTGTATCCGTAGAAATTACCTGCAATTGTTAACGCACAAATCCACGTTGAGGGGCAGTAGAATTTCTAGTCTGTATATGTTAGGTCTTCCAGGTGATCTAACCTCGCTAAAAATTGTATGTGTGATCACATTCCAAATAGAGTCAGTAGCTCATTTCTTTCCACTCTCAAGCTTTCCTGGTTCGTATATTCATAGTTCAGTTACATTACATTATACTGGTTGTTGACCTCGTTGTCCGTATCCATCGCTACCTGGTATATATTTTTTATTACATTAGAAGGTTTCGTGGAAGTTGCACGAGTAGTTTCATTATTTAATGCAGATATCACACTTGGTAACCTTGCAATCCATTCACAAGATATCTCACCGGACCTAAAGTCAGTAGATATTTCCTTCGCGTATTGATATCTAAATAACCGCTCAGCAAGTATTCGATTGAATCGTTCAACGATTGCTTAGATGAGTTTCGTTATATCCTAGTCTGATTTTAACGTTATGTTTTTCATCAAAGATGATACTGCGCCAAGAAATTCTTTGCCAACTTGCAACAGCTGTGGCCATCGTGAACCATCACGATGATAAATTCGTTCAAATGCAGATGCAACTTCGGATGCTGTCATTGTTGAAAATGGTTGTGCTTCTTTATATATGCTTGCAACGCCAACAACCGTCAATCCGTATTTGTACGTGCGTGACTTTCGTCCAAGTATTTTAATAGTGTCGTGTGGTAAAAAATAAATATGTGCTTGATGAACTTCGTTAGGAACACTGACATCAAAATGTGCGTATTATATTTTTTGGGTAGTGGTAGATAAATTTGTCATATTTCCTGTCGTGCTAACCAATTTTCAGCAACAGAATGTGAGACTTTTGCTGCTTCAGCAAGTTTAGTGATCGCTGCTATGCCTCTCCAATACCCTCTTGGGCTATAATAAATAGATTCCATTATAATAATTATATAATTAATTACCATCCCCTAGCATTAGTTTACTTTTCATAGCGGATTTTATCAGGAAACTAGCGATTTTTTCTCTGAAAGATTTTAATGAATGAAATAATTTCACACATGACATGCTTGATCAATTTTATTTACTGGATGTTCTCCTGGTCTTGGTTGGACCTGATCATCAAGTCGGATGTCAAGTCTAGTTCCAGGACGAAAATAATTATATCCAGGAAGGTTTTTCTCGCCGGCTTATTTAGCCCATGGTAATCCAGGTAATTCTCCTTAAGAAGCAGTAATATCTCCACCTGTCTTTGCGTCTGAATCAGACATGGAGATAAATTTATATTTTTGTGTACCACAATTTACACATTTACTTGTTAATGCACGTCGTTTATTTTATTTTTTTTTTATTGTAGTAAATCCAGCAGTGGGTGTAAATAATCTACATTGAACACAATATAGACTCATATTATTAATAGTATGGATACAATAATTGACCTTTCGGCGACACGAAAACTGCAACCAGTTAAACACCATCCAGCATTACCAAATTCGATAAGGATAATTATAATTTGTCCATCTGAATCAGGTAAAACACAATTATTATTAAATTTAACATTGAGATGGTTGAGATGGAGAAAACTATATTTAATAACACCGTCAGTAGACGATCATCATTGCTACGAAGTACTTAAGGATTTCAACGAGAAAACGAAATCAGTTAATAAAGACGGTGACGATATTATTGATTTTATATGCAGATATTGATGAAGCACCATCTTTAGATGACTTAGATGGATTCATTAATAATATCGTAGTATATGATGATGTGATGCTGGACAAACAATCAAATCCAGCTAGAATATTTTCTCGAGGTAGACATAAAAACACGGACGTGATTTAAGTTACTCAGAGATACACACATATACCTAAAGTGATCAGAGATAACTGTAATATTTTGGTTGTGTTTAATGGAGTAGATAATTATACTTTGCAGGATATTTATTATAATTGATGTTCAAGGGATATGGACATGATCAAGTTTAAAAACTTTTTTTCAAAAGCACAAGCTGTTCCATTCGGATTTATAACAATAAATCTACATGACCCAAGATCCAGATATCTTATAGGTCTGGATAAAATCTTTGATTAATTCATAGCAGCAGGGTGGGTGAAGGACAAAAATTGAGTGACCAGACAGGTAAACAAAATCGCATAAAAATCGTGAAAAATACGTCAATAATAAGGTAACAAAACTGAGCTAACCTCCTGATTTGTCAGGCGGTTTATTACCTGTTCTTAAACGTATAAAAAATATACTCTGTTAGAGACTTTGGTTTAGCGTTATTGACATTTTTCAGCTAGTTGTAGGAACCATTTTTTACGTATTAGACTCGAGCAAAGAGTTGTAGAGTTCACCCTCCCTGCTGCTGAAAAACAATATATTTTGTTCCTTTTGGGTATGTTACACATCTCACTCAACGTTTTAATAAATAAACCGTATGTTTTGTGTTATGGCTTTAATCATGCTGCCATTCACAACTGGTTTATCTTGAAGTCCCTTATAAGTTTTCCTTTGCAACTCAAATAATTTTAATAGGCAAACGGGTATACTTTTATATCTGTTTGAACTCAGAAAATTCTGTAATAATGGGTTTTGTAATTTTCTTTTTTTCAATAAATGCTAATTATATTTTCAGTAGGTCTTTTGTCCATTGCCATTTGAATAACCCAACAAATGGCTGACGGTAGCAATGAAGGTTTTGAAGAGCATTAAAGTTCAGTGAATTATGTAAGAGATGAATGAATAATGTCTGGATAATACTAAGCAAAATGTTTTAGGACTCGTCAAAAAAAGCCTAAAACAGAAATTTTTTTTAGGGAAACACACGCACACATAAACAAGAAGTGATAGGGTGACTCGAAATAAATCAACAGCAATATCAGCTGGTTATAAATACTTAACAGTCGAAGTAAAACTGTGTATGACACAGATCGAAATGGCGTTAAAATATTAGTGGCAAATAAACCAACGAAAATCGGGCTGAAAGAAACAACAAAAGATGGATCTGCTGATAAAAATGCAAGAAGTAAATGTGTTATCATTTTGACATGTGCTCAATGCAATATCAAAAGTTGCTCTGTTTTGTGTTAACACATGCAATATCAAAAGTTGCTCTGTTTTGTGTTAACACATGCAATATCAAAAGTTGCTCTGTTTCGTGTTAACACATGCAATATAAAGAGTAGCTCTTTTTGTGTTAACACATGCAATATCAAAAGTTGCTCTGTTTTGTGTTAACACTTGTAATATCAAAAGTTGCTCTTTTTGTGTTAACACATGCAATATCAAACGTTGCTCTTTTTTGTGTTAACACATGCAATATCAAAAGTTGCTCTTTTTGTGTTAACACATGCAATATCAAAAGTTGCTCTTTTTGTGTTAACACATGCAATATCAAAAGTTGCTCTTTTTTGTGTTAACACATGCAATATCAAAAGTTGCTTTTTTTGTGTTAACACATGCAATATCAAAAGTTGCTCTTTTTGTGTTAACACATGCAATATCAAAAGTTGCTCTTTTTTGAGTTAACACATGCAATATCAAAAGTTGCTTCGTATGGTGCTATAATTTGAGTAATGCTCAAACTGGTCAGAGTGTGTGTATGTGTGTGTATGTGTGTGCATGTGTGTGTGTGCATTGCATTTTTAACGTAGCTTTAACAATGATTTAGTTGTATCATTAGTGTGGAAGTCTATAGTGATGTCTAGCACGGGGGCATCATGCCGCAGACACCTAGCATGAGGTCCCACCTAGTCACATTATTCTGACACTAGGCCGACCAGTCCTAACATCAACCCCTTAAAATGCCGAGCGCCAAGTTCGGCTGCTCCCGCAAACTTCAAGAAGTATGCGTGGCGGTAGTGTTCTGAAGGCAAACATTACTTCTTCATTGACAAATTTATAAAGTTCTTTATAAATGTTACTAATCATTTGCTGGACTTACTCAAAACAGCAGCATCAGCTCTACCCGATATTGTTTTGTTGCTTAAGATTACTTGAGAATTTGCTTCTTTCTTAGCTGAGCGTTTTAGTCTATTTTGTTCTGGTACTAGTGGGATTGTTATTTACATTTTTTTTTATCAGAGATGTAAACAAACCATGTCACAAACTTGCAACAACGTATACTTAGAGTACATTCTTACCGCCATTATATAAAGTAGACCAAAACATCTCCAATAGGAAGAAGCATAGAATACAGCTCACGGAAGATAAATCTGCAAAGACAAACATAATCTTGTATATTGACTATAAACAAACCAGCACACTGAATTTAGATTATTACTGAAAACTGTATCCACTCTGTAATTTCGTTGACTGAAACAGATAGTGGAGGTGTCTTGACATTTGCTTCTTATAATAAATTAATATATCACCATATCCATGAAGTGGGATTGTACCAGTTCGTGCTTTCAATATTATTTACATAAAAAAGCAAATGTACCCCTGTAGATCTGTCTATTGTATCATGAACTCGTATACATCGTTGTGTTATACTGTACAGGAAATTATGTAAGAATTGTTAATGTCTAGGAATGGTGATACCGTAAAACAAAGTCAAGCTTTAAAAGTGTTATGTAATGAATTAATGTTAACTTATACATCATTTCCATTGACAACTGCTGCATGAATAGTATATTCATGACGCACTCTCTTTGCACCTTTGCTGTCCCAGATTAGATCCTCCATGAGTGAAGGTACGGTAAAATAAAATATTTCAAGTTCTTCCACAAAGACAACCATGGCGCTGTGCCATGATAACTACAATCAGTGTAAAATGTGGGGCATCATTCCTGCATGATGTAAAACCAGAAATAAACATCAAGATATAAGGAATCGTCAAAGCATTGGAGGGATAAAAAAAAAATTCGGCTTTAAAAACGCTGGAAAAATATATTCTTGCTCTAATTTATAGCCCCTATTATAGCAATATTTTAGTTAAAAACTTAATTACCTTGAGGTGAAAAATAAAAATATCCCGACTCTAAACAAAATATAATTCCCCGGCCCGGTAAACAGAATGGTTGGTCCCTAAATATTCTAAATTTAGCAAACTCTCAGTACAGGAGACAAATTTTAGAAAACTTTAATCATTTTAAACAAATGAAATGCAGTACAAAATCTAGAAACGGAAGAAAACAGTATGATCTCAGACGGCTGATATATCTTCCTATTTTCCTAAAATTATTTGCACCACCTAAGAGTACAGATAGCACATCTTGGTAGCAATCTGGTACATTTAAATCGTCAGTCAGCCTTGACGACGGACAATTTTCTGTGTAAAGAAATAAAATAGATCTTTAACACAGCATTAGTCTACACTATCATAATTGGAGATCAACCTGTCGTGAAAGTTTGCTGTAAAAAGATTTGTGTGCATTTTTAGTTATCAGCTGCACAAAATTTGTAAAATCTATATTTCAGTCTATATTTCCATTTGAAGATATAGACTGAAATATAGATTTTATAAAGATTTAAACAGATAAACATGGTGTAACTGTTTATTGTGCTATTTGTAATTTGCTTTCATATACGTTTATTTCCATTTGAAGATAAACGTAAATGAAAGCAAATTACAAAGAGCAAAATAAACACTTTCACAAAGTATATCTGTTTAAATGGATATTGCTTCCCACCACTTATATATTTCAAACTATATAGCTCCATTGTTATTGTTGTTGTTGTTGTTGTTGTTGTTGTTGTTGTTGTTGTTGTTGTGGGGCTTAACGTCATTTTAGCACATGATAGGCTATACATGGCGGCCAAAATTAATGATGCAGGAAGAAACGGGGAAATCCACAGAAAGAACTACCGACCCACGAAAAGCTAGCTCCAGGTTGAATACCCTTGAATAAGAATGGGGGTGATCTACACTTGAGCCAGCAGAGCTACAGTCAAGTGATATTGGCTATAAACGAATTATAGAAAGATATTTTACCTTGGTTTTTTCCAAAAATAAAGTATATACCCCATTCATCTTGCTTTGTTTAAATAATAGTGATTTTTTTCCCACCAAAAAGCGACTTGACCATATATCTATTGAGAGTGATCAACAATGTTCAGACCAAAAACAAAAAAAAATCCAAATATATACACCATCAATAACCACACTCAAAAGAAATACATGTTTATTAAACTCAGTATGAGCTCGTTTACACCTGTCAATCACCAAAGAGCTTTGCGCATGCGCATGGTGAATCGATTCCTATATTGACCCAAACTAACCTGGAATCGGAAGACATACCATTTCATACAATTTACATGTGGGGAGGTAACCTATTTCAACCTCAAAAAACTGCAACAATAACGGGAATTTTATTGTATACAGGCGATAAAGGTTTTAAACATTTTTCAATCTTTCTTTTCATTAATAAGCCGAAATATAAGCTAGAACTATTTAAATTATCAAAAGTTAGATTTCAATGATGTTTGTAATTTATTAGAGTATGCTTCTTCCAACAATTCAAGTCATAAAATTTTTCATTAAATGTTGCAAGTGTATTAATGTGCTTGTCATTTTTATTCATTGCCCATTTTAAAGATTTCAAATATTTGTGTATTTATTTTTCAAGCGCCATTTTGTTTCCTAGCGAAACTGACTGAATCTTTCTACATCTGATTATATTGTTACAATACAAGGGTCTTTTGCTTGACCGAGCGGTGTCAAAACCCTGGCGCGAACTCCCGCTAGAAGTTATAAGTTTAACTCATATTTCCAAAGATTTCTATACAACTTAATTTGTAAGTTGGAAAGCCCGACTTGTCCATTCTGTACATAAATTTTACTCTAATCAATGTAAGACCACATTCCTAACACGGCGGACTATTTTAACTGCCCACCTGATGCCAGTCAATCTACCGTTTCAAGGCATATCACACCAGTAAACCTACATCACATTTGCCACTATGGCGACATAAACGGTATTCCGAGTCCTTTCTCATTTATCCCATTGTGTAATTTACCGGTTTCCTACCATAAATACTGCCGCTGCAGTCACAAAAACTGATGTACACCACTAGGTTTTAAAAAATGTTACACATTGACAGGGACAGTCATGCCGATTGGGTCTGAGTTCGCTGCTCATTGACCGTGGCATCTTAGAAAATCACAAACTCTTTCTCTCCGTGACGTTTTCTCCTAATAATTGACTAATTATTTCGTGCTAAGGAATATTTCCCTTTGCACCGAATTCCAATAATCAAACATGTAATCAAACAATCCTACACGTGGCATAAACCAAATGCGCATTTCCTTACTTTTATTACAATATATATATATATATATATATATATATATATATATATATATATATATATATATATATATATATATATATATATATATATATATATAATCAGGCAGGTTAGAGATTTTTTAATACGTACTCTGCAAAGATTCGAACCCGGTTCAAAGTGGATTACGACACCCCTCAAAATTGTATTCCTATAGAAATAGTAAAATTTTATCATCTCAACGCTTTTTGTGTTTTGTGTTTGGTTGTTGTTGTTTTGTTTTTTTTTGTTTAATTGTCTTCGTTTTGGTTTGTCTTATACCTTTGTATTTGTCTTTGAAAAAATCTCATTTAGAGTCGAAAGCGCTCAGGCGAGTTAGAAACTAGTTTTGCAGTGTTTGTTGTCAGGGTTTTTTTTAATCATCTTAATCAATCCCAGACACATGCGATCCATTGCTACATGCATGCATGCGTACGTCCGTCCGTCCGTTCATTCCTCCCTCCCTCCCTCCCTCCCTCCCTCCCTCCCTCCCTCCCTACCTACCTACCTACCTACCTACCTACCTACCTACCTACCTACCTACATACCTACATACATACATACATACATACATACATACATACATACATACATACATACATACATACATACATACATACATACATACATACATACATACATACATAAATGTTGATCACGTAAATAAAATGTTCTATAGATACAATACCCTTATATAAGGATATTGTTTGTTACGTTTAAGATGAACATTTAAGTACAGTTTATTCACGGTTATAATATATAAACGTTTGATCGGTATGAGTGTATGTAATCGAAGGGAAACTAAGGCACTCTTTGATTGTAACCACTGAACCACAACTAGCTTTTAACACCAACATCAGAAGTCCTTCTTGTACAGCGATGAAAATGATTAGGCATGCGAGCCCATTTGTTTCTTATAAAATTTTAAAACTGTCTCTTAAATCACACAACGACATTGCTCCATATCCATAAATGATTAACTGGAAATTAGCAATATAACGACCTTCTTCTATTGAGCGGAAGTTAAAATCGCTGTAGCGCTGTGAGTGAGTATATAACAGACATTTCGGGTCAGATTTATCCTTACGAATTTTAGATTTTACGTGCCTGAACTTGTTTATGCCAAATAGATCTAGCAACAACATTATTCTTCAAGCTTAAATATATATTTAAGCTACTAGCTTTGATCTCTCTATTAAAATAATAAGAGAAAAATTAAATAAGATTATGTGAGAAATGTGAATTTGTGAATTTTGTACTCTATCAGAACAAAAAAATGAAATATGACGGTATCACGTTTTGTATTCAAACGATAGCGAAATATTATGTCGAATTTGACAAAGCCATTTATAAAGATTCGCTAAAATGCAGCAATATGCCATTTTACTGTAACCATTTTGGTCCAATGCGAATTTCGCAATCGTTACTTTTCTCCATGTAAAAAAATTCAAGACTATGACAAAAATGTTTGAGGTGACTTTTTCAAAAAATATTTTATAACAGCCTTAAATAAAACGATGGATGGATGAATGGAGAGAGAGAGAGAGAGAGAGAGAGAGAGAGAGAGAGAGAGAGAGAGAGAGAGAGAGAGAGAGAGAGAGAGAGAGAGAGAGAGAGAGAGAGAGAGAGAGAACACTTCTAACGATTATAAAATTTGTTTCAAACACGACAAGAAAGTTTCATAAACAGGAAGCATATATGAATTCACCAAAACGTTTTCGCAACAAAAAATTTCGATATTCAATTTTGGCAAAATCTTTTCCCTGTGTTCTCTTTGTTAATTGATTTTGTTGTCTTTACTAAAGATCATCTTCAGCTACTTTTCCTGTTTTGATTTTGTTTTGTTTTGTTTTATTTTTTGTCGATATAATGAATAAATTCTTGTGATTGGTTTTTTAGTTTTAAAAAATTCAGTGAATTAAATCAGGTTTTGGTGTGTAGTTTTAGTACATAAAACGCGTCTGAACATTTGTCCTTGTCCACAATTTAATGGATTGAGGATTAATTTACTCAGAGATAGTGTATCTCTAAAACAAATCGTACCCGAGAACGCAGGAAAGTAAGAACATTCTAATGTAGATGATTATTGTCTGTTTTCTTGTTCTGTGTTTAACAGCACACATAAGCATTAAAAGCTTTATCGTTTCTAACCAAATTTAGTTAAGAAATATGTTCAGGGACAAACTACAACTGCAGACCCAGACTTTGTCTTGGCAAAATTGGAAAAACTCATGCCTTTCTGTTCTCGAGGCCAGTACGCAAGTGTGAATGCGTACCATTCATACCAGTTTATTAATATACTCGCATAAACACACATGCGCGCGCGCTCTAGACGAGGATCAACTGTTTTTACGAGAGCAAATAATGAACTATAAATATGTTTCGCGATGTAAACTGATCGGTCTTTTTTGTTATTGAATGTGACCCTAAAGAAGATAAATATAGTGTTTTCCAACTAACGTAACGTAACGTATTTATGGCAGTGTTTTGATTAAATTATATACTTCTACATCCTTTTAATCTTTGTGTTGCAGTTAAATTTACCAGACGTTGTAATGTAATAACGTTTTCTAGTTTATTTACGCTTAGGCTAAGTCTCTTTTTATTCCAGTTGTTATACTATACTTTAGAAAACTTTGAAAATACACCAGAAATTTTTCTAGAGAAAAACACTTTCAAAATATATGAGAAAAGTGTGTGTGCGCGCGCGCGCGTGTGTGTGTGTGTGTGTGTGTGAATGCTCACTACCGATGACATGGTTAATCAGCCATGGATTCTTTGTTTTTCTTGTTTTATTTTGATTTGTTTTGGTTTGCTTTTGCTATATTTTTTAAATTTCAAACTCCAGACTAGAAGCATGTAGCTTACAAAACTTATCGACCGAGTTCATTCATAATTCCACAACAAAAATGGGCTGGTCGATAGTACTAATAAGAAATATAACAAATGATGTACAAAATGAACCGCGATGATTATTTGTCGACTGTTAGCAAGAGCATGAGAGGAACCGTCTGATTGGCTAGAAGAAAGAGAGAGCTCAGCATCTATTAACAACTGTAAAAACAAAAAAACAGGACTCCTACTTCAACATCCAAGTATTCACTGTATCCTCAGACGAGAAACGAACACACGCTAAGAGCCCGTGGAAAGCAAGTCAATAAGGTAAGATCAACTATTTGGAATTTTAAGTCATCCTTTAGGTGGACTATTCATATATTATCTAAGAAAAGAAAACAATATTTGTGTTGATGATGGATGCATTGAAAACACTTATTTCGTAATGAAAAGCAATTCTGCAGTATTTGTACATACTATAATCAAGAAATTTCAATGAACATGCGCTTGTAATTGTATCAAATAATTAGATCATGATGTCATAAATTTTAGGTGTAACTTTCGTTTAAAACCGTAGATAGAAATATAAACTTTTTTTCTATTTAACTATTACGTGATTTCTCCTAAACAATTATAAACATTACTGAAATTCGGTTTTGCAGTGATTTTAGTTTTGTTACACGACGCGATTGATCACAGCTCTGATATTAATCTAAGGAGTTCGCGGAGTTAGAGAAAACCGGATGCCTGTATAAAACCCATGACCTTGGATGAGCGACCACATACCCTTAAACAAGTCAGTCTAGATCAGACCTGGGACTGTCGCGGAGTTAGAGAAAACCGGATGACTGTATAAAACCCATGACCTTGGATGAGCGACCACATACCCTTAAACAAGTCAGTCTA
The DNA here is from genome assembly GCA_016746295.1 of Potamilus streckersoni. Lineage (NCBI taxonomy): Eukaryota > Metazoa > Mollusca > Bivalvia > Unionida > Unionidae > Potamilus > Potamilus streckersoni. Next base: position 60,709 of record JAEAOA010000327.1, on the reverse strand, counting down.
GATCAAACCTGGGACTGTCGCGGAGTTAGAGAAAACCGGATGCCTGTATAAAACCCATGACCTTGGATGAGCGACCACATACCCTTAAACAAGTCAGTCTAGATCAGACCTGGGACTGCATAGGACAAAAGCGAGCGTATTACTTCATCAGGGTCAATACTGAAACATGAAAATTACATGTAAATTTTAGGATACAACTGTACATTTAATACTTTGAAAACAAAATCGAAAGAAACAATTAATGCTATAAAGGTTCAATTATAGTTTTAGTTTAGTAGTTTTAAAAAGTAAAGATTTTGTTCTATTCTATATTTATAGCTTCATAATCTCTCAAAAGTGACAATTAAGATATTTTCTTGTATGATGGCTACGTCATTCTAGGCGTGAATTAACCCTTTGAAAGGCGCATTTTAAAAGAAATTAGCACAAAGACTACGGTGGCACAATTCATCCCGAAAAGAAGGGTATGGTGAAAAAAATATCTAGAAAGAAGTGTTTTAATTCACCTCAGATTGGATTTTAGCTGTCATCAGATCATATGAAATTGGCAAAAATATACACAACCAGACTGGGATTTGAAACAGGTGCTACATTAATGCCAGAATGGTTTTCTTTCGCCTGAACTCACTGAACAGACCGGGGGGATGGGGAATGCATTTAGTTTATCATCGCTTTTCGGAGATATATCCCGCGCCTTCTAGATTCTAACGTTAAGCTTGTTATGCCGCTTCTTTCATCTGTAGCTGTCGCAACTACGCTCTTGCACTCGGATTGCTCGTGATATAAATTAGGTGAATCAACATGACATATACACATGGATTGATGACTATAATAAAGTTTAAAAACATCTTGTCAGAGGAGATTTAAATAAAAAAGAACCAAGTTGTCTTATAGCCAAAAAATAAACTATTTCTTTTTAATAATTAAATGAGGTAATGATTACATAGATTCTCAGCTGAAATAATCCGTATTTCTCTTTTCAGACTCAAGTTAATTATACAATGTCTAAACCGAGGTGTCCGTCATAAGATGTTTGTAAATCCGTTGGATGTAGAATGATTTCTGCTGAAAAACACTATTTAAGATCTTCATATTTTACATCTCTTTCTACAGAGGGACACTTATTTTCATATTTAACAGACCAAGAACCCACTGTAAATATCTTTTATCAAGGGACACGACATTATCCAGAAACGAGGAATTCGTTCGGGCCATATCCTGATGTGAACGATTTTGTAAATTCATTTGTCAATAGAAACTGTTTGCTACATAATGTAGTTGATATTCCACGAAGCCAGTACTCGTGTCATTCAGAAAAAATGGAAAATTTGCCAGATAGATCATTTTGGAGACACAAGATTCCAATACATTCAGCAAAAAGGAGAAATGATCACCAAAATTTCGAAATGGAAGAAGCTGACCACTTAATGGAACCTTCTCTCTTGAACACGAATGGCTGTGTTTCGGTAATATCTAAAACTGATAGAGAAGATGTCCTTGTTAATGATGATAATTATAACTTGAAAACTGGCACAAATGACATTCACGAGTACAAGGTAAGACGCAAAAAAGTATATATTGAGAATACGAACATGTACAATTACGATCACTGTGGAAAGAGGAATTTTGCATGTCATCAGTGTAACTACAAGACAGACCGCAAAAATAATTTGAAAAGACACATTACAACCATGCACTCAGACTGCAATCGAAATCTAGAGTGCTGCGATGTTACATTCAAATGTAAGGCGACGCTTCGGGAACATGTTCGATCGCTCCATAGTACCGGATACAGGTGTAAGGTATGTGAAAGGAATTTCTGCCGCAAGGCACTATTGAGGCGCCATCTGACGGTACATAATGGTCAGAAAGATTTCCAGTGCGCATTGTGCGACTACGCAACCAGCCATAAAAGTAATCTAGAACGGCATCAGAAAGTTCATGATAAAAGTTTGAAAAGCGATGAGTATAGCTCGAAATGGAGGACCGTTAGATGTATATTACTTCTACAAAAACAAAAGCATCTTGCGTACGCAAGAAAAATAACTGGCGAGAGCAGTATTTATATTGACAGAGATGACATTCAAAAAGCTGATGTTCATTCAAACGAAACATTAAAAGAAGTTCCTAAGCTTGCATATAAGGAACCTAATGAAAAAGCAGCCAAATGCATTTCACACATGGAATCTATTGAATCCAACGAGGACAGTCATGTCGAGAAAAGTGACATTCAAGTAAAAAGGCTTATGTCAAATCTGTACGAAAATATGCCGCCGAGAGAAAGTTACGACGACAATTCACACATTCCATCCCACGACTGTAATAGTTTCAAAACACCGATGAATGAACATAAGCGTCAGACTTTCAGCAAGAGTTTTATAACGTCTACAGCGAGACAGACGCGATTGTGTCTTAACCCATATCATTGTGCGGAATGCAACAGTTCATTTTCTAAACAGAGGGCTCTATATTCTCATGATTGCAAGGGTTATGTTCATCTCTCATCCTATTCCGTTGTTTCTATATTTCGAAAATGGATTCAAAGTCGGTCTCAACACATTGTATCAACAATATAGGCACATTAAATCAGTTTTTGCTTTTCACACAGTTAACCGTCGTGAAGATCAACTTTGCATAGTTTTCAAATAAATTAAAAAAGAACGTCGTGGTTAAGTGTATATTTTAAGCAACCTATCACAGATAACCAGTGATATTTTAGTGTAAATATAAAAAGTGTCTCTTTTATTTCTTATAAAGTGAACTTTAAATTATATTAAAGTTACTCAAAATCGCACCTGTTATTTATTGGAAAATGAATGTTTTATTGTATAAATATTATTTCTCTGTCCACTTGAGTTCGAATCTCAGGCTCAGCCTAAGTAGGTATGTGAGAAAGCTTGCCAGTACCTTCCTGATGGTCGGGGATTCTAACGGAGGATTTCCCGGACTCTTACTCCACCAGTTAAACTGGCTGACATGAATAGCATATAATGTGCTGATAAATGGCGTTAAGCCCGCAACAACAACAACCACTATTATACCCTCCCTCCCTCTCTTACCTTACTTGACACACCCTAAAAGAAATTCGGTGGTAATCGAATGGATACTTCCAGATTTATGTCTTGGGTGGAAGAACATACAGCTGAAATAAGAAGAACAGGCACTTATGAAACTGTAGTTGATGAACATAACAATCGATGACCCTTCAGCCATTAATGAAATACCTAACGTCTAATTTAATTTTCAGTGTTATTAATGCAACTGAAAATACAGATTGAAGAAATTATACGGTTTAATAATCTGAAAATGTTGTCTTACATTGCTGTTAGTAATGATAACGTTATTTCTTCATTATCTTGCCAACCCTGTGCTTCGTCTATGCAGTGGCCCATTTTGGCGTGAAGCCCACGCCAACAATAACAACCATCCGTATTTGGTCTAAAAGTAAAGTTGTCGTAGTAGTTGGCGGTTTAACAATATTTTTCAGCACATTATATTCTATACATGTCAGCCAGTTTATTTGGTAAGGAAAAAAAACAAAAAGAATCACCTAGCCATGGGGAAACTACTGGAAAACTTTTTCACATGCCCACATGAGCGGAACCGAGATTCAAACTACGTGGAGAGACAGTTAAGGGAAGAGAGAAATTCTACACCATGGTTACGCAGACAATATGGGTATCACATACCCAATTAGCATTACCTAAAATATTTAATATCCTAAATCCCTGCTGGTTGTGACTGTCATCGATCTACAAAATGTTCCAACAATTAGCTGATGTGATTATCAATGCATCACTTGCCACTCGATTCCTCCATTAAAGAAAAGAATTCCCATTTGTTTGTAGTTATAGGATTCTTTATTTTCCAGTCAACGATAAATATGCAATTATAAATTGGCCTGGTCGTTCTGCTAGCTGCTTTTTGGGAACTTCAAGTGACGCTTTTAAAATTTGATGAGAATGAGATGTGCTCGCGAGTGATTAATCTTTATGCTGACATGCACGAACGAGTTTTGACATCATTTCATAAACTCTGCCAAGTATGTTCTTCACCATGCATAAATAAGTAACGCTTAGAGGTCTTTACAAACTGACAAGTTAAATACACAAGTTTTAGAAATAGGACGACATGCACAGTGATTTATCAAAAAAGCAAATACTCAAAGAATGTTAACACCAATATTTAATTAATTCTTAACTTCCTACATTTGTTTTAGGAAATGAGGAATATATATAGTCTAAATTACGCATATCAGTTGGGATTTGAAATATCTCAGATTTGTATTATGATTTGTAAACAGTTTTACTAACTGCGTGCTAGCCTAAAATATTACTGCCATTTTTAATCGTGGAATTGACTTTCTCTATCCATAAATCTGTATTTGGTCGAAATATTGGTGATAAAACCTAGAAACAGTCCAAATAAAAATCAATCCCTCTGGTATCTTATTATATTATTCTTATAGCTGTAAATATTTATTGAAATTTTTCAACAACATCTCATGATCTGTATCACTGACTTCTTTGTCTGCCATTTCTATCAATTTGCTCGTTGATCTTCCGCCAAAGGAATTCTTTTTTAAAATATCCGTTTATGTTTTGCAAATGTTTCTGAATTTATCCATCTTAATTTTATTTGTTTCACATATGCTTTTTTAAGACTTTTTTTACATCTTGACGTTTATTCTTTATCTTACAGGAGTACACATTTGGTTTTATTTGGAATAGCTTGGTTTTCGAAAGATTTTAGCAGTTACCTTGACTTTACCACGGGGCATTAAAGTAGTATTAGAAAACCAGGTTTTCAACTCACTTTGTTTTTTTACCCTCCAAACAAGTATAAATTATAGTCCTAAATTATCCCCCACCCCACCCCTTTTATTTCCAAAATAAAACAGGGTTTTGACTCACCCTCCCCCACCTCTTTTTTTTCCCCCTACTACTACCTGTAAACAGGTATTTTGTAACCAAACAAAACAACAGGTGTTGGAATGCGATAAGCTCTTTACACAGAGGTGACTAATTTGTTAGAACAGCGCATGTGTGGAATACAATTATTCTAAAGACGGCAAACGAGTTTTACCACAAGATAACAGGATGAAAATTAAACTGTGCATTAGAATGTTTCAGTTAACAAGGTGGAAATTAAACTAGCATTAGAATGAAAATGATATTATTTTATATCTCGTTACCAATGATTAATGATTCAACTGTTGATATTAAAAATATTTCACTATCACGACTATAGATACTAAATTTTACTTTACCACTCACACAGCGATGGGACTCAAACAAATCTTTCATTTCTGGTTTGTTCAGAGGATATTTTTTGTTGATAAAATATACCCTTGACCGATCGAGATCAATTGTGAGTTTAATATAGTTTTGTTGGCTAATGGGGCTGTGAAAGTTTTTAAATTCCGCTAGCAACTTTTGATACAATTGTTCGAGATAAGTGAAATACTCGCTGTTATCAGATCTGATGAGCGAAAGTTTTAACTTGTCACGTGTTCCATTAAAACATATACCTGATGTTTCATTATTAAATTCAACTGTCAATTGTTTACCGTCCATCATTAGATATTTGATGTTACTATTATAGCTATTTGTCATTGTCAAATTTTCAAGCATTATTTTATAAGTTTAGATAAAATTTCAGTTGGAAAAGATAATGTCGAGTATAGACCTATCATCATAACAATACCCAAGGGCAAATGTATCTACCCCATTTTCACAATAACGTTTGTCATCAAAATTATACAATCCACGTTTGATAATGACATCTGTTTCGAGTTTATGATGATTAGTTCGAATTGCCATAGCTCTCATAAAACTAACACCACCATCAAGCGCATACCTGTAGTCATCAAATTTCATAAACTTTTTAACAAAATTACGAGGCAGACCTTTGGCTTTTTTCGTTATTTTATTATTATCTAACAATACGGCATACATTTTACTACGTAATCCGATAAAGTATTTGATAGCGCTCGAGTTCATTTCATCTTTAAACTTACCAATAACCTTTTTATTTGTGTCGTCATGAAATTTACTGTCACGTTGATAATCGGAAAGATCAAACAGATGTCGATTATTGTACATGTCCTGATAGATGTCCTCACATTCAATTTCATACACGAGTGAATCAGTATCAGTAAACAATAATCTACTAGCCGGCCACTGATTTTTAACAAAAGTGTAATGAAAATCGTACATCATCCACTTTGATAAATCTAACACTGCAGCTCCAACATAGATCGGCTTGTTTAGTTTTAGATTTGTTTTTCTTCTTTGTATCGCAACAAGATTTTCATTAAATATTTTCATGCTCACAAAATCATCGTCTGACACAAGTTTGTTTCTGCGATTGACATCATTAACTATTTCAATATTTACACGTTTCCTAATATTCTCCATCGTCTTACCAAAAACGGAATTGTTCATCAGTTTAAAGAAGTTTTTCTCAAACTCTGTTTTCGCTGCAGCTCTTCTTGAAGTGTTGGAGTTAATATAACCTCTCATCCACGGCGACTGATTAAATTTTAGTACACGATGAACTTTTCTCAACACAAGACCAGCATCGACTGCTTGTTTTAAAACTTTGTAATGCAAAACATAATTTTTCTTATCAAGTAAATTTGGTACTAGTTTCTTGACCATGGAATGTTGCCTTGGTGATGCTAACGCTTGTTGTTCTTTTGATAACAAACTATAATCTATAACCATCGATTCCGCACAGAAAGGGTAATCGTTATGTAATTTGTGTAGCGAATTTGGATAATCAAGATCAACTTCAACGAAATAGGAAACATCGTCAGGTATCTTTTTTTCTGTCTCTGATAGAAATCGATCAACCGTGATCCAATGAAATCCGCTAAAAGGCATTGGTTCTGCCATCGAACCACCGTAAAGATTATTACAATCTAGATAAATTATATACTTCGAAGGAAGGTCAGGGTTATACTGTTTCAGGTATTTGTTGTTTGCTTCAGCATATTTTTTTGTTATCACGCTAATACCACCTCGGATACCTTTTTCAATAAAATTGAACATATCAACATCAGTCAGTAATTCTAACCTTACCTTACTAAACTTTAGCAAAGCATCCCATGACAACCCAGGGGCAGAATAATACCAGCAAGGATCTAGTCCATAATTATTATAACTCACTTCACGAAAACTTTCAAAAACATCTGCTAATAATAACACGTCAGTTTTCAGGTATAAATCATGATAATCACCAAAAGTCTCACAATCAAACTCTTTCCAGATATCTTGTGCATACCTGTACTCGTCATCAGTTATATTTTCATTTTTAAGTTGTGAGTAAAATTTGTCTTTGTCAGGTAAAGATATTTCATCAAATTTACTCCAATCGTCGAGGTATTCGTATGGAAAAACTCCTTTTTTAGCTAGTAGATTAAATTTATCTCCAAAACAGTCTCTTAGGTTATCAAATTTACTACAACCTTTTACTAGCTCATCTAACGAGGCTGCCATAAACTGCAGGCTGTCAATAAAACGTAATTTACCTAGCGTAACTGACATGTACTTTTCAAAATTATTTGGGATGCATTTGATGATGTTATCGAGTTTTAGACGAGCTTTTATCTCAGGATCACCAAAAGCTTCTACTATAATATGGCTATCATATCCTCGAAAATTGTGAAGAATAACCGGAATAAAATCTGGAGCATGAAATTTTAAATTACACTGATTATGAGCCGCTCCACGATACTGTCCAGTCAAATGACAATGGTCATGTACTTTTTTATCATCGTCAAAAGCTTTTTCACAAATATGACAAATTTCTGCTTGCTCGTGAGCGGATTCTTGTTGAGGTGTTAATTTTAACATTAGCGTTACTTTTTTCAAATGAGTAAATATATTATCAACTTCGTTAATCAACTGCTTGAGAAGCCAAACAGCTGGATTTTTACCACGATATAATTTGATTGATTTAGATAATCTAGAATCAGTACAACAAACTACCTTATACGCTACTCCACACGGAACATGATTTTGAACTTTTCTTGTACTCGATTGATTAGGATTATTTTCTACACCAAGTACAGGTTGAAGTAGGCATTCAAAATCAGCGTATATGACGAAAGGAATTTTTAGTTTGTGATTATGATGGACAAACTGTAACACACTATCTTTTTTAGATGGCATTGTTATTCTTTGCACATCACTACAGTACTGCAAATGCTTTTGTAATGTTTCATTGCTTGTACAGCCATGCAAGCAGCGGTAACAAAAGAACTTTTTGTTCTTATCCTTATTGTACTGTCTACCAACTAGTCCGTTAAAGTTTTTAATCCAAACATAATGATTTTTGTAGTACAGTAAATTTATAGTTGATTGTGAAGCTTTTTCTGAAATATATCTCGGATATACGTCCTCCTTTTCATCTAGTCCGAAAACGTTAATTGAAACATTATTCTGCTTTTCAAATTTTGGTATTTGATTTTCTGCCACTGGAAAGTTAATATCTTTAAAATTTAATCTAGACACATGACTGATATACCTTTCAACACGAGTAGCGTTTTTTTCTGCTGGGAATAGTGCGGAAAGAACAGCCCATTGGAAACATTTGTTATCTACGTTTTTGATGTTTATACAACATCTTTTACTTTTTATTTTTGGTGGCAGGTCGACGTATGAACTACCTCGTAATACATTATATTTCATCGTGTGAAACAATATTCCTTTGATCATTTCAAACTTCCAACCCGAACCTAATTGACTAAATTCCTCTATTTTTTTTCCAATTTCTTGGTGTATTTCATCAGATAGTGATAACAGATCAGTCCCAAGCAAAACACGTCTCGATTTTGCGTTAATATAAGGTTCTGCAATTTCCTTGTTAGTTAATTCTTCCATTATAACTAACTTTGAAAATATAACATGATATTGCACAAATAATCTGATACTTTTGTGTTTTTCGAGCTCACGTTTTACAATTGTCTGTAATAGGTGGTAAAGATTAGTTGCAGTAAAATTTACTAAAACAATTTGATTATCAAACTGATGACTATTATCAAAACCTGCAAAAGCAGTCGCTATTTTATTAGGTTCTCCCATAAAGCTTCTCTTAGCTATATCACGCAATTTTAACATTATTATACTATAATGTAATATCTAATTGATAATTTTTTCACACTGCGCATGCGCTAAAAATCAATTAGAGATAAAAAATATCTCCTATAATATAATGACAGCAAATCTAACAAACACATGTGAGCAAGAAGCATATCAAGTTCACCCAAAATATAACTTTATCTCACACTGCGCATGCGCTAAAAATCAATTAGAGATAAAAAATATTACCTATAATATAATGACAGTAAATCTGACAAGCGCACGTGAGCAAGAGATTTATCAAATTCACCCAAAGTATAACTTATACGCTGGAAATGTAATTGGTTCGGTTATTAACATTAAAACTAGAATACCTGTTGGCAAATTAACGTCAGCGGGTTATAATATTAGTGTAAAGGGAGATAATGCCGAGAGGATTGCAATATTTAGAAAAGATTTTATTTACACGTTGTTCTGCGATGATATTCCAGAGGGACAGCGTGTATATCATTATAATGGTAAAGTCACTGATGATAATATTGAAAATTTATCCTTACAAGATGAGTTTCAGCCGCACCCAGTATTTGATTTATACGAGGCTAACGATCGCGGTATTATTAGAAATAGAAAAACTAAAAAAGTTCTTAGTAATATTAGCAATATGGGATATATCAGGGTAACTGTTAGAGGAACATCAACAAATCAAGTTCGTTATCTTGGTCATAGGTTTGTTTATGAGGTGTTCAATGGATCTATACCCAATGGTCTTGTTATTAATCACATCAATAATATACAAACTGATAATCGATTGGAAAATCTGGAGATAGTAACGCAACAGGAAAATGTGAGAAAAGGAAAAAATAGTAATGGTATTAATTTTAGATGCCCAATAAAACCTGTTATTTCAAAAAACCTCGAAACGGATGAGGAGATCGAATTCAAATCGATTTCAGCTGCGGTGAAATATTATAAGATAAATCCCGCAGTCGTAAAAATTATAGCTGATGGAGCAACAAAATCAACTTTTTCAAGAGAATACGATGCTAGGATTGGTTTTAGATATGATGATCAATAATATTTTGTAATTCGGTTTTAGTCAAGCAATGATGAGCAAATGCTATGATATCATCGTGATTAAATTTTAGCGTCGTTACTGCACTTTCATTAATTTTATTTTTTTCTGCTTCTGTTAGTAATATTTTATGAGAATCACCTTGCATTACAATAACATCAACACTATAACCCAACAAACATTTTCTTACCGCTTCAGCTAGTTCGTTATAATTTACTATATTAACTTTTTGGTGATATTTTATCTCATCGGTCATCTTATAATAATAAATTAGATAAAAATATATTATAATAATGGACTTGATGAAACGACTCGCTGAACTCTACGAAGAAGATACTAGTGATAAGGTCGTCAGTGATAAGGTCGTCAGTGATGATGTCATACATAGTATTACATTTTCCAAAGATTTTATAGACAAATCTGTTGGTTATAGCGAAGATGATATTTTATATAACAATGAATCTGATGATGATGGTGAAATAGTCACTGTTGCTGACAGATCTAATTACAGCAGATCAACAACTAAACGGTATAATGTCAAGTATCACATTGCTAAGCAGCTAATTAAATTTAATTTTACCGTTGCCGAACAACAACTGTTCTGGCAGTTAATCAAACCTTTTTTAAATATCAAGATCCCAGGCCGACAGAAAAATATCAAATTCGATTTCATATTTGTCAAGATTTTTAATCTAATGACGATCTCTAACGATCGTAAGCAGTATCTAATATCATTATGTAAACCAGTAAAATGTAAATCTGTCAAACAAAAGTATGAGTTAATTTATAATAGCATTATATCATAATCTGCTTGGTTGGGATCCAACTGTTAAATTTATCACTATACCCACGCCATTTGACTAAACTTTTATCCCCTTTTTTTCTAATCACTTTCTCGATAACAAAAACATCCTGCTCAGTTTTCTGTAGTTCTTGTTCATAAAAACTACCTACAATCGGTTCCCCTGCCAGATCTTTTAAAACATATGTTACAGGTAATGTTAAAAGTACCTTATCAACCACAAATACTTCTTCGCTCCAGTTCGGAGTAAATCCTTTTGCAAACACCTTTTTCATCAAAGAAATTCTAACTTTATCACCAACCTTAAATTTATGTCTGCGGTACATGTTTTCATTTGCTAATATTGGATTTTTAACAGCTTTTTTAGGTGTCATTTTGATGGTTCGATGTTTCGTGTTATTATATTCGCTTATGATTTGAGAAAGGTCATCGATGTACCTGTTGGTGTTTTTAGCTGTCATATGTTTGTGTATTTTCTCGTTTAGCGTGCGATTAAATCTCTCAACAACAACGCTTTTACCTTCGTTTCCTGTAACATACCTTTTTATATTATTTTGTTCTAGAAACTGTTCAAACTTTTTGTTAAAAAACTCAGATCCATGATCAGTCCAGATTTTGTTTGGTTTTCTTTCTGTGCTTGTTATTATCTGCTTTAGCGCATCGGTCATTGAAGTTCCTGTCTTATCTGAAACAGGTATACTGAAAGCGCATTTGCTAAAAACATCTATAACATTAAACAAATACCTTTTTGGAGCGCCATCAGCGCCAACGTTAAACTGAGCTAGATTGGATACATCCACCAAATCTATTGCCCAGATATCATCTACACCATTAGCGACAACTTTACGTCGTTGGAACTTTTTTTTTTAGGTCTGTGTAGTTCGACTGCAAGATCATCATATACCTTATTTCCCCAATCGTGAGGTGATTGACGAGACTCTCCGAGTCCAAGTTTATATTTTGCTCCAATTATTCCCTGAACAAATTTTCTATCAAAACGTTCTCGTAGATTTGTTGGCTTCATATCACGTAATTCGTCTAACATTACTTTATCACAATCTAATTTTGAGTTTTCATGATCACGATAACAGATATCATGACGCATTGCTATTGCATCCACTTGATTGTAAGGCTCTTGTCCTGGCAATGGATTGTCGTTTTCATCTAGTTGTTGATCTAGCGGATTCCATGGACCAGTGTACTTATGACCTGGCAATGTCCAACCGCCTTTTGGTTTTGGTAATTTTCCAATTAGTTTATGTATATCTATACCTGACCCTATTATTTCTCTGTTGTTACAACATTGACAGTATGCGACAATTTTATTTTGCTCAATACACAAATCTCTGTCAGAATCACAGTTGCATATCATTCTATATTTTTAGTCGTCGACTAAAATAATATTAGGATAACCAGATCCTAGCGACGTCGCTGGAGATACTATCGCTGGGGATGTTTTCTTTAAAAATGTATTTTTTCTTTTTCCACAGATTGCACAAATACTTTTTAATATTATCCTGTTGTTTTTTGTTTTTTCTGTTGTTTCATTAATACCTTCTGTTTTAGTTTTACACTTGAGACAGTATGTTGACATTATTATACTTATAAGTTTAGATAAAATTAATTGCGATCTCATCATTAGCGTGAGAAGGTTGCTTATCAAACTGTAAAATAAATTTTAAAAAATTAAGATTTCTGCTCATCTGTCGGATAAACATAATACAATAATATCCGCAAGCAGACGTTCCAACAGGTTGGAGTTGATTTGACGAATAATATACTTTTGTAAATTTTTTTTTCATATACTTTTTTATTACATCGCTTGGAGGAAGTCCAAACGAGTCAAAATAATTATTATTATAAACTGCTACCCAATGCGTACCAGATCCGTCATTAAAATCTTGTATATTAATAACACATGAACTTACAGCAGATGGTGATTTTATTGCTGAGAGCTCATCTTTAGAATAAACTCCGTGAAATCCAGGAACCGCTTTTAACTTATCAATGATATCAAAATTACTCAACGGGGTCGACGAGTTCCTGGTAATGTTAGACCACGTCCGATTCCTAAAAGATTTGGCAGCAGACTTCCCGCTAGTCCCGCCAAAAGTGGAGCGAACGGAATAATTCCTCCTTGTTTTGTTTGATTGCATATGCATTTGCACTTTGGTGTTGGTGATTTTGTTTTTATTACTTTCTTTTTTTTTGTTGTTGGTGATTTCTTTTTCTTTTGTGGCATTATAATATATTATTTACATAAAATTTACAATTTTTTTATTCCACTTCCACGAATGATACCATTACCTTCGACTGCTTTCTTCGTTGCGCCAGATATTGCTCCAGACGCTGCTGCTAGTCCTAATGTTCCCAACACCGGCAAAAGTTTAGGTATTATTGTACTAGTTAATACTGATAATGCCGGACCAAGAAAACCACCTTCTTTTGCCATCGCTGTCATTTGTGCAGCACTCAAATTTAAAACAAAAGTTTTTTTACGATCATACTTTTTTACTTGATTTTTTGTTAGCATTAATTTTGTTAAAACACCATCAGAAATATTAGGATTGATCTTTAATGATACCTGTTCTCGCTTTGCAGTAGCAGCTACTAATTTTTTAACTTGGCCATCAGTCAAATACACTTCTTTTACAATATACTTTGCCATTTTATATAACAACTGTAGATTAAACTTGAACTGTCATTTTACCTCCAATAGAATCTACCGTGATAAATCTATCACTAATCACTAATGCGTATACGTATAACGGCGCTACTGGAACCGCCCCAAGTGTCCAGGTAATTTCAATATCCGCTGTGCTGTCTACAGCTCGCTCGTTATGTTTACTAACATCAAAATGAAATATAGGATAAAGCGTACGAAATTCTTCTACTGATATTTGAGTTCCATCTTCAACATCTTGATATTTTTGTATTGCGTCAAGCAGGTACATGTACGGTCGAGAAATATTTTTATTAGCATCATCAGCAAAATTACACTCGATAGCTCGTTCTGGATATTGCTTTGAATTTAATCTAGCGTATATTCGTCTGACATCAGAGTGATCAAATACTGCATTATTTTGTTGTTGGTTACCTCGTCGAGCTTGTTGTTGAAATACGACAAAGATATTTCTCGGCAGTTGTTCGCTTGATGTTGTTGTGACCCTCCACGTGTAGTCAGTAGTATTTGGAACCGCTGTCTGATATACCTTATGCTGCTTAAAGTAAATTCTGTTTGTATGCTTATCAAGCGTGTTATTTAGTTCTGACATTTTAGTGATTGATGGTGTTATACGTGGCATCCACAAAGAAAGTTTGTTTATGATAAACTGTACATCAGCCCCTCCAGATCTAAACAAGCAATCGTTTTGGTCTGCTCGATCTAAAATAAGAGTATGTTTTACTCCGCGAAATACTTTATCATAATCGCGACAAAAGCCGAAAATCATGCTTAGCGGAAGCATCATTGTAATTTGACGTGATCCTGCTGCAAGTTTTCTTCGCCTAGCAAAACCTTCGTTATAGCGTGGATTTCTCACATCAAGTGTGTTAAGAAGTAAATTTAACATCGCAGTACCGTCTGCAGCTGCAGCTGGTGGTGTTATATTTAGATTATTAAAAGCTGCTGTAAGAGAAACTCTTGTAGCGTTTGCATTAGCATCTGCAGCAGGTGCGACAATATCTAGTGCAGCAGCATTAGCAATGAGAAAATTTCTCACAATTACAGTATTTTCATCAGCATTAGCTCCATGTACTATAGCGCCTCTCTTTAAAAATTCTGTTGATTCAGCTATACCCCGTCCAGTATCTTTAAACCACATCATATTAGTTGCAGTTGATCTCGAGTAATCGTCGGAAAACGAAATAATATTTAAAATTGTACTTGCAACTTGTAGGTGACTCGAAATATCTTCTACAGTTTGATTGGCCAGTTGATATCTAGCACTTTTGAATAGACTCCAACCGTTATTTATAAGAGCTACTTCTGCTCCAACTGCAATTGCAGCAGGTGGATTAGCTACTGTCATAATCTGACCACGAACTTCTAACATAGCCTTATGTGGCAGTAGAAATACATCTTCATCTCTGGTGTTAAAGGTTCTAATACCAGTTTTATTTGGTTCGTTAGAATTTTCATCAAGGTACTCAACAAACTCGAATTCTGTCACATCGTTGTCGATGTCATAAGTTTCTGTTAACTCGAGATAATTTTTAACAGACATTTTATTTTATTAGATTATATAAAATTTTATTGCGGCACTGTTACTTTAGATATTAATTTTTGTATGATCTGCTCACCCTTTGGTGATAATAATTTTTTTGTTGTTGTTATCATAGCTTTTTGAGTTTCTTTTGTTGGAGCGATTTCTGAGATAGCTTGTTTTATTTCAGATGCAGTCGGTGGATCTCCTTTTATTTTATTAGCTATTTTTTGTCCCACCGCAGTCCCAGCGGCAGATGCAGCCCCAGTTGCAAAAGCTTTACCCGCGTCAATAGCAATTGGTGCAACTTTACGCGCTAGTCCTGGAATATTTTTAATAACTTTAGTGAATATATTTCCAAAAAATCCTCCTACTATTTTTCTTCGATAAACTTTTTTTCTTTGTTTCATTATATTTGATGTTTCATAATTTTTACTTTTGCTCGCGTAGATGTAAATAATAAGTTACAATTTCATTACTAACATGTAACTGTTTTCCTGATTGATCTGTCAACTGCATCCTTATACTTGTTATTTGATCTTCAACGTTTAAAGGATAATAGATAATATGTCGTGGAGTTATTTGCATGAGAGAACCTGGCGGGACTTCTGGTGAGAAACTGTAAATCGTTTGACCTTTGCTACCTTTTGATGTATAAGAGCCAGAAGCAGTAGAGCAATTTACTAATATTGTATTTACTTCTGTTATATTTGATGGCAGTTCACTGTCATATGTAATAGGCTGATCAAGTGCAGTGTAAGTTTTTTCAGTAAATCCTAACAGTTGTGCAATACTTCTTTCTCTTGGTTCAAGATTGATTGCTATATTTTTCAAAGTTATCCTAGTTCGTAATGTGTTATAATTTGCTGCTAATTCAAAATTATCAGCCACACCGTTAGCTTTTGTTATGAGCTCTTTGATCGTCTTGTTTAGATCTTCAATATTATAAGCTCCTTGCGGAATTTTTATTTTTTTTGTTGTAGATATTGTAGGTGTTGTAATCATAGTAAAATACATTTCATCGTTAACATCATTTTTCACGTTAGGTATAGCATTCCAGCAAGTACAAGAAATTAATCCAATTTCATATTGTTTTGCAGGATCTAGTTCTATAGGTGGAATATAATTTACTGAAAAATTTGCGCTATCTTCTGTAGACTCGCTAGAGTTTAGTAATAATGTTTGCATTCCTTTAATATTATATCATTTTACAAAATTAAGTCGCCGCGATTAAGTCGCGGTGTAAAGTTTCATATTCGTCAGATGTTAATAATTCACTCGATCTTAGATGATCAAGTATGTCAATGATTTCATTATCAAGTTCAACACTAACATTCCCAGCTTCCTTTGATGATATTAATAACATTAATCTACCTATCATTTCAGTAGTTGAAGTAAATACTTTTACACCAGTTCCTGTTTTTTCTTTTCTATATTTTTCTACACGAGATTTATCGAGTTTATCAAATTTTCTTTTAAAACTCCACCCTTTACCAAAAGGTTTTGCTCTGCTATTTTCTGCTGTTTTTTTAAACGTGAGAGCAATGACACCCTTTCTCATTCTTTCATAAAGTGGAATCATATTATTAATCTCTGTAACCGTGTTTAATTCATCTTTAGCAGCAGCTCCGTCATTAAATATTACATCAAATTTATCGATTAATGCTTGATATTCTGCATCAGTCCACTTGCTTATATCATCAATACCCCTTATATTTTCTTTGTTTAAAAAATCATTATATTCACTAACTTTTATCTCATCATTTGCTTTTTTTGTAAAATAAAATCTTTGATCTCCAACTTCCATAAACTTTACAGTAAGATCACCGACTCTTTGTTGCTCCTCTCTGATATCTTTTATGTCTCCTGATAAATTTGTTATAATATTTGTTATTCCTTGCGTTGTTAACTCTGCTAATCTTCGCTCAAGTTCCAGCGGATTGTTTATCAATCGATCTGTTTCTGCTTGTCTAGCCGCAGGATCAGCTATATTTGCTGTAAGTGCCTCAATCAGTTTTCTCTTTTCTTCATCAGATCTAGTAACAAGTTTTGCAGCAGCTGCTTCCTGTTGTTCTCTAACAATTCCAACCAAACCTTTTTCCTGTAGTTGCTTAAGTTCTTCTTCTGACAGTGGTTTAGTTTCAGGTTGTTTACCTAATAATGCTTCAGTAACCGGCTTGAAAATTGTAGCTGTTGTTTCTGTAGCAGTTACTTGCCCACGTCGCGCTTCTTGTACTTTTTGCTTAAGTGATGCCTGAGATTGAGCAAGTTTTTTTAGATCTTCTATGTGTTGTCTGTATCTTGTTCGTTTGTCCATTATTATAATTATAAATTTTATAAAATTGAAACGCTTTATTGTAAGTAAGTGTTAATACAACAGCGAAACATTTTAGTTGGATCATTTGTAAGTTTATCAAATAAGAAAAAGTTAAATTTATCTTTTGTAGCATTACGGTAAAGTTCAATAAACTTATCTTTTGTCACGCCACCGCATTGCTCGCTTGCAATATTTCTAACGTCAACATTATCCAATCCTGGAAATAAAATAAAACAACCCGTATTTCGCCTAATAAACCTGTCAACATTATAAAATCCTTGAGCGAGATAAACAGAATTACACTGTTTGTTACGGGATAGTGAAAAATATGATCTTATTTTGTTCATCTCCATGTTATTTAGAGGAATATCGTCAAAAACTACTATCTTATGTTCATCTGCATCAAGTTGATTAACTGGAATAAGATCTTCTGGCTGCCTAATTATAAAAAAATCTTCACCAGCTTTAAGATCATCACGAAGCTTGTTATTATACTCACTTAATAACTCATACTTATCTTGCTGTGGATTGATTGTGTAAATATAAACTCTGTCGTAGTTAAAATTATCACCAAGAAGCAAATTCATAAGCAAATTTGTTTTCCCCGATCCAGTTCGCCCAACAATAAGATAATGACAATCAGGAAGTTCATTGTTATGTTTATGCTTCACTAGTCTCTCTGTATCAAAGTTTAGTATCGACGATTTTGCCATTTTGTATAATATTAAACTAGTGTTGATAATTTTATCTAGGATAGTAAATAATGAGCTACTATACAAAATTTGGAACACTATTAGAAGATTTATCCACAAAACGTTTTAAAGGTGACTTATCCAAATATGCAACTCTTGATCGGCTCAAAAATGAAATCAATAATTTACTAAATCTTACCAGCGTAGATCCAGATGAAGTTGTCATTTTCCAGGACAAAGAAGGACGATTAAAGACGAGTAATGTAAAACTGTCAGATGTAGTTGTACGAAATCCAAATGGGAATATTGTTATGACACAAAACAAGATTACAGATCTTGGAAACCCAAATGAGGATGGGGATGCTGTCACTAAAAAATACGTCAATGATCGGGACGCTTCAATTATTAATGAAATCACAGCACTCAAAAATGATTTTACCAGTCACGTGAACACATTTTTAAGTTTTCGCAGAAGCATAAACAAAATTAAAGATGAATTTTTTGGAAATCCATCAAATGTTGGCATTACACTCGCTAATATTAACACAAAACTCAATGATATTATTAGTGGAATTCCTAATATTGTTGAGAAAACAAATATGATTAAAATACCTCACAAACAGATTAAAAATATTGTGTATACTGTTGCATCTGGGTCTAGTACATGGACGAGGCAAAATAATTCTATCAAATACACTGCAGAAGTTACTGGTATGTATAGATTGTCAGTGCTTAGCAATGCAAAGTTTAGAATATCTACCAAATATCTATCTCATCATCTAAATGATGACTCATCTGGAGTATTATCTGTAATAATAAACCAAAATTCTGAAGAAGAATTTGTACTTGAACCAGTTGATAAAACTTTAAAATTAGCAATTTTTCTCTGGTGTTTGGAATTTATAGCTGAACAACCAGCTCTTATTATGGATTAACCAAACATAGGACTATGTAAACAAATATTATAATGAAAAAAAGTATAGTTGATTTTAATCATATTTCAAAAGATATTTCAGAACAGGATGTGGACGCACTAAGACAATACTACAAATATTATCACAAAAAACATTGGTGCGTTAAAAAATGTTATAAATACTACAACAAGATCCTTCGAGTAATATCATATCTACCATTGTTAATGACCAGTTCCGGTATAATTTCAAGTGGGATATCGTTAAATCCCTTTTTGTTAATTATATCTGGTATTGGTGTTTCACTTACAGCGGCGTGTAAAAAAGTAGAACCAAGACTTTTGATAAAAAAGCATGGATGTTTAACATCAATTAAAACTTACAAGAAACTACTTGATCAGATCCGGTCTTACCTACGAGGAGTCAAATATAATATGGATGATTTATTACGTGAATTTCGTATTATTGATAATATGTTAACAGACATTCTACCAATGAGGGTTAGCAAGTATGAAAAAAAATATCAAAAAAAATATGAGTAACGTAAAATTTTATCTAAACTTAAGATATAATATAACTAAAATAATATCATTTTCATTCTAATGCTAGTTTAATTTCCACCTTGTTAACTGAAACGTTCTAACACACAGTTTAATTTTCATCCTGTTATCTTGTGGTAAAACTCGTTTGCCGTCTTTAGAATAATTGTATTCCACACATGCGCTGTTCTAACAAATTAGTCACCTCTGTGTAAAGAGCTTATCGCATTCCAACACCTGTTGTTTTGTTTGGTTACAAAATACCTGTTTACAGGTAGTAGTAGGGGGAAAAAAAAGAGGTGGGGGAGGGTGAGTCAAAACCCTGTTTTATTTTGGAAATAAAAGGGGTGGGGTGGGGGATAATTTAGGACTATAATTTATACTTGTTTGGAGGGTAAAAAAACAAAGTGAGTTGAAAACCTGGTTTTCTAATACTACTATTAAACTCCTAAAGACCCCCTTCAATTCAGAGATTTCTTTATTTGTTTTAAATTTTTATAAATTCCTGTTACACAACACTTTATTTGTTCTGAAATGTTTAAATTGAAGTACTGGCATTTATTTATTACAAAGTTTTTCTGTGCAAAAAATATCCCATTTTGAAAAGCTTTATTTTTCTTTCCATATAGAATGTAAAAGCAATACACTGATGAACCTTGCTGATAAGTCTATATGAAACAAAGAAAGACCAGCACCTATATGACTGAAAGGCAGGATTAAAACTTATCTCCAATTTCTGTGTAAAATTAGGCAATATTCACATCACATTCCATCAGACCAAACAATGTATGTCAAACTTTTATATTTGCCACACCTTTTCAAATTTACACATGGAGTTTTTTTTTAACTTGACAGCAAACAATGTGTGTGACATCTGTCCGAAAGTGTGCAGTGTTGATGTTGCATACGCTGCAACCTCGAGTGACAGCTGTCCGAAAGTGTGCAGTGGTGATGTTGCACAGGCTAAAATCCTCGTGTGACAGCTGTCCAAAAGTGTGCAGTGGTGATGTTGCACAGGCTGAAACCTCGTGTGACAGCTGTCCGAAAGTGTGCAGTGTTGATGTTGCATACGCTGCAACCTCGAGTGACAGCTGTCCGAAAGTGTGCAGTGGTGATGTTGCACAGGCTAAAATCCTCGTGTGACAGCTGTCCAAAAGTGTGCAGTGGTGATGTTGCACAGGCTGCAACCTCGTGTGACAGCTGTCCGAAAGTGAGCAGTGTTGATGTCGCACAGGTTGCAATCTCGTACTAAATGAATAGATTGTGAGCTAATTCATGATATCAAGTGAATACAGCCAATCGTGGTGAACTGTATATACCAACAGTACCTATATTATCAATTAAATCTAAGAGTCTGATTCCTAATCATGTTTTAAAAATATAGGTATTTGCATATGTCCATGTACTTATTAAGATCAACTGTGTAAACTTAATTCCAATGACCTGTTTGAAAATTTTTAGCATATTTGTAAGTAAGTCAGTTAAAATATATTAAGTAGACTGGTTCATTAGAACATATCAGCTGATGCTACAATACCGCACTCTGCCAAAGTGATAAATTAAAACAGAATACATATGCAAATTCGTGACGGAAAAAACATTTAAAGAGAAAGTGAGATACTATATGATATACTGAATGTGAAATTTTTATCCCAAGCATTCTAACATATATAGACATTTGCTCATGTGGGATATGCATCCATGTTAAGATCAATTGTATAAAGTTAATTCAAACAATTTGTTTGAGCATTTCTGGTGTAATGTTTGGAGCGACAGTTAATTATTATCAGTAATTAATAATGCATAAAGTAAAATGGTTTATTAGAGTGTTATGTCAGCATATGCCACGCTTCCGCGATTTGTCAATCAATGGCTTAACCAAATCGAACAATGAACAGGAAAACATTTTGTGTTAGACTTACATCGTTTTGCTATTTTCTTACATACAAGGTAAATAAACTTGGAGGAAGTTATATTTTATTCCTTTGACCTCTGTTTGCTTTTGACATTCTTAATTCTCTGAGTTTAAAACGACAATTTGAGTAGACTATTATAGAGTTCTCATCTCCATTCTCTCATTAAGTACCATATGTTATGTATCGGCTCATTTCAAGTAACAGAAAGAAAAGAGTGAAGGCAACAAGCTTTGTAAGTTTTAATAAAAATAATTTATTTCCCTAGAAAACACGGTGACAAGGTAAATATATGAAATAGGACGTATGATTTACGAACAAATTCCAAACAGTTGTCATTGAAATGTGAGACACATATAAGTCCTATCATTAAACAGTTCTAAATGAAGCTAGTCTGAATCTCAATTCCGTTCCAAGATGGTGGTTGATGACGTCAGACGAAGTTTTACACAAATGTCCAGAATATTTACTTTGAATTACATTTGTACTGTTCGGTTCCAATTTAGAATTAACTTCACTAAAAGTCTGTGTCCAAGCAATTTGTGAGGTACTCCAGGGCAAATAATTACTGTTTAACTAGGGGATGAACTACAGATCTACAACAATTTGCATCTCATTCTTCAGACATACAAACAACTATTTCAAGCACTAGAAAAGAATACTTGTCTTCAAATTATATAAACCAACTCTACTAGGTGTTATAATATGACTGAGTGACTATTCCTTACAGTTAACTGAGTATTTAAACATAATGAAAACATCATTTCATCGACACGCACGAAGAACAGGTGGTGATTTCGAAATCTCATCAAGTGTAAACAAGTATAACTAGAAATGACCTCGGTCACAACCAATCGTCTATCTAGCCTGTTTATCAGAAATCAATCTAAAAAGATTGCTTAAACATGACGCTTCACTCAAAATATCAGACCCTGTGAATATAATCATCGTCATAATAAAGTATAATGATGCAAAAATGAGATAGAAAGGATTCAAATTTTAACACACAGGTAATCAAACTACATGGTCGTAACACATATAATTAATTTTATAAACAATTACTGAAAGCCATGCAAGAAGATTTGTGTTACTTATATAATCATAAAGGCATCAATCAACTGCTTGGACCTATATATAAATAGTTCACATGACCTAAAGGCACAATATCAACTAGAAAGATGCCTTCACGTGTTGGAAACAAAAGGTCTCATTCTGACTTAAAAGATATTTTCTCTGACAGAATTTAAAACGATCCACCATTGCAACTTTAAAAGATATAGGAGTAGTTACAAGTCGATAATATTTGGTATCAACCCGACAAAGTCTATACTTGTGCATTTTTTACACAAATTTTAATACTGTTATTTTGTTAAAGTTCAATTTAAAAACTTGATCACGTAAAGTTTGTAATTTTCAATTTCATAGTTCTTTTTTAGAGTCAATATATACATATAAAAATTTCATGTGTCTCTCTTTAATAATCAACTTGGCATACCAATTTAAACGTTTATGAATATAACACATTCCGGACTCAGATCACAATTATCTTTCCTTTATAGTCTCTGCATTCGTGTCTTAAAACTTAAATTTTCACTGTGTTCAACCCCTAATAAATCATAATTTAAAACACCTACAAAAAACTAACTCATTTTGAAGTTCTTGTCAAAGGTTACCCAGTAGAGAAGAAGGACTGTAAAAATGTTACGTGCAATAGGTCAGTTGTCAGGTCTGGAATAGAATTAAATGTTAATTTATTTTAGTTTATGCCCAACTTGAGGTTCTTGAGTTATTGTAGGTACACATTGCCAGTGTTGCAATGGGGTTTATATGATAATGACCATTGAGGGAGGAACTGCCACTGGTGATGTGATAAGATGATGTAATGTAAAATTATAAGGCTGAGACAGTGGCTAACACTTGGATAGGGGTGTTCTGGCCGATCTGGGAATTATGCAAGAGACTGTTATTAGCCTCTTGAAGTCTTCATGGGGCTTGTTATGGGTTGGGGTGGGGAATGAGCAGAACGTTTCCTGATTGTTGTCATTGGCTACAGAATTCAAAGAGCCAACCAAATTAGATAATCTTACATAACATTTCATGATCATACAGAGTATCGCTGGTTTTCAAATTTACAGACTATGAAGGTAGATTTTCACTTCTCTGGCTTTTCAAAGGTACAGACAATGGATTTTGAGTCTCTGCATCAAACGTGATTTGTGCTGGATTTAAATCTGGAGGTTTTCCATATGGTGCAAACAGTTGAGTGGATCCTCTTGATTGCAAGCAACGGCCAATTAAAATGTGACATTACCGGGAAAATGGTCTCTGCCAAACTTAGACAAAAAATTTCCTTTTTAAGTGTTCAATTTATCCTGGGAGTAATGACATATCAATTATTTTGTTCAGGGCATGTAGCAGCAATAGTGTTAATGATAATAAAACGGTTCTCAGAACTTATATTAGATAGTTTGTTGTCAGCAGGTAGATTTACCGTTAACTTTATAAATTTTGTTTGGAAGTTGAAATACATTCATTGAAATAAAGATACTTTTACGAACATTACATACATAAACTGAACGCACATCATGCTTTCTGTTTATGATTTGTCTTTGACTTCCTACTGTGTGCCTGATTAAAAAATTATAAAATTTGGTGATCGCACATAGGAGAAATTACCAGGTTTCCCGTCGTCCAGGTAAAATGGGCAGAATATCGTCAGCTATTGATCTTATCGGGAAATACCGATTTCTCCAATGTTACGCTGTAGCATTCCTTAAAGCATTTCATCACGTTCCTAAGAGGCTGACGACAGCTTCGGAGTACGATTCGCAGCCCCCCCCCCTCCAGGCTGCTTTTATTTTCATATATAATATACACTAGAATATTGATTCATTTATAATTATTCACATTTATGATATCATTTTGCTGTTTAATCATTCTTTGTGTAACCAATCCCCAAGTATCGAAAAGTGGATTACAGTTTTGATAGCACTAGTTAATGTTTGTCCCAGGTGAAGTCAATCGCCAAACACCTGTAAATCATTTATTTCGTTAATGAACCGTGCAATCACTCGTAGTTATTGCTGCTAAGTAAGAGACTCTGCATACTGACGATTCGCCATTCATTTTTGGACTCTGTCCCATGCACATTTATTGTTAGTTTGCAAAACTTAGTAGAAAAAGCAAGTGAAATCATTTACACAAGTAAACCCTAAGAAAGCCAGATGTTACCAAAATAATGAATACATGCAACATTTTTCGAAATGCGTGAGGAGGGGGAAACCCTCTTCCCGCTCAATATCAATCAGTCACACCTTACCCCAATATTAATTGATGTATACACCCAACCCTGGCTACTTTGACGCATGCGTTACAGAAACTATAGTCCTTCGTCTCCGTACACGAACATATTTATAGGACTTTATCATCTTATGTAATCACAGAGTGCAATCCAATCAACCAGTCTATGAGATCTGGTCCAGATGCATTTCGTTGTCCGTTACTGGTATATTGTGGCTTCTGTCGCGCGTTAGCTTGTAACGTATATAGTTCTGAGATTCAACTTTATATGGGCACAGGATACACAGAGGTAAATGTGGGAGTGATCCATACAAGCACTTACACTACTCACTTCTGCCCACATGAGTTCGAGTCTCAACTCAAATAGCGTGGGTATTTAAGAAAGCTTGGTGGTTTTTCCCGATGACTTTATATAGGCATATATAGGCATATCGTGTGCAAAAGAATGTTAAATCCAACAGCAAAGACAAACTACATCTTTACAAGGAAAGCATTCCTTTCTTTCTCCTGCGTATTAGGCAAAATATTTACATTCTGGAAAAAAGCAGTTGGACAAGACAAAACAATACTGCAGTAACTGCCATCTAAACTAAGTATGATGCACGTATCGAGCATACGTTTTATCCCCAGGTGGCATGTTACCTCCAAACTTACACCGATGTGACAGATGCATTTTGCGAAACAGATAACCCATTGTGAGGATTCAGAGATATAATTATGTTTAAAATCCAATAGGTGGTCAGATTTGTATGACGGTACAAAGTTAAATAAGTACCCTCAATAAATGAAACTAGTATTTAAAAATATATTTATTATTATCTGACGTCACAAGAGTCTGATTAATTCATGAACGCATGAATATTTATAAAAATGGATCTTTCGATCATATTTTTAAGCTGGAATTTAAGGTCGAATTTCAGTCTATAATATAGAAATCATTGTTTCAATGACACATGTCCTGATAATGTACATCCATTATCATCCTGAGGAATTAATTAATATAACAATAATAAAGAAAAAAAATAGCCAGGGGTTGTTTCTCGGGACATGCTAAAAAATAAAATATGTATTGATAAAAACAGGAAACAATGGAATTTTTGCACATTTTAATAAAAGTTTCTGAAGATGAAAACTGTCCTCTGCCCCCAAATTCATTGCATTACAGGAATTATTCACATGAAATTTTCCTTTAGCATTATTTGCTTATTTCAATATGTTGTAAATTTTCAGTTTGTCAGCAATCTGTGAGAAAAACAAGTATTTAAGAATATAATAAATAAAATTGTGCGTTGCTTGCATTTTTATCGAAATAAGTTTTAAAAAATGGAAATTGGTATTTCTAAAATATTGTATTTTGAAAAATCCAAAAATTTTCAAATGAATAAACTTTTGAAACTGAATTAACATGTTTGTTACATTTCTTCGACATTATTACTTTAACTAAATTACAGGAAACGTTCCATTTAAAAAGTCGTAATGAGAATTGTAGAACTGTAAATTTTGACTTTAATGTAAACAAATTTATAATTGTAAATATCTAGCTGGTAATAATTTATCCCAAATTGAGATTCTGTTATTTCCAAATGGTTAATTCATATAGGCCTATATATTATTGCAGGGGTAGGCAACCTACGGCACGAGTGCAACAAGATTGTACGATAAGAGTTTTGTGTGATTGCCCCTGCTTCCATCCCCATACAAACATACAGACGACCAGACCGACAGCCTGACATACCCGCATATATATATATATATATATATATATATATATATATATATATATATATATATATATATATATATATATATATATATATATATATATATATATATGTATATATATATATATATATATATATATATATATATATATATATATATTGTTACAAGCCAGGGGTCTTTGCTTATTTGCTTGACCGAGCGCGAAATCCCGTCAGAAGTTATATGTTTACCCCAAATTTCCAAAGACTTCTATACAACTTCAGTTGTATGTTGGAAGGCCTGACGCGTCCGTTCTATACATAAGTTTTACTCAAATCAATGCAAGACCACATTATTTACTTGCCATCTATCCATCAGCCGCACATCAGCATAATTTCTCTACATGAATTTTTCCGTATCGTCAACAGTTCGCACCGTCAAAATCCCTACAACTATCCCTAACACAGGGGACTATTTTAACTACGCCCCCTTAGGCCAGTCAATCTACCTTTTCAAGGAACATAATTCCTGTAAAACTACATCACATTTGCCACCATCGCGAATAAAACGGTATCTGCCGAGTCCTTTCTAATTTATTCCATTGTGTACTTTATTGGTTTCCTACCATAAATAATGCCACTGCAGTCACAACACCAATGTACATCTCTAGATTCTATAAAGTACTACATCGTGACAGGTACAGTCATGCCGAATGGGTCTGAATTCGTTACTCGTTGACCACGGCATCTTGGAAACTGGCTAACACTTTCTCTCCGTAACCGCTCCGGTGGCCTAGTGGTTAGAGCGTCCGCCTCAGACGCGGAAGGTCATGGATTCGATCCCTCAAAAACAAGTCAACCGTGACTAACAACGCCCAACTGGCTACAACACAACTGTCGTCCAGACGAATCTATATACCTGATACCTGACACTGCCTATCTCAACTTTTCACCACAAGTACTTTTTCTAGTGATAAAAAATAACCCACTAATACCCAAACAATCGCACAGAACACAAACACTTTCCTTTTCAAGTTAGGTCTGCTCAAGTGACAGCACAAATCAAACAATTCGATCTTTTTTTACCAGACTCTGGATTCAAGCAGCAAAAAAACTTCTTTAAAAAAAGAACTGTTCTTGTCTAACTTTGCATACAATCAAAACATACAAATTATCAATAAGAACCAAAAAAGTCTTGACATCATTTTTTTTTTCTGGATCAACTATATTTACACGGCCATAGGGCACAGTTTAATTTGATGTTACTGTGCGGCTTTGCATCTCATCCCGATTGACGATTTGTCCTATACCCAACCAAAATTAATAATCACGGGGACACATTTATTACCCAACCATTCATTTGCTTTAAATCACCACTCAGTGTTATAAACACAATAATTACTGAACTCAGTTAAAAATAATGTCTTCAATTTAATATCTCACAGGGGTTTTTCTTCGCCGCTCTCTTCGTCGTTCCATTAAACTGGCCCTTTGGATATGGCCATACTTCGTCCTTGTCATCACTGCTATCGTGCATTTCTTCTTGGCTATCAGTGTATTGATTTTCACTCTCAGCCCGAACAAAGCATGGTTTTGATCGGTTTACGTGAACAATCTGAGTCGTCTTATGATTTCTCATGGCGATCAGATGTGTTAAATCCGTTACTCTTCTTAACAATTCGCCATGGTCCAGTCCATTTCACCTGTAATTTAGGTGATTTCCCTTTCTTTCTTAGAGTATGGTGCAACTATACCAAGTCACCATCGCTGAAAGACTGATCATGAACTTTGAAATCATAGGCGACTTTCTGATGCCGAATAGCGGTGCCTATTTTTGTTCGTGCTTCCTCGTTGGATACCCACATTGCCTTTCTATATTCCGCCACAAATTGAGGCAGACTCTTTAAACCCTCGTCTGGGGTTTTGCCAAGTAAAAGATCCGTAGGGAGAATTACTTCTCGACCTAGCATCAGTTTGTTCGGGGTGAAAACAAAGGAAGTGTGGTCCGATGCACGATAGGCCATGCTCGTAAGAGATCTCCTTAATTTCATTACAGTATATATATATATATATATATATATATATATATATATATATATATATATATATATATATATATATATATATATATATATATATATATATATACACACACACAAACGATCTACTACGACATACATGCTAGTTCAGTCGCTAATCAAAAAAAAAAAAATATCCACCCTAGGTAACGTCGTACGCATATACGACGAAAATTATCAAATAGTTCTAAGGCAGAGGCGTAGCTAGGGTGGGGCAGGGGGGTACATATTTCCCCGGGCGCTAAGGTACAGGGCGCCAAAATGAGGCTTACAATGTTACATTATAATAAGTAAAATAGAAAAATGTGATTAAAGGGGAGAGGGCTGGGGCGCCAATTTTATAGTTCGTCTCCGGGCGCAAAATATCATAGCTACGCCTGCGCCAATTTTATAGTTCGTCTCTGGGCGCAAAATATCATAGCTACGCCTGTTCTAAGGCCAAACCAAGTTATTTCTTACCTTTTTTTGTGACAACCATAAAAAGTGTTTTATTGAACATCTGTTCTAAAGTATTAGCTAAAATAAAATTTCATGGATGGCTATTGTGGAAGCCATATAGCTGTATTTTTTTGCATGTTTGTATATATGGATGTTTGTTAAAAGTAATGGCTATTTCTTCTTTAGGATTGGTAAAATAGCTCCAATGAGCCAATGGGATTTTATTATACCAATGTAGAGCTTCTCTAGTTAAAATGTGTATAGCGCCTGTACTGATGAGGTAGCTATCTTTGTAGAGCGTCTTACACGTTATCCATTATTATTATTATTATTAATATTAGTAGTAGTAGTAGTAGTAGTAGTAGTAGTAGTAGTAGTAGTAGTAGTAGTAGTAGTAGTAGTAGTAGTAGTAGAGCAGCAGGGAGGGTGAACCCTACAAATTTTTGCGACAAAATCGATTAAAGCCTCAGAATGCCAAATGGAGCCTTCCTACGAAATCTCATATTTTAACCAAAAAAAAATTAAAGGCCCCATTTTACAAATGGAGCCTTAGCGATTTTGTCGCAAATACATTGTCATAACCACCCTCAAATTGCTGCCATCTACGTCTACAAATTTTTGCGACAAAATTGATTAAAGCCTCAGAATGCCAAATGGAACCTTCCTACGAAATCTCATATTTTAACCAAAAAAAAATTAAAGACCCCATTTTACAAATGGAGCCTTAGCAATTTTGTCGCAAATACATTGTCATAACCACCCTCAAATTGCTGCCATCTACGTCGCAAATATGTTGTCATTTCACCCTCCCTGCTGCTGATTAATACAAATTATTTAACCAAATATTTGATCAAGTCCAATACGATATCGTGACCGAGGGTCGTGTAAATTTATTGTTATAAATCCATATGGGACAGACTGAGCATGACTAAAGTAATTTTTAAATCCATTGAAGTCCATATCGGAACACCATGTTTGCCAAATATTTCGTAGCGTATGTGTATCAACGCCATTGAATACAGCAAGAATATTACAGTTATCGCGAATCACTTTTGGAATTTGAGTATATCGTTGAGTGACATATATCACGTCGGTGTTTTTATGCCTACCTCGGGAAAATATTCTAGCAGGGTTCTTTTGATTATCTAACATTACATCATCGTACACTACAAGATTGTTTATGTCTCCATCGAGATCTTCTACTGATGGTGCATCATCAATATCTGTTATAAAATCAATTACACTTTCACCTTTAAGTTCTGATGCATTTTCATTAAAATCTTTTAGCACTTCATAGCACCGTTGATCATCTACGGATGGGGCAACTAAATATAATTTATCCCACTTCATAAATCGCACTATCAAATTAAGCAGCAATTGTGTTTTGCCCGATCCAGATGGTCCGATTATAATGGCACGGACAGAATTCGGAAGCGCTGCGTGGTGTTTTACCGGTTCTCTTCTTTTAGTCGCTGAAAAATCAATTATATTCATAACTCTATATATAAATTATGGATCTATATTGTGTTAAGTGTAAACAGCGTACTGATACAACCGATCAGACAACCATTACAACTAAAAACAATAGACTAGCGCTTACTGGTAAGTGTGTAACATGTGGTACAAAAAAATTTCGATTTTTAAAAAAAAGCAACTCGGAGGTGATATTGCCGCAAAACTTGGAAAACTCCCCGGAACCCCATGGGCAAAATACCCCGGAGAAAAACACCTTCCAGGATATAGCTACTGTGGTCCCGGAACGAGATTAGATATCAGACTTGATGATCAAAATCAGCCCCGGCCTGGTGAGTATCCGATAAATGCTATTGATAAGGCATGTCATGCTCATGATGTTGCATATAAAAGCAATAATTTGCAACAAAGACATATCGCGGATGTAAAATTAATTCATGCGTTAAATGCTATTCCCGATAAATCCTTCAAAGAAAAATTGGCTTCATGGTTGGTCAAATCAGCTATGAAAGGCAAATTGGTGTTAGGTGCTGGTAATTGAAAACACTAGTGTTTTTATAGTATGGAATCTATTTATTATTCTCCGAAAGGATACTGGAAGGGTAAAGCAGCAATCAGTAAACTCGCTAACGCTGCAAAAGTGAAAAAATCCACTGCAAAAGATTGGTTATCCAAACAGGCTATATGGCAAATTTATCTACCACCGCCTAAACAAATTAATTATTCTCATTTTGATGTTACCGTACCCAATGAAGTTCATCAGGCTGATTTATTGTTTTTACCACATGACCATGGTTACAAATACGCGCTAACTGTAGTTGATATTGCGAGTCGATTTAAACAAGCAGAACCATTGAAAACAAAGTCAGCTTCTGAAGTCGCTTCTGCATTTGAAAGGATTTATAGACGAGGTCCTCTAAGATGGCCAAATCTATTACAAGTTGATCCTGGCAAAGAGTTTCAAGGTGCTGTTCTATCAACAATGAAAACTCATAGTGTTACAATACGACGGGGACATACTGCGTTACATCGTGATCAGGCAATTGTAGAACGATTTAATCGAACTCTTGCAGAACGGTTATTTGGATATCAATATGCAAAAGAATTCATCCAAGAAAAACGATCTCGTGAATGGGTCCAAAGGTTACCGAGTGTAGTTGCAGCGTTAAATAACGAGATTACTCGAACTATTAATATGAAACCAAATATTGCAATAAAAAAAGAATATATTCCCGAACAACCGCAGCGGGTTAGCACTCAGCCACTTCTCGGTGATGTTACTGTGAGATATTTATACGAACCAGGAGAGCTTGAAGGCGGTAAAAGAAGAGCTACTGATCCTATATGGAGTGTTACTACGCATAAAATTTCAACCATAACGCGATCAACTGGTAGACCTCCAATCTACAGATTGGATTCAACTGCACCTCAGCGTGGTTTTACACGCGAACAACTACAAGTTATTCCGGACGATACTCAATTACCGCCACATGGTCTTAACTAGCTCCGTTACGTCTATTACACTCAAGACAGGTCAACATCACATTGTTTCTGACATGACCAAGGCTGTTATTTTTTCTGTCTACGGTGAATTGTCGAGGGTCTTTATCCGAATACTGCCAGTGCATTATACAATTGCAACTGGCGCAGTGATTATTCTGTTGTTCTTTTAATGCGATTATTACTTCAGCATCAATATCAAATTCTCGTTGTTTTTTTTTGTCCTGCTGTTTGTAACCAGAGAGTTTTTTATTAATGATGCTAATATCAGTGTTATCATCGTTTGCATTAAAATCATCATCGAAAACAATCCTTCGTAGTTGATTTATTCGTCGTACTCTGGACACTGCGAGATAGACTAAATTTGACCATTCAATGCGATTATCAACTATCCAAACAATTGTATCCGTGATGGTTAATCCTTGTGACGAGTGTATTGTTGTTACATAACCAAGCGTCCATGGTGATTTATCAGCGCATAATGCATCTTCTACAGTATTGATATCAACTAGCACAATATCATTTAACACTAGAATCTGTTTCTCCGTCTGGCCTGGAATTTCAACTTCAATATTCTGCTTTCGTGTATCCAATGGTCTATAACACAACGGCACTGGAAACGTTGGGATTTTTTCTTGTGTAGCTCACACACCTTTTTCTGAAGTGCGTCTCTGACTATCTTTCTACTTGCTACTACAAAATCATTTGGTTTCCATGTTTCCCAAAAATCATTCAAAGGCGTTTCAGAAATTATTTCACGCGCTACTTCACATTGAATTCTATCGTGTTGTAATCTAATTAGTTTTTTAAACTCACGTAACTGCTCATCGAGTGCTCTATAGTCAGTATCAATTTCTTCGTAATAATCAACAAATCCTTTTAACCAATTATGTGGACTTCTACCAACAAATGGTGGTGGTTGACCATGATCGCCGCACAATATAACTTTTGTATTATTTTGCAATAACCAATCAAGAAACATTTTTAATACATCTTCTGAAACAGTACATGCTTCATCCCAAATAATAACCGCTGGAATAAATTTCTCACCCATTCGCTCAGGAGTCCAAGCATCACCCTTGTATCGAAAAAAACTATGATACGTGCAAGCTTCAACATTTCGTTGTTTGATCTCTCTCGCTAGTCTATGAGTTGGTGTGAGTACAATCATAGACGTTCTCTCTCGATATAATTCTATCGCACGTGTTGTCTTTCCAGATCCACCACAACCGTTTAAATAAACTGTTTTATATCTACAAATTGGATCTGATATCGGTGGTGCTTTAGACATAGATTTTTCACTGATAGAATTATCGTTCTTCAGGTAACTGCTTTTAATCTCAACGTCTGCTGATTCAGAATAATCGCATTGTATTTCACGTTTAATTCGCCATGTTCCCCAAGTCTCTTCGCTATTAGTAAATTTAGTTATCTCTTTGATATATTTTTTATCGACATACATTGAATCAATTGCAACTCTGACTGCTATACTAGGAAATCTATTTATCATTGCAAATAAATTGATAGATGCATAACCCAGCATAGAAGCTCTCAAATGTAGATATGCAGAGCTTTCTCCATCACTGTAAGTAACAATTCTACCTAACTTTGTTTTATTGGACAAGAAGGCTGTTTTACAATTTGCGTATCTATTTTTCTCTACTGCATCTTTAATAACGAAGTCGTATTCGGCATCATCTATAATCAATCGTGAGGATTGTCTTTTAAAGTTGAATTTTTTTCCACCTTGTGTAAATTTACCGATTATTCTTCGGCCGAGATCCTTTGCTTCACTATTTCGTTGATTAAATATCTTTTTTGACCATTCAATGATGTTCTCGTCAGCATCAATATGTTTTCTAGACTTATCGATTATACTATCAAGACATTCTGGTTCTGGTAACCAGACATTAGTTTGTTTTTGATATGAGATAATCGCTTCGCTGACAATCAACGAAACTAACACTTTACAATCAATCATATATCGCAATAACACTATTGGTAACCACATCCTTTCAGCCATGTGTCTACCAATCCAAACATAACAACACGGATGAAGTCCTTCAGCGAATTCAAATGATACTACGCAAGCAAAACCGGTCAAATCAAAATCAGGCAGTGGTCCATTAATAGCAACGCGAGTCATTTCATGTGTGGGATGTCCAAACCGTTTAAAATACTCACCAGCGAATCCATATCCTAGAAAACTTCCTGGATAACAGGCAACGATATCAACTGATATCATACTCTCACGATTGTATTTAACGTTCCATAGACCGCCATGATAATATTCCAAACAGCTGGATTGAACATCCTGTAAAAACTCTTTTCGTGTTGGTTTCCAATTATTTTTCTTTCTTGCAAAATGAGCTGCAACTGATGGAATTGTAAAACAATTTGTAAGTAACTGTTCGTAATCTTCGGATTTTTCATTAAAAACGCTAGCGTTTTCACTGAGACTTATTGCTAGATTTTTCATCCTATTATGTAGACTTTCAGTACGATATAATTCACCGTTAGGTTTCACAAATTGATTGAATTGACATTCTTCATCTTCAAAACTATGAAGTAGCCATACTGATACAGGGTCGTTTTTACACAAACTAGCAATAGCATCGAATAATCTTTCTTCAGTGAGAATACCATCCTTGGTGAATTCTTCTGGGATATACTTCACTGTTCTCTCTCGCGGGAATATTGTAACCGCGGATGTCCATGCGTGCTTGTTATGATCAATAATTTTGATTGGAGCTCCGTTTTTATTGTATTTCGATTCGTATAATACTTCGCCAGTTATCGTTAAAACGGTTATCGGAAATCTCAACGACTTTTCCAATCTAGCTATATCGGAAATAGTTGCTCCGTTCTCTTTCACTGTTAGCTCCCATTGATCTATTTTTTATGTCTTAGATCGGTTAATTTATTCCCACGGAGTGCATTTGTAAAATGTTCTAAGACTCTTTGTGCCACACAGTTGAGTGGCTTTTCCGCTGACGTTGACTGTTTCATTGGTGCTAGTTTTCCAATGTCAGGGTTATTTAACGGATACATCCCATAAACGACTGCTGTTTCTGGATACGCTTTTTCATAGTATGGTTTATCAATTCCAGTTAACAGCCCTGGTCTGGAATCACGGCTAACAACGACTGTTGTCCTATCTTTGAGAATTGGTTCAAACTTGTCTCTTATAACCCATTCGCCCGATTCTAAATTGATAATGAATTTCACTCTGAGAAAATACCGTTTATTGCCAAGTTGTGATAGTATCATAGCTGCTGTTTCATCATTCATTCTAGCATCAACAACACCATCAATTTTAAATGTTGACCAGGTGTGTGATGCACCATCCTGTTTAAACTCTTGAACACAATCTCGTATTTTTCTAATCAGACTTCTATTATTTATTCTCTCTTTTGGTACATCTTCGAGAGTTCTATCAAGATTGAATTTAATATTTTTCCAAGGCTTGATTGCCGATAATCTCTTGAATTCTTCATTCATATAAATAAGACAAGTATTTAAATAGAAAAGTTTGTTTATATATAATGAATCACTGCAAATGGCTTATGATTGGATCAGTAACCCCATGCAATAAATCGTGTAGAGGTGAATTCTGTGGATATCACTTACAGAGTGTCAGAAATAATTCGACAGGCCCGTCCCCATGCATAAATTGTGGGGTGGGTGTGAGAGGAAAATCACAATTATGTATCAATTGTGGGGGTAAGCGGTTTAGAGAATTAAAACGTTATTATGATAAACGAATAAAAAACGCTATCATTGACCCTAACCATGACTCTGTCAAAGACAAAATCATAAAAACCCCTCAAGACTACATTAATAGATTTATAATTAAAGCAAATAATGAATTAGACAAATAGTATTATTATATATAAATGGAGCAAGAATTCAGACCACATCCAATACTCGTTAATTATGAAATATCTCGTAATGGTGTTGTTAGACACTGTAGACTGAAAAAACCAATTGGTTTTGTTAATAATCAGGGATATTTGTGTTTTACTGCTGGAGGAAAGAGATATCTCTGTCATAGGGCAGTCTTTGAGTGTTATATGGGACCGATTAAAGATGGCTGTGTTATTGATCACATTGACTCCAATATTCAAAATAACGCGATTTCCAATTTACAGTGTATTTCTCAAAGAGAGAATACAAAAAAAGGAAAGACAGGGACTTATAAGTCAGTTGGAAAGAGACCAGTACAGTCATTTGATACAGCGACGAATGAAAAAAGAATTTTTCATTCAATGAATGCTGCAGGGAAATATTTTGAAATATGTATGCCTTCAGTACGAAAAGTTGCTGAAGGGATTTGTCAAACAGCTATCTCAAAGAAAAATGGACATAGAATAAAGTTTTCCTTTTTACAAGATAACTCTCAATAATTACTATTTTGTTCCGTATTTCCCCTCATTACTACTGATCGTCACGTGACTATCCTACTTTCGATATTGATTCCCGGATATGTAATTTGCGAGAATACATGTGAAATTGGATTGAATTAATGATGTGTGTGATCTCATGTACGTATTTAATGGTTAACTCGGTATATATACAGGTATGTACGGATTTTGATTTTGTGTTATTATTTCTTGTTTCTAAAGACTGTATTGAGAACAGCAGTTAGGGTTTTGTTGGAAAAACCTGTAGGTAGACAATTTGACAGAGTTATGTATGGCCGAGGTCAGGGTTCTATTAATAGATTTTTTAAAAATCCCAATTACAAAGACAGCATTAACAGCGTTTGTGTGAAAATGAAATTACTTTATAATTACAAATTAAAATAGATTGTATGTGAGGTCAGGGTAGTAAAACGCGCTACATGTAGTTTAGTTTTTTTAGTGTGGTAATAAAATTCAGAAAAATATCATTCTCGATTCAAGAAATAGCAGGTCCTGAATTGACAGGGATCCCCATGACAGAGTTATCTCGTCATGTAAATCCATTATTATTACGATTATTTAATCGTAATATTATAGTAATTAATAAAAAATTGCTATTATTTAACAGTTGTATTTCTTGTTTTAATGTTTTATTTAAATACTTAGCTTCCATTGAAATTACTACACAGTATTCATTATGAAATGCTAGAAAAATAAATACACACCTACACATTGACACTGCGGTATTAGTTCACCTTATATATAATATGAGTCGTAATAAGTTTGGGGCTTTAAAACGAAGCCCACTTTGCCAATCAAAACTCCCACGCCATTGACATGGTGTGGTTGAATTTTTTCAACTGCAACCAGGGTTAATTTCTTGGGTTGCTTTTGATTGGCAGATTGGGTGTAGGTCCGCCCCGTCGTTTCATGTTTGTATCGTCCTGTACTGTCCCTATCATACCATCCTATCATATAACCATCCTATCATTTCATTGTATATATAACCATCCTATATAATCGCATTGTATATATAACCATCCTATATAATCGCATTGTAAATATTCATTCATTGTAAATATTCATTCATTGTAAATCCTATATAATCGCATTGTAAATATTCATTCATTGTAAATCCTATATAATCGCATTGTAAATATTCATTCATTGTAAATATTCATTCATTGTAAATATTCATTCATTGAATCGCATTGTATATATGTAATGTACTGTCCCCCCCACAACATATCTTCCGGAAGACCTAATATAGCATTTGTTACGTTAGAGCTTCCAATCTATGTTTGTGGCCCTTGGGCTTATATAATGCGAAGGCACTAAATGAGTTCCAAGAATGTGCTGTCCCCCCTCTGGGCCTCTTTGACGTCGTTTGGCGCGAAAGAGGTTCCAAATGAGGCTTTATGTTATATGTTATATGTTTGTAAAGAAATCACTTGGATTTCACGTCTAATACCCATATAACCCGCCCTTGAACTCGATTGGGGAGTTAGGGTATTGTATAAGTCTTTAATGTATGTGCCCTTTCTTGCCTCGAAACTCGAATGAGGAAGAGACGGGCATTGTATATGTTTTTTTTTTTTTGTATATGAATATCTTCGATACAAATATTTTAAAGATAAGAAAATACATTAGTAATAATATTCAATAAATGGAATTTCAAGATATTACATCTATCATCACAGAAATATCAAATTTAAGAAATCAAGGAATCGTACTTTCTGAATTTTTGAATGAAGACAGACTTTTGAATGAATTTGAACAAATTGATATACAATTGAAACATGGAAGATATGTTCTACCTAAAATGTATTCACTGATAAAAAGAATCCAAAAAGCGGTTAATGCTTCTTTGTATAACAATGATATTAATTTATTCATTCGGCTATTTAGTATAGTTGAAGCCATTAGAAAGAAACTCGGGGAACAGTACCAAGTTCGGTTAGAGATTGCTTTGAAAGTGAAATCTATAAGACGTTTGATTGATGCAAGTATTGAAACCGAGAATTGAAAAATCGTTAGCATTTCCAATAATGACATCAGAAGCATTAACTACCAGACTAGCCCGTGAGAGGTTAGCATTACTGAAAAAGTTTATACCAATTCGAGATAACGTGCGAGATAAACTACAACTTAGACAGCAAGCGCAGACTGACTTTTCTATTGGAAGCGAACAACTTTTTGCCCCTGTAACTAAAGCCACTAAAGATATGAAACTTGCAACAGAACGTGCTATATACGGCGACATCCCTAAAGAGGGAGCAGTACCTATTATTGATGTATTAGGAAAGATTGCTACAGAAACTGAAAAAACCAAGGAGGGAATAAAACAGCTTTCAGGTGAGTTACAAACTCAGCGAGAAATACAACAAATGGGTAATATTGATATTGATACTGATGATAACCCCGTTGAAGATGCTAGTGATTCTATTGAAAAAGTTTCCACTAAAAAACGTGTTCCTTTTAACGAGAAATTCACTGATAAAGCTATAAAAAAAATCAGACGATTTCAATTGTTGAAACCTGAAGATTATGCGCCATTTGGTGAATTCGCTGCCAAAAGTTATAATAACAGGGGGGGATTTTTAAAAGACGAGTATAAAAAAAACACAATAAAAAAAGATCAATGGGTGGATTGGTTATTTAAAATTAATAAAGAAATTCCCGGAAAATTAAATAAGAATACAGTGGAGTACAATTATTTTAAAATAGGAGTTGATGCGGGTCGACAATCTCCAGAAATTCAAAACGTTTCCGAATCAGATCTAGAAATTCAAAACGTTTCCGAATCAGAAAGTACTTCAGGAGAGGGTTATGGAAGTTCTCATCATGATTCTCATATGTGTCCTAGTAATATCATTAATGATATATCACGACTTGAGGTTCTTATGGGAGGTAAGCGAGCTGGGAATAACTCAGTCGAAATAACTAATGAAGCATTTGATATTTGCAGACGATTATTCCAAGGTGGGATAATTGATATTCATACGTATCGAGAACTCTTGGATGAGTTAATGGACGGAATTCCGGGGGAATTTAGTGGTTATTATAGCGATTGAAATTGTATTTAGAAATTACAAAGTCATTTCAAATAAGATGATAGTACACTATAATCACAACCAACAAACGTGTATGTGGTAAACTCAAGATTGCCCGTTTATAAGGCATACTATGGAGACGGCCTTGGAAATACCATGGCTGGTTTATTCACAAGAACAGCCCCAAAAGTAGCACCAATTGCTAAACAATTAGCGATGAAAGCCATTGATGTTATTCGTAATAAGGGAATTAACGCTGTTGGAGATCTTGCAGGAACGGCCTTTTCTACCGCAAAGAATAGAATAACGTCATTGGTGAAATCTAGATTCGGACGAAAACCACCACCACCGCTACCTTCAACAACAATGATGCCTGCAAATGTCAGTAAAGTGATAAATAACGCAGTGGAACAAAAACTAGCATCATTAGCAATGACTTCACCAGATAGTAGTAATATTGCAAGTATGTTAGCGGGAAGCGGTCTTGGAGGAAATCGTAAAAGAAAATGATTTAGAAAAACGATACGTTTTAGTATAAATGGCATTTAAAAAAATTGCTGATCCAGCGTTTGATATGGCGGCACCGGTGAATAAAGATGATTCTAAAATTAACTATCAGTATTATGCCTATCCTGCAAGAGAGCCAAATCAACGAGGGAGAGTTGAACTTCAAGTTCAAGATACAAGTAGATACTTTTTGCCGTGTGAGGCATTTATTGAAGTAGAAGGAGAGCTTGTAACAAATGTTGCAGCTGATACGCCATATGGGGATGACCAAAATATCCGAGTTGGTTTCGTAAATAATGGCATTATGGCGCTATTTAACAGTGCAAGATATATCATTGATGGAAAAGAAATTGAATCAATAGAACAAAATGTTGATATTGCAACAACAATAATCGGACTTGCGAGATATTCTGATGATTATACAAGGTCGGCTGGTCCGTCTATGATGTTTGCTAAGGATACTTCTGAACATGCTGACCATATTCAGTTTATTAAAGTACGAACTGCGCAAGCTACTGCAGAAGCTGATCAACAACTCGCAGCTAATCTAGACCCTGAAGATAGACCAGGCGCTGAATTCGACATTTTAAAAAGGGTTAATGGTAATTTCAATCTAGGATTTGCAACACGAAATGGAACATTGAAAGGACAACATCGACGGTTTTCATGTGCAATTCCGTTACATCATATATTCGGATTCTGTAGAAATGTCAGAAAAGTCATCTATGGAGCAAAGCATACGGTTGTGTTAGTGCGAAAAGAAAATGACAATGATGCAATTTGGCATGCTAATGGTGTTGATGATGGTAAAGTCATTTTAAATAAGTTGGTTCTATGGATACCCGTCTTGACACCAGCAGTTACAATAGAGCAAGAATTACTATCGTTTATGGACACAGGTGGAAAATCATTGCTAAGTTGGCTAACAACAACGACTGATACGAAGCAGGATAATGTAAATGGCACATTTACATGGCACTTAGCATCAAAACAAGGTGTTTCAGCTCCACGTCATATCTTTATAGCGTTACAGGATGCAAATCGAGTGGGTCGACAATTATCTAGTCATATGATATTTGATAAATTAGGAGTAAGTGAAGTTTCGTTGAGAATAAACGGACAACAAGAGCCAGCAGAGATTGTACATCTTAATTATGAAAACAACAACATAGCTCGTGTATATCATAGAATATTGTCGTATATGGGTCGTGATCAAAATGTTGATACTGGTTTGCAAATATCGCAAATTGATTTTGAAAAACACTATCCGATTTATTACTTTTCATTGGAACATCTTGACATGATGAGACAATCTGTTGTTGATATATACTTCCAAGCTCGGGTACAACGCCCTGCTGGTATAGCTGATTATAGAGCAGTTGCTGTCATTCTCAGTGATAAATCAATGTTGTTAGAAGGAGTGGGCGGACGAATGAGACTTATTGATGCACCAGTGGAAAACCTGTAGTTAGGATTTTCGCAATAAGATCAATTGAAAGTGTAAATTACATTTTAGAATAGAATGACATATAGTATTGTTAATGTCCAGTTGACTGATGGTCAGGTCAAGAAATTGAAATCAAAGTCGGCTAAAGAATGTGGAACTACAATAACGCTGAAACCCACTCAAATGTCCGGTGGTGCACATAAATTATCACTGACAGATCGTCAAATAAAACATTTCAATGATGCGCTAAAGAACAAACGAGGAGTTCAAATTGATTTTTCGAAAGCAGCAATCGCCAGTATGATAAAATCAGGTGGAATATTCCCGCTGTTAGCTGCTATTCCAGCATTGATTGCAGCGGCTGCCCCAGCGGTTGCGAAGGCG
Organism: Potamilus streckersoni; assembly: GCA_016746295.1. Lineage (NCBI taxonomy): Eukaryota > Metazoa > Mollusca > Bivalvia > Unionida > Unionidae > Potamilus > Potamilus streckersoni. Next base: position 18,889 of record JAEAOA010000327.1, on the reverse strand, counting down.
GCAGCGTTAGGAGCCGTTGGTACTGCTGCAGGAATGGCCCTGAAAAAAGCTACTGGGAAAGGCTATAAAAAAAAGGAAAGGGTCTAAGACTACCAGGAACTCCACACAATTGGTACAAGGGCACGGGCCTAAGAATACCAGGAACGGCTTATTAGTGGAAAAATCCCTAGGATTTTCACCAATGTCCAATTTTGATTTAATTGATGCTGTAAAATCATTATCAATAAAAAACTTTAGAGGAGTTTTCATGAGAGATCAATTACCGTCAAAACCAATGAAAAATGAAACGGGTATTATCAATCTTGATAACAGCAGCGGAAAAGGAACTCATTGGGTCGCATATGCAATTGATCCACGTGGAATTGTCTATTTTGATTCATATGGATTAGCTCCACCAAAAGAATTCATGCGATATGTATCCACAATAACAAAGTCATCTCCAATTTTTTATTCCACGCTACCAACACAACAGTTAAATGATCCACCGATATGCGGTCGTGAAGTATTAAACTTCCTTGCAGAGATATCTAAATTTCCAAGGAAACCACCACAAGTTGTTGTTAATGAATATACTAGCAGGCAATGGCAAAAACGATAGCGTTATGATTTAGAAAAACGTAGCGTTTTCGTATAATGATTGATATTTGGGGACGACCTTTATCAGAATAAAAAAAAAACAGAAACCGATAGTAAATTCGCTGTGGAAAGTGTAAAAAAAATAATCGAAGATGAAATCGCCGAGACATTAAATTTGTCAAGTGTAGATCCTGGGGAAATAGTTGTATTTCAAGATCGCCAGGGCAAATTGAAATCTAGTAATGTTTCATTGGATGATGTCTTAATACGAAGACGTGACGTCGTTGAAGATACAATAGCGTTATATTCAAATGATGGAAAACTCAAACCAGGTGTACTTGTTTCTACAATCACAGATGCATTAAAAAATTTAAATGAAGAACTTGAAAAACATATAACAACATATACTTCCCTTCGTAGAAATATTATCAATAAATTTTTTGGAACACCAGCGGTAACCTCTCCATCTCTCGCTGAAATTAAATCCAATTTTGATGAAATTAAATCCAGTATTAAAAATATTAATGATACTGGATTTAGTATTATTAAAGATAATATTAATAGTAATAAAAAATCTATCGAGGATATTACAAAATTTAAAACAGACAATCTTCCGCTACTTGAAAGAATAAAGATTCCTCATGAGAGGAATATCATAAATATGATATACACAGTTCTCTCTGGATCATTAGATTGGGAACCTAAAAAGAATACAATAACTCTCACTGTGTCAAAGAAGGGTATTTATCGATTAACAATAGTGTCACTGAATCAGTTTAATATATCATCATCGACTTCATATGGATACAACAACGTGATTTCAACGACTATTGACATGGATGAATACAAACGGTTTACAATAACAAGCACTGATCCTAATTTAAATAAGACATCATTTGTATGGTATATGGAGTTTGTAGCTGATCTAAATTAGAATTTTTAACAATTAGAAACCACTTGAGATTTTAAAATAATATGATTCCGTCATCGCAATATCGCTATGATACCGTCAAAGAGTTCTTAACAAAACTCAAAACACTCATTGATGAATATGAAATAAAAATTAAAAAGTATCGCAGGAGAATTACCGTAATTGATGTTACAGTATACTCAGTATCTGGTATAATGGCCGGTGCTGGTATTATACTATCTTCAGTAACAATGGTAGCTCCGATTGCTGTCCCAATTGCTATTTCCGCGGTGACAACATTTGCCGGAATTGCAAATGCTATTACTAAAAAAATATCATCGTGTTCTCAAGAAAAACTTAACGATTATATAGTAAAACATCAAGCAGTATCTAACGGTTACTCACAATTATCCTCGTTGATGTCATCATCGATTGATGATACGATAATTACCGAAGACGAGTTCTCCGCGATGATACGTATTTATGATACTACGATTAAAAACGCTAGCGTTTTTTCATCTATTGCAAAATTAGACATTATAAATAATAATAATAATAATGTCGCAAGAGATTCAACTACTTCAGCGGATAGCAGAAAATACCACTCCGCGGAAAACAAGTATGATATCAATATCGTCAACAAACCCTAAATTCAGTGTGAATTTTCCCTCACCTGTTTCAGTAAAGGAAATCGCGTTGGCAAAATTACGAGTGTATCATAGTTGGCCTAATATTAGATCGGTTCCATTTGGCGGTCAGAGACCTAATAATTCCCTGGTATTTGCATATAGGAATAAAAAAGATGACACTCCAGATTGGAACGTTGTTTCAATACCAACTGGGTCCTATCAAATTGAGCAAATTAATAATGAATTACAACGTAGAATAAAATCCATTACTAAAAAAGAATCAAAAATTGCGATAACAGTTCATGAACCAACACTATCATCTACAATTGAAATAGGCTCTCCTGGGTACGTTGTAGATATTTATAACAGTTCAATAAGAACAGTATTAGGATGGCCCGAAGATCCACCTAGAAGTGCTGGTAATTCCACGCCCGAGCCTGTAAAATCTGATTATGTCACTGATGAAATAGGACCTGAAAATCCATCAAAAACTTATAAAAAATTCGAGGATATAAACTTCACAAAAAGATATCGATATAAGAATCAATATGGTGAAGATGTGTGGAGAATTCCATTTTTTAATGATTATATCCCACAGGAAGGTGAAATTCTGGAAATACATGAAACAAGTCCAACATTTGTAGACATTAAAGATCACATCCTTGATAGAATAAATAATGATTTTTTGTTGCTATTACCGTCGTTAAGATCTGGCTTTCTTACACAAGCTGAGTTTACTAGTGTAGTCGCCGCGGGTAATAAAATCATCGATGACATGGAAATATTTAATTCGAGGATTACTAATCTCTTCACTGATGAAAATAGCCCGATTTCAAAAACTAGCTCAGCTCAAGATTATAAAAAAAATATAAATGAAAATCCAAATTATAAATTACCAGGATATAATGTTCCCGAGTTAAAGAAAAAACTCAGAACTGCCATCGACGAAGGATTTAATAAAATTTATCAATCATGGAAAGATAGCCAGCCGAAGCCTATTATCCTCACTTATAATAATTCTCCCGACGGCGACGGTAGACATATCGCACCGAACAATGTGAATATTTCATCGGTGATCGCACTTAATTTAACGTGTGATGTAATCGAAGGAAGTTATCAAATTAATATGGAACAATCAAATCAAGCCCGACAAGGTTACATTCTTTATTCATTTTCACCAACAGCACCCCCCGGATTTTTAATTGTTGAGAATCCGACTAATCCAGTCTATATGCAATGTCAAAATGATTTACTAACTAGAATTAATTTTACACTCACCGATCAGTCAAATAATTTGATTGATCTACGTGGTGAAGTATTATCGATTAGTCTGTTTGTGAAAAGCTAACAAATAATTTGTATTAATCAGCAGCAGGGGAGGGTGAAATGACAACATATTTGCGACCGTAGATGGCAGCAATTTGAGGGTGGTTATGACAATGTATTTGCGACAAAATCGCTAAGGCTCCATTTGTAAAATGGGGTCTTTAATTTTTTTTGGTTAAAATATGAGATTTCGTAGGAAGGCTCCATTTGGCATTCTGAGGCTTTAATCGATTTTGTCGCAAAAATTTGTAGGGTTCACCCTCCCTGCTGCTCCATCTTTTCCCAGTGATTGACATTATTCATGTTTTTTGACTTAATACAAAAGTTTCTCTCTTTCTAACCGTCCTCACAATCTTTTCATGATAAATGTTACCTTTTTCTAACATCATTGTTAGTGAGTACCATGTTGTTTTCACTTTGCTGAAGTGCCAGAAAAAAATATAAAAGCTTGTAATATTTATCCAGTTCTTAGTTCGATTAAACCAATTAAGTTTCGATTGAGTCATACAAGTAAACAACTGTAATCAATAGAGGAAATAATGGTATTTTTTAGCAATACAACATAACACAACATAAATAAACGCACTTAACTATATACAATGAAAACTTTATCCATGTGAACATGAAAAATAATAATGATCTATGTCGATATGTTATATGTAACACTTATATCTCATTATGTCTTACTGTTCGCAGATATCAAAGAGACCATTCAATAATCTACATCCCATGCTGAATGAATTCGCCCTCTACTTGGGTGATATTATTATATGCAATTTTCTTCTCCATCGTCCTCTATTTCAGTAATCTTCTTTAGAGATATTTTCTTATCAAATACAATTGCATACTTTGGGAACAAAGATCCATCACAGTAGCTGTAATGGGAAATACTTCGAAGGACACTGAGAAATTTTTAGAACTAATACTTTAATGGGTCCTTTATTAAATATGGATCATTTGCTTCCCTTTACATTCTCGACTAATTTCAACTTTCTTCACGGATTTCACTGCCGTTGTTTGATGCTTTTAATGTTGGAAAAGAAACTGTACGTTACACGGGTATATACGGTAACACATAATGGCGTTATATATGGCAAGTTACAAATAATACATTATCAGTCCTGCGTTACAAAACAATAAACAGGTTCAGAAAAGAACCTGTGAATCATGCGATTCCTATTGCAATACACGTTTTTTAACTAAAAATGCAACATGCTTAAAACACAGAGAAATTTAAATAATAGCATTATCCTACATTTGTAGAAGCTACAGAAGTTAGAACAAAAAAACGTGGTAGTACAATAGTTATATCTTACAACACACGCAAGACATAAATAAATAAAAAAGAACATAACTCAACAGGCCGAGATATGCAGTAAGTAGACTACCGACTTACAAAATCTTCCGTTATTTGTCGATTCGATCTTACTGTTCTTGTATTTATGCAAAAAGTAGCTAAACATCGTCTGTGCAATTAAAGTATTCGGGTTTTCTCCTCGTAAGCACATCGCACCTGTTGCATAGGACGAACCAAAATCACCGTTTTGACACAACGGAGAATATATATCAATCACATTCGGGTATCGTTGTACACAAGAAACCAAAGACCTTTTTTGCAATACTTTCTTTCCGACCTATTTTCTTGTCCGATACAGTAGCGTATGTTTGTGAATACTGTTCCTTCGCAATATATATAATGCAATATACCTTGAAAAACAATTTTGAGAAAAGATTTCAAAGCTCATACTTCCGTGAGCCTAACACTCCATTGTCTTGAGATATTCTTCTGAAAAATGAAGACGTTCAACTCTAGCAATAAAACCTGAGAAACAAAATTTAAATTAAAGTAGAATGTAAAGACTAAGTTTGCTCCTGACAAACGTATGATTTTATTATGTCACACACCTGCAATATCTACCTCGGATTGCACTTTTTATTCCTTAGTGGCTTTACAAGCATGATTATCGTCGATATCCACTTGTTTGCCAAAGAGTTTACACCATTCCAAACTTTATTCTAATACATTCCATCAGAGGCATACAAAAGCAACTCCAGATACCTTCCCAATATTTATAACGAAGCATATCAATCAATATGCTGGAACTATATTGTATATTGTGAGCAAGAATTGCTCCAGATTGCCTATTCCAATTCAATACTTTCTTCAGAACTATTTGCCATGACCTATCATGTAAAACACCGACAGGGAATTATGTGCACGAAATCGTATTGTGTGAATGAGAAGAATAAACTCGCGATACACTATGCATCCAATTCATCTCCTACTGGCATAATAATGCAATATCCATACGTGTGATGGTTTCTTTGTGATAAGGACTTGTCACAGAAATGCAACCTATTATATTATTTTCGCTAATGAGTTTATGTTTCATCTGTGCAATGTTGAAATTTTTAATCTTATTATCACATCATTATGTATTCATCTGCATAATGGTTCCATCTTCAGCTCCGTTATGTTAAAAGCCTCTGAAGTTCTTGGAAATTCACATCATGTCATATAAATTTTACCTAACTAATCAATGTGGTGTGTCTAGGTTGCAAAATTGTACAATTTAGTTTGGGCCATTTTCTTCACACATAGATCTTCTTTCTCTTCGAGCCTGTGTGATCGAACTTTTGTCCAGAGATTTTTATTTTCTGAAACAATGTCACCTTTCTTCAAACATTTGTTTTTCCACACCTTTTCAAAATCCCTAACGAGAAAGAATACACCCCCCCCCGTTGCACTATGCAAGCAATACATCTCCTTCTGGCACAATAATGTAATATCCTTACGTGTACATTGGTCTCATGGTATCTTTATCATAAGGACTTATCACAGAAATGTAACCTATTATATTAGATTCGCTAAAGAGTTTATATTTCTCCTGTACATAGTTGAAATTTTTAATCTTATTATCTCATCATTATGTTTTCATCTTCATAATGGTTCGTAGATTCCTTCTTCAGCTGCGTTATGTTAAAAGCCTCTGAAGTTCTTCGAAATTCACAGTATGTTAGAGAAATTTCACCTAGCGATGCAATGTGGTTTGTTTAGGTTGCAAAATTGTACAATTTCACTTGGGCCGTTTTCTTCACACAAAGATTCTCCGTCCCTCCCAGCCTGTGTTATCGTACTTTTGTCCAGAGATATTTGGTTTCTGAAACAATGTCATCTTTTTTCAATCATTTGTTTTTCCACACCTTTGCAAAATCTGTAATGTGAAACACTATAAAAGAGAGTGAGCATAATATTGCAGCTGTATATTTCTGATTAAACATTTGTGTGCCAACCGTATTTCTAACCAACATTTTATTCAACCTAGGTTCCCGTCAAAGAAGTTTTCAAGGACGGATCAGGAAACGTGTGCACACCATATTGAGAACGTAAAGATTAAGTAGCTTCACTGTCTAAATTCAAGACCTTAATTGTGTTGCAAATTGTTCATGGCCATCATCAAAATGCAACACCTATCAGGTCTTGAATTTAGATTTCTTCTAAATCTTGAGAAGGAACGAAGTTAGCGGTATCATTTATTTTGTATCTTCATCTTGTATTTCGCTTGACTATCTAGTGGTGAGAGTTTAAGAATATTATGTAGGTGTAAAGGCAAGAACAGAGTCCTTTGGAATTTGCTTTGTTAACCGCCATCTTTTCCCAGTGATTGACATTATTCATGTTTTTTGACTTAATACAAAAGTTTCTCTCTTTCTAACCGTCCTCACAATCTTTTCATGATAAATGTTACCTTTTTCTAACATCATTGTTAGTGAGTACCATGTTGTTTTCACTTTGCTGAAGTGCCAGAAAAAAATATAAAAGCTTGTAATATTTATCCAGTTCTTAGTTCGATTAAACCAATTAAGTTTCGATTGAGTCATACAAGTAAACAACTGTAATCAATAGAGGAAATAATGGTATTTTTTAGCAATACAACATAACACAACATAAATAAACGCACTTAACTATATACAATGAAAACTTTATCCATGTGAACATGAAAAATAATAATGATCTATGTCGATATGTTATATGTAACACTTATATCTCATTATGTCTTACTGTTCGCAGATATCAAAGAGACCATTCAATAATCTACATCCCATGCTGAATGAATTCGCCCTCTACTTGGGTGATATTATTATATGCAATTTTCTTCTCCATCGTCCTCTATTTCAGTAATCTTCTTTAGAGATATTTTCTTATCAAATACAATTGCACCATTACTTCCCACCCCCCCCCCCCCCGCCACACACCCCCCGCCCCCCCCCCCCCCCCCCCCCCCCCCCCCCCCCCCCCCCCCCCCCCCCCCCCCCCCCCCCCCCCCCCCCCCCCCCCCCCCCCCCCCCCCCCCCCCCCCCCCCCCCCCCCCCCCCCCCCCCCCCCACCACCCCCCCCCCCCCCCCCCCCCCCCCCCCCCCCCCCCCCCCCCCCCCCCCCCCCCCCCCCCCCCCCCCCCCCCCCCCCCCCCCCCCCCCCCCCCCCCCCCCCCCCCCCCCCCCCCCCCCCCCCCCCCCCCCCCCCCCCCCCCCCCCCCCCCCGCCCCCCCCCCCCCCCCCCCCGCCCCCCGCCCCCCCCCCCCCCCCCCCCCCCCCCCCCCCCCCCCCCCCCCCCCCCCCCCCCCCCCCCCCCCCCCCCCCCCCCCCCCCCCCCCCCCCCCCCCCCCCCCCCCCCCCCCCCCCCCCCCCCCCCCCCCCCCCCCCGCCCCCCCCCCCCCCCCCCCCCCCCCCCCCCCCCCCCCCCCCCCCCCCCCCCCCCCCCCCCCCCCCCCCCCCCCCCCCCCCCCCCCCCCCCCCCCCCCCCCCCCCCCCCCCCCCCCCCCCCCCCCCCCCCCCCCCCCCCCCCCCCCCCCCCCCCCCCCCCCCCCCCCCCCCCCCCCCCCCCACTTTAACCCAAGTTCTAAATAAATGGAAAATTCAACAATCAGTTTTTAATAAATTTATGGTCTATAAAATTCTTTGCCTTTCTTCACGCTAATTTCACTTCTCGTCGATTTCGCGTGTTTATGCTTAAATAAATAAAATATTCAACTTTCAAACCTAATGGTATATATAACTTACAAATATACTTATCATCCTCTTCTACAATAAAAAGTTTAGAAATCTGTGATTATCGATTCCTAGCAAACCTTTACTAAAAAATCACAGCTTAACACAAAATTAATAATATATAATCTACTTTGTCAACAAAGTTTTTCATAAATGGTGTACCTAGTTTTCTCAACCGTAGTAAAGTTAAATTCAATCACATATAGCATAGAGAAACGTTACAAAATCTGTTATTGTGTTTAGTTTAAATTTGTATTTTCAATGGCTCTAACAGCATCTCGGCAAAAAGTTTATTTTTCTGTAAGCTCTGATGTTGCATTCAACAATTTTTTTACACACTGAAATTTATTGAAACACTTTGTAGTGACAAAACAATTTTGATACATTTTTGCCAATTTATTTCCAAAAATTATTCATAAGCTCCTCAATTTTCATAATAAACTTGAAACAATTTGAGAACTAAAGTTAATCTGAGTTAAAAACCTTTGGTTTCTTGAATGAATCTCAAACTTACATAACTGAAAAAATTTTAAATGAAGTAGATTAGGAATCTCAAAGTTTTTTATTATTCACATACATCATATCTGATTGATTTTATTGTATGGCAGAACAGTTTGTTCGTTAACTTTTTCCAGTTTGACATTCATTGTTTTATCATTAATCAAGTTCATCAACCGTCCTTACCAATTTTTATAAAGTACCTTCAATCTGGAATAATGTAATGTGAGCTACTTGCTAGTTGCAAAAATTAAATTTATTTTCAGCTTTTGTCCATAGAAATTATTCATGGATATTGAGAAATCTAATTTTATGAAAGAATTTCCGATACACATACACAATTATCACTGCATAATAATTAAAATCATCGTTGAGTTCATCTATGATGATAATCTTGTCACAAATGTAACTATTTATTATTCTTAGTTCATTCAAGGAATTAATAATAACACATATTCTCTCAATTGGTATTTCATTCATTTCTCCTCGTCCTATTTTAAACCTTGATTTTATTCAAATAATTTATTTTACAATCTAACAAGTGTGTTGGAAAATTGTACAAATTTTTGAATTATTTAATGTCTTTTTTAAAATGGTTTTGCCTTTTCTTATAATTTCTAACAATTTCATTTCATTCCTTTTGTTTTTCCACACTTCAAAATCCGTAACGCGAATATACATTGCAATAAGCAATTAATTTCACATAATTAAATTTACTTACTGCTTAAAAATAAGGACATCAGAAATGAACTTATTGGATTCCTAAGATTATTTCCTTAAAAGAAATTTTAAAATTTAAATTCATTATTATTTTATAAATTAATCAAAAAAATGAGTCATTTATTTACCAATTTAATGGATATTAAGAAATATGCGTTCACAAAATCTTTTGTCGCTTTACTTTTTATAAATATTAAAATGTCCCATTAAGATTGTTTCACCTCGAAAATCTGATTATGCAACAATATTGAACATGATGCATTATATCCTAGGTATGTTGTAATATCCAATTTTCAACATTCGACCATTATTCTAAATTTTTCAATTTGTTTCAATTATAACATTAAAAACTTTGAAAAATCAAACTTTCGGAGAAACCTCATTGTTTGTATTTTGAAAATGAATCTTGCATTACTAAAATTAGACAACTTTATTGTAATATTTCTGAATTATTCAATGCATTTCGTTTGCATATTTGAACTTTATTATCACCTATTGCAAAGTTTCAATTCTAACATAAGCCATTGTCAAAACATTTCAAGACCTTCAAATTTAACCATATTAATTGATAATGTTCATGTCAAATCAAGACCTTATTGCTTAATTGTATGTCTTCAAATTGCAACATCATCTTGTAATAGATCAATATGGAAAATTTAGGTAAATTTAGTACTTCATCACTTGATCATTCACTACTCATTGAATATGATTTTTGTGAAAGGATGTACAGATCATTAATTTTTTGTAACTATTTCATTGAATTTCAATTTTTTACTTTACAAATTTTATTAAATAATTCTCACTCTTATGTAAATTTATTTCTAAATCTTTAGTCATATAATTTTTCCAATTTGCAGAAAAATTATAAACTTGTTTATTTTCCACTAGTTTTCCACTAGTTGAGAACTTAGAAACATTTTATTATAGAAAAATTCAGTTTTTTACATTTACACTTTTAAAATCTAATAATAAATGAACCCTTGAAAAAATACTTCTTGAATAATGTATATCCTTAACATTGGTTTTCTATCATAAGGACCTTCAAAATTAAATCCTTAATTAATTCCCTAAATTATATTTCTAGAAATTTTTCTTTATCTCATATTTATCTTTTTTAAGATATTTCTAAATTACTTCACTTTAGATAAATTCCGTACATAGTTATGGAAAATTCAACACATGAGTTTTGTTAATTAAATTGTCATTTAAACATGCCTTTGCTCCAAAATTCTCGCCACTTTATTTTTCCAGAGTATGTTTTGAACTTATTTTTGAACAATTTTCACTCGAAATGAAATTTAAAACTATAAATGGAGTACATAACATATAGGTATTCGTTAAACTTTTGGGTAGATAACCAACATTTATTTCAAGCTTCCTTGGAAAACGTTTTCATGACTGAAAGCACCTTAAAAAATAAATTACTATATAATTAGCCTTTGTGAATTTCATGCAATCAAAAGTGAACTCTTAGTTATATTTATATCACCAAATTTAAATAAAACGAATTATTGAAGTCTCTGATTGATATAGATACTTACAAAATTTGTGGTTAGGCAAGATAATCTTGGATTTTTGCAAACCTTTCCGCTGTGCAATAATATTGGGTTTTTTTCGTAACAACTTTCCCTTTCTAACCTTCCCCTTTTGAAAACCTCAAATCATATACACGTGTTTTATCAAGCCAAAACAATTGAAATTCTACGACATTTCTAGTCGATAACAATTATTTGATTAGTCCTTCAAAAATTTAATGAATAATGAGAAAATTTAGAAAGTTCAAACTCATACTCTAGCTTAAACTCATTGTGAGATTTCTTCTTAAGAAACTACTAGAATACTATGTGAAGAAATTAATTAATAATTCATTATTTTAGTTATTCAGAACTTAATATCTACGTCCCCTGAATCGCCTTTTGGGATTATTTTATTTTTCTTTCATCATATTTCTCAATCATTTTGAAAATTAACGGACAAATATCAATGTATTCATGAATACAAGCACCGAAATTTCTAGCAATATTTAATGTCATACATATATGGACTATTGTATTCGTGAAAAATTCTCCGATTCATCCATTCTAATTATCTTTTAGTTAAATTGCATCCTACAGTAAACACCACAGATGGAATATGATTTTAATAAAATATATCCTTAAACAATACTTCATAACTGTGTTATAATTCTATCTACGTGGTTGTTTTATGAAAAATGATGTTAAAATGAAACTAATAATTTTCCTAATTTGATAGCTATGTTAATAAAATTTTCAATTTATATCTTAACACGCAAATTTTAATCTAAGACCTTTTTTAACAGGCCGAGTTGAAATAACATGTATAAAATTTTACTTATTACAATTGTTTCTTTTGCAAAATTTACAATTGTTATAAGTATTTTTATCACATAACTTTTCTTGAGACAATCGAAAATTTAACATTACTTCAAACATTGTTTTCACAGTAACAAAACCTATCTGAAATCCCGACCCTTGGAACAGCAGCATATCATCTTTCTCACAATATTATAATGTAATTTTAATTTTAAATCTTAATTAACAGATAACCTATTTAGTATTTCTAAAATGAGTAACGAAATAAACTAACAAATTAATAAGTAGAATTAAATAATTGTTTAAAGTTGATTTATTCACCCTTTTTCTACTTACTTTTTCTTTTCAATTATCGTGATTCTTTCAAATTTACCTTCACTGTAATCTTCACAGAGTAAAATAAAACAGTCCCTTCCAAATTTTAAAACTTCAAATTGTGAATATGTATTGCAAGATTTTAAATTCACTCTACAGAATTCTACATTGTATGACATTGAAGGAATTATCCAAAGAACATTTTTTTAAGCAAAATATACTACTATAATGTCCGTTTCTTAATTTAAATCGTAGTTTAATTACGAATTACCTTTATTTGTATATTTTCTGTGCAATTTGGTTTTTTCTACAATATCTCTAGTTATCTTTTGCACGTATGTTATAACCAATTTCGGAATTTTCACAATAAATTCCTATTGAATCATTTAGGTTGAAAGTACAATTGTTGGGCTTTTCTTCAAATTTTTGACCTTTGTAACAACTTTTGTCCTGGATCTTTCTGAAAAATTCAGTTCTTACATATTTCCACACTATTCAACTTAATAAAATAGACACTTTAATTATGACTAATTATTCAATGTTCATTGCCATATAATGCAACACCTTAGTCTTGATTGTTCTTATCTTCAAGGTACAAGTATGTAATTTATTTTTATCTAAAGATTTATTTCCTTGAATTTATTTAATTAATATTATTAAAGCAGCATTCAAATTAATTCTTTTACGGGCTTATTACCTGTGATTGATTCAATTTTATTAATACAAAATTTCTTGCAATGTCTACTTTTGTTAAATGTAAATTTCCCGTTTCTACAATTATCGTACCTTGCTTCATTCTTGCGAGAAATATGAAACTGTATTTTTTATCTTTTTTATAAACCTATAAATTGATTGAAACATAAGTAAAATTATTAATAATGAATGTTATTTTATAACACAACCATCTACTACAATTCTTACAGTCCGAAATTTAATGGACATTCAAAATTGCACATTGGACGTAATTAACTTGTCTTTTCCCTTAAGGCAATTTAATGCCATCTCATGCGAATTCGCTCTATTGATTTATTTTAATTTTCTTCTTCACTTTATTTTTATCTCCTTATTCCTTGAAATCTAGCATACTTTGAAAGTTAAAAGCAGAATGGAAATTTTGTTACAGGTTTTAGATACTTATTAGGTTTATTAATAATATTTGCTTCTACTCTCACATTTTCATTACTTTACTTTTTACATTTATGGTTGATGCTTTTCATTCGAGAAAAATTAAAGCTTAATTTACCATTATTTTCATTAAGAATTACTTTATTATCATACGTAAAAAGGAAAATAGGTTTTTACAGTAACTGCATCATAAATCGCTTATATCAAAAAATATATGTCTGAAAAATATAAATTAGTTATCTTTGTAACTAACATTAGCAGTGCACAAAGAACATTAAATACATCATTAATAATTGAACTTCTAATATATCAATCTCATTCTAAGTATCAATTGCAATTTTCTTTAGATATCTTTCTGGTATAAATCAAAAGTAGCTAAATGAGAATAGAATCTTTTCAATCTAAATGGGTCCTTTAATATGAGAACCTACATTTGATAACACAATTTATCATCACATTCGTTTGTGTAATTAGAAAATATTGCTAACGATTCCCTAATTTGGTTTATCGCATACAACTATTATTAGAATCTGTTCTTCAATATATAAAGTCATAACCTGAAATCATTTGAATTTAAAGCTCACTTTTACTAACATCAATGTTGAAATTTTAAAAGAGATTCACATTAAATAAACTAAAAATTAAAAAAGTGATATAAATATTTTAGCCCGACAAAACTAAAATAAGAACAAACTATACTCGATAGCATAAACCCTTAAAATTACGATATTATCGTCGTATCATTGTTTGCAAAATTTACGAACCCTTTATTCAATTAATTTCGTAGGATGTGATAGGGACCAAATAAACCAGATTTCAATATTATATCGATCTTACAAACTAACTATTTGTAATGACAAGCTCCATTTCCATCCATCGATACTTTGAACTATTCCTTGATATATGAAATACCAAAAATTATGGCAGATTAAGTTGATTGGGTTAACCCATCTAGTTCTTCATGTCAATAGACGTTAAAGCAATAATGAAAAAAATTTATTAATAGAGTAAAAATGCTCCTTATAATTCGTATATTATTCACCTGCAATTAATCTTATTAATCACTTATTTTTATCTGCATATTTCCTTCGTATCCTTTTTAAAGCTTTAAATTAAACTTATTCATATAATTTACAATCAAAAAAGTTAGTTCAAAATTTTACAATATTCAATGCTAAATAATATTTTACAGTTGTGATTTAATTTTTTTTTCAGACATTTCTACCTTTTTAAACAAGAAATGTCAAAATAATAGAATCCCGCTTCCCATGCAAGCAAATCTCCTTCTGGCAATAATGAATATCACGTGTCATTGGTTTGTTCTTTTAAAGGCTTGTCACAGAAATGAACCTATTATATTATTTCGCTAATTTTTTCATTGCATTGTAATTTTTAATTATTATAATCATTTGTTCATTCTATTATCTTCAGCTGTTTGTTAAAAGCCTCTGAAGTTCTTGGAAATCATCATGTCATATAATTTACCTAATAATCAATGGTTTCTAGGTGAAATTTCAATTTGTGGCTTTATTCAACTAGATTTCTTTTCTTCGAGCCTGTGTACGAATTTTGTCAGAATTTTTATTTCACCATGTCACCTTTTTCAAATTTGTTTTTCCAACCTTTTCAAAATCCCTAAGTGAAGATACACCCCCCTTCACTATAACATACATTCATTGTGGCAAAATTTATTTAGTTACATGTATTTCTATAAAGACTAATTAATTATTATTAATTGTCGATTTTATTTTCCTGTACTAGTTAAATTTTTAACTATTTCTCATATTATGTTTATCAAATGTTGTAAATCCTTCTTCAGGTATGTTAAAAGCCTAGTTCTTCAAATTCCATTGTTGAAAATTTCACCTACATGCATGGGTTTTTTAGTTGCAAAATTATAAATTTCCTTGATTTTTTCACCAAAATTTCTCCACATTATCGTATTCCAAAGTTTCGAACTTTTTTAACATTTTTTCACCTTTGCAAATTTTAATGAAATAAAAAGAGTGACAAATTTGAGCGTAATTTTGATTAATTTTTCCAACTATTTACATTTTATTCACTGGTCCCAATATTTCAAGACGGTCAAAATTCTCACTAAATTTGGAACGAAATTAAGTGTATAAATTCACCTTATTGGTTGCTATTTTCATGGATCTAAATGAAGCATTAATTTTATTAAATTCCTGGAAGCTAGTTAGCGGATTTTTGTATCTTCAATCTTGATTTTTGACTTATAGAAGTTTTTTTGTTAAGGTCAAATCTTTAGGAAATTCTTTTTAACCCATCTTTTAGGATTACCTTATTCAGTTTTTTGAATTAATAAAAATTTCTCTTTTCTACTCCTCTTTTTCTAAAAATTTAGTTATTATTTTAATACATGTTTTTTCATCAATGTAGAAAAAATAAAAAGTAATATTTATCCAGTTCTATTGATAAACAATAATTTCATAGTAATAAAAACAATGATCAATAAGGATATGTAATTTTAGCATACAACCAATAAAAACATTCATTAAATAACTATCTGTGATGAAAATAATTGTTATGTCTATTTATATGTCACTTATATCTCTTTTTTACTTTCCATAAAAGACCATTCAATATTATCCTCTGAAGAATTCCACTGGTGTATTAATATTTAGAATGGAACTCACCTATATTTCAGTAATCTCCTTTAGAATATTTCATTTCAATTATACTTGGACAAAACTTTCTCAGTCTGATGAATCTTAAGAATGAAATTTTAAATAATACTTTAATGGTCCTTTATTAAATATGTTTTTCCTTTAAATTATAATTAATTCTTCACAGAACGTTCATCGTGATCTATGTTATGATCTTGAAAACGTTTTTATAAATACTAAAAGAAATTAACTATATAACTCTTTACATACAAACTGTATAAATATTTATATCACGAAACAAAATATTAAAGCAAACAAATACATATCCGCGTTAAACAATAAAAGTTCGAAATCGTTATCATCGTTCTTTTATCATTTTTTAAAATCGCAATTAAAACCGAGATATTAAAATACATTTCCACTTGTAGAGTACGAGGAGAAAAAAATACGGTTGTACAATAGTTAATTAAAAACACAGACATAAATTAAAAAAAAAACTTATTCAAAAATTGCGTCATATGACTACCTTACAAAATTTCGTATTTTGTCATTACTGTTCTCGCATTTAATGCAAAAAGTAGTAAACATCTGTGAATTAAAGATTCGGTTTTCTCCTAGCCTAACTTTTGCATAGGAAACCAACTCATGACACATTAAATTAGAATAAATCCCTGAGAATAATTTAACAAGAAAAAGACTTTTTTGCAATACATCTTCGACTATTTTTACAACAGTACTAGTTTGTGATTACAGTTCTTTCGCAATAGGTATAAATAATAACTTCGATACATTTTAGAAAAGATTTAAACATTCTCTGGCTAAATCCATTGCTGAGTATTCTCGAAAAATGAAGACTTCACCAAATTAAAACGAAACAAATTTAAATTAAAGTGAATGTAAGATAAGTTTGCTCCTGAAACTATCCATTTCATACTTTCAGAACTCATTACCCGGATTGCATTTTTATTCCTATGGTTTACGTGCATGAAATCAATATTGTTTGCAAAGAGTTTAACACTTCAACTTATCTCATATTTCCATGAGGATACACAAGATCCATATACCTTCATTATTTTAAAGAACTTTCAATAATATGAGATTATTTAATTGTGGCAAAATTCCCTTGTTATATTCCAATTCAATACTTTTCAGAACTATTTGCCATACTATAATGTTAAAAACGAAGGATTTGACAATCTTTTTGAATAATATAATAAACCTTACAATATCATAATTTTCTACTGGCATAATATGAAATTTACGTTGATGTTTCTTTGTGAAAGGACTTTTCAAATAGCAACTATTATATTTTCGCTAATAGTTTCATTTACAATTAAATTTTTTTTTACACCTTATATTCTAGCAAAGTTCCTCCCGTTGTATGTTAAAAGCTCTAATCTTGGCAAATTCACCATCTATATAAATTTTACCACTATCAATGTGGTGTGTCTAGGTTGAAATTTACAATTATTTGGCATTTTCTTCACATGATTTTTATCTTCACTGTGTTACTTTTGTCCAGATTTTATTTTCAACTGTCACCTATAAATTCATTTTCATCATTTAAATCCTAACAAAGAATACCCCTTCATTGCAAGAAATCTCCTTTGGCACATATTAAATCCTTACTTACTTTATATATTTTTATAGGTTCAATGAACATTTATTATTCCTAAAATTATTTTCTCTTACATCATTAATTTATTTCAATTATTTTATTCTATCTTCTAATTCTTTTCAGTGCTTATTTAAAATCCTCTAAGATTCTGAAAATACAATTTAGAAATTTACCTACATATGGTTGGTTTAGGTTCAATTGTACAATTTAACTTGCCTTTCTTCACATCAAAGATTCTCCGTACAAACTTGTTACGTCATTGTCATTTTGGTTTTAAATAATTTCACTTTTCAATCTTTTTTTTCACACTTTGCAAACTGTTGTAACTTTATAAGAGTGAATTTTTGAATTTTTCGATTAATTTTGGCCAACCGTATTTTAACCAATTTTATTCAACTAGGTTGCCGTCAAAGAGTTTTCAATCGATCAACTTGCCAATTGAATTAACTTAAGTTATACTAATTCAGACTTAATTGTGTTAAATTGTTCATGACTCATCAAAATGAAACACTATGATTAATTTAATTTTTCTAAATCTGACGAGAATTTAGCGATCATTTATTTTGTATCTTCACTTATTCGTTTGATATATTTCGTTAAATTAAAGAAAAAGTAGGGAAGATTTAAGTCCTTTGGAATTTTTTAACCGCATCTTTTCTGATGTATTATTCATGTTTTGATTAAACAGAGTTTATTTTTTAACCGTCCTTTCCCATCTTTGGAAATTTACTTTTATAATTATTGTAGGAGTACCTTGTTTTTTCTGAACGTCCAAAAATTTTATAAAAGTCTTTTTTAATCCAGTCTAGTTTTTAAACATTAGTTGTTGATCATCAATAAAACTGTAACAATTAGAAATATGGTATTTTTATACCAACATAACATATATAAATAAAACTAACTTATAATAAAATATCATGGAATAAAAATAATAAATCTATAAATTAAAAAATATCTATTATTCTTACTTGAGATATAAAAACCATTCAATATTAATCAACTAATAATTTCATTATTGATTAAAATAAAATTTCATCATTCTACCTTATATTTCTGAAATTTTCTTATCAATATGCAATTTTCGACCACTATAGATTTTTAAGAAATTTTTGCAACAAATTATTTAATAATCTTAAGTAGGATTTTGAAAATTTTTGATTAAT
>JAEAOA010000326.1:1862500-2042891 GCA_016746295.1 Potamilus streckersoni | reverse complement strand
AATTAAAATACTCGCTGTCATCAGATCTGATGAGCGAAAGTTTTAACTTGTCACGGGTACCACTAAAGCATATGCCTGATGTTTCATTATTAATTTCAACTGTCAATGGTTTGTCGTCCATCATTAGATATTTGATTTTGCTACTGTAGCTATTTGTTACTGTCAAATTTTCAAGCATTATTTTTAAAGTTTAGATAAAATTTTAGTTTGCAAAGATAATGTCAAGTATATCTCTATCATCATGACAATACCCAAGTGCAAGTGTATCTACCCCATTTTCGCAATAACGTTTATCATCAAAATTGCTCAAACCGCGTTTGATAAGGACATCTGTTTCGAGCTTATGATGATTTGTCCGAATTGACATAGCTCTTATAAAACTAACACCGCCATCAAGCGCATACTTGTAGTCATCAAATTTTATAAACTTTTTAACAAAATCACGAGGCAGACCTTTTGCTTTTTTTGTTATTTTATTATTGTCTAACAATACGGCATACATTTTACTACGTAATCCGATAAAGTATTTGATAGCGCTCGAGTTCATTTCATCTTTGAACTTACCAATAACCTTTTTATTTGTGTCGTCATGAAATTTGCTGTCACGTGGGTAATCAGAAAGATCAAACAGATATCTATTATCATGCATGTCCTGATAGATGTCCTCACATTCGATTTCATATACGAGCGAATCAGTATCAGTAAATAATAATCTACTAGCCGGCCATTGATTTTTAACAAAATTATAATGAAAATCGTACATCAGCCACTTTGATAAATCTAACACTGAAGCTCCAACGTAGATCGGCTTGTTTAGTTTTAGATTTGTTTTTCTTCTTTGTATCGCAACAAGATTCTCATTAAATATTTTCATGCTCACAAAATCATCGTCTGACACAAGCTTGTTTCTGCGATTGACATCATTGACTAGTTCGATATTTACGCGTTTCCTAATATTCTCCATCGTCTTACCAAAAACAGAATTGTTCATCAGTTTGAAAAAGTTTTTCTCAAAATCAGTTTTTGCCGCAGCTCTTCTTGTAGTGTTCGAGTTAATATAACCTCTCATCCACGGTGACTGATTAAATTTTAGTACGCGATGAACTTTTCTCAACACGAGACCAGCATCGACCGCTTGTTTTAAAGCTTTGTAATGCAAAACATAATTACGTTTATGAAGCAAATTTGGTACTAGTTTCTTTACCATAGAATGTTGTCTTGGTAATGCTGACGCTTGTTGTTCTTCTGATAACAAACTATAATCTATGACCATCGATTCCGCACAGAAAGGGTAATCGTTATGTAGTTTGTGTAGCGAAGTTGGATAATCGAGATCAACTTCAACGAAATACGAAACATCGTCGGGTATCTTTTTTTCTGTCTCTGATAGAAATTGATCAGCCGTGATCCAATGAAAGCCACCAAGAGGCATTGGTTCTGCCATCGAATACCCGTACAAGTTATTGCAATCTAGATAAACTATATACTTCGAAGGAAGGTCAGGATTATACTCTTTCAAATATTTGTTGTTTGCTTCAGCATATTTCTTCGTTATCACGCTAATACCGCCTCGGATACCTTTTTCAATAAAATTGAACATATCAACATCAGTCAGTAATTCCAACCTTACCTTACTAAACTTTAACAGAGCATCCCATGACAGTCCGGGGGCAGAATAATACCAGCAAGGATCTAGTCCGTAATTATTATAACTCACTTCTCGAAAACTTTCAAAAACATCTGCTAATAATAACACGTCAGTTTTCAAATACAAATCGTGATAATCACCAAAAGTCTCACAATCAAACTCTTTCCAAATATCTTGTGCATACTTGTACTCGTCATCAGTTATATTTTCATTTTTAAGTTGCGAGTAAAATTTGTCTTTGCTAGGTAAAGATGTTTCATCAAATTTACTCCAATCGTCGAGATATTTGTATGGAAAAACTCCTTTTTTAGCTAATAGATTAAATTTATCTCCAAAACAGTCTCTTAGGTTATTAAATTTACTACAACCTTTTACTAGCTCATCTAACGATTCTGCCATAAACTGCAGGCTGTCAATAAAACGTAATTTACCTAGCGTAACTGACATATACTTTTCAAAATTATTTGGAATGCATTTGATGACATTATTGAGTTTTAGATGAGCTTTTATCTCAGAATCACCAAAAGCTTCTACGATGATGTGACTATCATATCCTCGAAAATTGTGAAGAATAACTGGAATAAAATCTGGAGCGTGAAATTTTAAATTACACTGGTCATGAGCCGCTCCACGGTACTGTCCAGTCAAATGACAATGGTCATGTACTTTTTTGTCATCATCAAAAGCTTTTTCACAAATATAACAAATTTTCGCTTGCTCGTGATCAGATTCTTGTTGAGGTGTTAATTTTAACATTGGAGTTACTCTTTTCAAACGATAAGTAATATTATCAACTTCATTAATCAACTGCTTGAGAAGCCAAACAGCTGGATTTTTACCACGATAGAGTTGGATTGGTTTAGATAATCTCGAATCAGCGCAACAAACTACCTTGTACGCTACTCCACATGGAACATGATTTTGAATTTTTCTTGTACTCGATTGGTTAGGATCATTTTCTACGCCAAGTACAGGTTGAAGTAAGCATTCGAAATCGACGTATATGACGAAAGGAATTTTTAGTTTATGATTATGATGGACAAACTGTAACACGCTATCTTTTTTAGATGGCATTGTTATTCTTTGTACGTCACTACAGTACTGCAAATGCTTTTGTAATGTTTCATTGTCTCTACAACCGTGCAAGCAGCGATAACAAAAGAACTTTTTGTTGTTATTTTTATTATACTGTCTTCCAACTAGTCTGTTAAAGTTTTTGATCCAAACGTAATGATTTTTATAAAACAGTAAATTGATAGTCGATTGTGAAGCTTTTTCTGAAATATACCTCGGATAGACATTTTCTTTTTCATCTAATCCGAAAACGTTAATCGAAACATTATTTTGCTTTTCAAACTTTGGTATTTGATTTTCTGCCACTGGAAAGTCAATACCAGCACAATTTAATCTTGACACGTGACTGATATACTTCTCAACACGATCAGCATTTTTTTCTGCTGGAAATAGCGCGGAAAGAACAGCCCATTGGAAACATTTGCTATCGACGTTTTTTATGTTTATACAGCACTGTTTATTTTTTATTTTTAGTGGCAGGTCGATATACGAACTACCGCGTAATGCGTCATATTTCATCGTGTGAAACAAAATTTCCTTGATCATTTCAAACTTCCAACCCGAACCTAATTCGGTAAATTCTTCTATTTTTTTCCAAATTTCTTGGTGTATTTCATTAGATAGTGACAAAAGATCACTACCAAGTAAAACACGTCTAGATTTTGCGTTGATGTAAGGGTCTGCAATTTCCTTGTTAGTAGATTCTTCCGTCACAAGTAGTTTTGAAAATATAACGTGATATTGCACTAACAATCTTAGACCCTTGTGTTTTTCAAGCTCACGTTTTACAGTCGTCTGTAGCAGATGAAAGAGATTTGTTTCAGAAAAATTTACTAAAACGTTTTGATTATCAAACTGATAACTATTGTCAAAACCTGTAAAAGCAGTCGCTATTTTAACAGGTTCTCCCATAAGTCTCTTCTTGGCTATATCTCGCAATTTCAACATCGCTATACTATAGTCTAATATCTAATTGATAATTTACTCCGCTAAACAACAATTAGAGATAAAAATATCACCTATAATATAATGACAGTAAATCTGACAAGCGCACGTGAGCAAGAGGAATATTACGTTTACCAAAAGTACAATATGTACGCTGGAAATGCACTTGGTTCGGTTATTAATATCATTACTGGAATATCTGTTGGTAAAGCAACGTTAGCGGGTTATACGATTAGTGTAAAGGGAGATAATACTGAAAGAATTACGATGTTTAGAAAAGATTTTATTTACACGTTATTTTGCGATAACATTCCAGAGGGGAAACGAGTATATCATTATAACGGTAAAGTCACTGATGATAATATTGAAAATTTATCCTTACAAGACGAGTTTCAGCCGCATCCGGTCTTTGATTTATACGAGGCTAACGATCGCGGTATTATTAGAAACAGAAAAACTAAAAAAGTTCTTAGTTCTATGAACAATATGGGATATCTTATAGTAACTGTTAGAGGAACATCGACAGATCGAGTTTGTTATACTGGTCATAGGTTTGTTTACGAGGTGTTCAACGGATCTATACCCAATGGTCTGGTTATTAATCATATCAATAATGTAAAAACAGACAATCGATTGGAAAATCTGGAGCTAGTGACCCAACAGGAAAATGTGAGAAAAGGACGAGGTGGTGGTATTAATTTTAGATGCCCAATAAAACCTGTTATTTCGTTAAACCTTGAAACGGATGAGGAGATCAAATTCAAATCAATTACAGCTGCGGCGAAATATTATAATATAAATCCCAGAGCAGTAAAATTTGTAGCTGATGGAGCAACAAAATCAGCTTTTTCAAACAAATATGATGCTAGTATTATTTTTAGATATGATGATTAATAATATTTTGTAATTCGGTTTTAGTCAAACAATGATGAGCAAATGCTATAATATCATCGCAATCAAATTTTAGCGTCACTACTGCACTTTCATTAATTTTATTTTTTTCTGCTTCTGTTAGTAATATTTTATGAGAATCACCTTGCATTACAATAACGTCAACGGAATATGAACTATAACCTGACAAGCATTTTCTTACCGCTTCAGTCAGTTCGTGGTAGTTTATTATATTAACTTTTTGGTGATATTTGACCTTGTCAGTCATCTTATAACAACAAATTAGATAAAAAGTATATTATAATATGGATATGATGAAACGACTTGCTAGCGATAAGGTCTCCATAATCTCTAATGATATGATAGACAAATCTATTGGTTATAACAAAGATGATATTTTATATAACAACGAGTCTGATGATGGTGAAATAGTCACCGTCGTTAATAGATATAATTATAGCAGACCAACCACTGGAAAATATAATGTCAAGTATCACATTGCTAAAAAAATTATAAAATTTAATTTTACCGTTACCGAACAGCAGGTATTTTTGCAGTTAATCAGACCTTTTTTAAACATCAAAATTCCAGACCGACAGAAAAATATCAAATTCGATTTCATATTTGTCAAGATTTTTGATCTTATGACGATCTCTGACGATCGCAGACAATATCTAATATCATTATGTAAACCAGTAAAATGCAAATCTATCAAACGAAAGTATGAGGAAATTTATAATAGCATTATTTCACAGTCGATAAAATCGACCGGGTTGGAATCCAACTGTTAAATTTATCACTATACCCACGCCATTTGACTAAACTTTTATCTCCTTTTTTCCTAATCACTTTTTCGATAATGAAAACATCTTGTTCAGTTTTTTGTAGTTCTTGTTCGTAAAAACTACCTACTATAGGTTCACCTGCCAGATCTTTTAACGCGTACGTTACAGGTACTGTTAAGAGTACTTTATCAACAACAAATACTTCTTCGCTCCAGTTTGGAGTAAATCCTTTTTCAAATATCTTTTTAGTCAAAGAGATTCTAACTTTATCACCGACCTTAAATTTATGTCTGCGGTACATGTTTTCGTTTGCTAATATTGGATTTTTGATAGCGTCATTGGGTGACATTTTGATGGTTCGATGTTTCGTGTTATTATATTCGCCTACGATTTGAGAAAGGTCATCGATGTACCTGTTGGTGTTTTTAGCTGTCATATGTTTGTGTAATTTTTCGTTTAGCGTGCGATTAAATCTCTCGACAACAACGCTTTTGCCTTCGTTTCCTGTAACGTATTTTTTAATATTATTTTGTTCTAGAAACTGCTCAAACTTTTTGTTAAAAAACTCGGCTCCATGATCAGTCCAGATTTTGTTTGGTTTTCTTTCGGTACTCGTTATTATTTGTTTTAACGCATCAGTGATTGACGTTCCTGTTTTATCTGAAACTGGCACACTAAAAGCGTATTTACTGAAAACATCTATAACGTTAAACAAATACTTCTTTGGAGCGCCATCAGCGCCAACGTTAAACTGAGCCATATTAGATACATCTACCAAATCTATTGCCCAGATATCATCTACAGCGTTTGCAACAACTTTACGTCTCGGAAACTTTTTTTTTTAGGTCTGTGTAGTTCGACTGCAAGATCATCGTATAATTCTTTTCCCCGATCGCGAGGCGATTGACGAGACTCTCCGAGTCCGAGTTTATATTTTGCTCCTATCATTCCTTGAACAAATCTTCTATCAAAACGTTCTCGTAGATTTGTTGGCTCCATATCATGTAATTCGTCTAACATTACTTTATCACAATCTGCTTTCGAGTTTTCATGATCACGATAACAGATATCGTGACGCATTGCTATTGCATCCACTTGATTATAAGGCTCTTGGCCTGGCAATGGATTGTCGTTTTCATCTAGTTGTTGGTCTAGCGGATTGTAAGGACCTGTATAACGATGACCTGGCAAAGTCCAACCGCCTTTTGGTTTTGGTAATTTACCAATTAGTTTATGTATATCTATACCTAACCCTATTATTTCTCTGTTGTTACAACGTTGACAGTACGTAATGATTTTATCTTGTTCTATGCAAAGATCTTTGTCACAATCACAATTGCATTTCATTTTATTTTATTTTGTTTCATAAGATTAATCGTCGATCAAGATAACTCTATCAACGCTAGATCCTACTTGTTTTTTCAAAAACATACTTTTCTTTCTACCACAGATTGCACAAATACTTTTTAACATCGTTCTATTATTTTTCGTTTTTTCCGTCATCTCATCCTTGTTATCTGTTTTAGTTTTGCATTTGAGACAGTATGTTGACATTATTATATCAAGGAGTTTAGATAAAATTGATTGCAATATTATCATTCGCATGAGAAGGAAGCTCATCAAATTGTAAAATAAACTTTAAAAAGTTTTTACTCCCAGAGTTTTTACTCCCAGAGTTTTTACTCCCAGAGTTTTTACTCCCAGAGTTTTTACTCTGGTGCATTTGTCTGACAAACATGATACAATAATAACCACAAGCTGATGTTCCAATCGGCTGTAGTTGATTAGACGAATAATTTATTTTATCAAATTTTTTAAAAATATATTTTTTTATGAGATCGCTTGGAGGAAGTCCGAACGAATCAAAATAATTGTTATCGTGGACAGCAACCCAGTGGGTGCCAGAGCCATCATTGAAGTTTTCAATATTTACAACACAAGAACCGCCTGTTGGTACGTCATCGAGTTCATCCTTGGAAAATACTCCTCGAAATCCAACAACGTCCTTCAATTTTTCAATGATGTCAAAATTGCTCAATAACGTCTGGTCCCTGGTAGAGTTAATCCGCGTCCGATTCCTAGTAAGTTTGGCAGCAGACTTCCCGCTAGTCCCGCTAAAAGTGGAGCGAAAGGAATAATTCCTCCTTGTTTTGTTTGTTTGCGTTTTGTTGTTTTCTTTTTTTTCGATGATTTTGTTTTTTTCGGCGACTTTTTCGTTGGCATTTTATTTTATACTATTACATAAAACTGAGTGACTATGTCACTGCCGATAGATTTGTTTGATACCACGACCTTCGACTGCTTTCTTTGTTGCGCCAGAGACTGCTCCTGACGCAGCCGCAAGTCCAAGTGTACCAAGTACTGGTAAAACTTTGCTAGCTATTACTGATAACGCTGGTCCAAAAAATCCACCTTCTTTTGACATTGCAGTTACCTGAGAAACAGATAATTTCAACACAAATGGTTTTCCTTTGTCGAGTTTATTGATTTGTTGTTGCGTTAGCATGACTTTTACTGCAATTTTATTTGAAGTTTCCGGAGAGATCATCAAAGAAACAGAGCTGCGTTTAGCAACAGCTGCTGATAATTTTTCAACTTGACCAGATGTTAGGTATATTTCTCGAGTTGTGTATTTGGTTTTCATAATGTTATATCCAAGTTGTTAGATTAAACTTGTACTGTCATTCTTCCTTTGATTGAATCGATGGTCAGAAATCGATCACTAACCAATAGCGCGTATACGTTATACTGTTCACCTGGCACAGCGCCCAGTGTCCACGTGACCTCAATATCTGCAGTCGATCCCACAACACGCTCCAAATGTTTTGATACGTCAAAATAAAAGATGGGATAGAGCGTTCGAAACTCTTCTATTGATATTTGAGATCCACTGTCCGCGTTCTGATATTTTTGCATTGCTTCCATAAGATACATGTACGGCCGAGAGATGTTTCTGGTGTCGTCTTCGGCAAAGTTACATTCGATTGCACGTTCGGGATACTGTTTGGAATTTACTCTCACAAATATTCGTCTAACGTCTGGGTTATCGAATACGGAGTTGTTTATTTCCTGATTGTTACGACGTGCTTGTCGTTGAAATACGACGAACAAGTGTCGCGGTAGTTGTTCGCTGGGCGTGGTCGTTACACGCCACGTGTAATCAGTCGCATTGGGAATGGCTGTTTGATAAATCCTGTTCTGTTGGAAGTGTATCTTTTTTGTAAAGGTGGCTAGTAAAGATTCGAGCTCCATCATTTTAGCTAATGAAGGGACAACCCGAGGCATCCACAGTGCTAATCTTGTAATAGAAAATCGGCCCTCAGCCACTCCACCGGCGCGTATTATACAATCGTTTTGATCAGCTCGATCTAATATAAGCGTATGTTTTATTCCTCGAAACACTTTGTTATAATCACGGCAAAATCCAAAGATTGTACTTAACGGAAGCATCATCGTTATTTGGCGAGATTCTGCGGCAAACGCTTTTCGTTTAGCAAATCCTTCGTTATATCGTTGTTGTCTTATTTGTGTAACGGCTAATCTTATCGAATCACCTATCGCAGCGGCATCATTAGCAGCAGGATTGGGGATGAGATTATTGTTATTTTCAGCAAAATTACCATTACCAGTACGAAACTCGTTCGACACAGTTGTCCCTAGTCCAGTATCTTTGAACCACATCATATTTGTGGCTATTGATCTGGAATAGTCATCGCTAAACGAAACGATGTTTAGTATTGTACTCGCTATGGGTAAGTGCATCGAAATATCTTCTACGGTTTGATTGGCCAGTTGGTATCGTGCACTCTTAAACAAGCTCCAACCATTATTGACGAGAGCGATTTCTACATTAGCTGCAATATCAGCACCTGCTGCATCTAATATTCGGCCACGCACTTCTAACATTGCCTTATGGGGTAGTAGAAACACGTCCTCGTCTCTTGTGTTAAAAGTTCTAACTCCGGTTTTATTCGGTTCGTTCGAGTTCTCATCGAGATACTCGACATACTCTAATTCTGTTACAGCATCGTCAGTATCAATTTCTTCTGCAAAGTCGAGATAGTTTTTAGCTGACATTTATTTTATAATCGTTACACAAAATTAAAAGGCAGCAGGGGTCATCGGTGCTGTTTTCTTTACAAGTTTACGTACTATTTCTTCACCACTCGGCGACAATAATTTTTTTGTTGTAGCTATCATAGCTCGTTTTGTTTCTTCTGTTGGCGCAATATCTGATATTACTCGTTTTATTTCAGACACCGTAGGTGTTGTTGAAGGTCCTTTAATCTTATCAGCAATCTTTTGCCCTACTGCAGTGCCTGCTGAAGATGCCGCCCCTGTAGCGAAAGCTTTACCGGCGTCAAGTGCAATGGGCGCTACTTTACGCGCGATTCCTGGAATATTCTCTGCAATTGTTGTAAATATATTTCCAAAAAATCCACCTACAATTTTTCTTCGATAAACTTTTCTTCGTCTCATTTTATAAAATTATGTACACAAAATCACATGCCTAGGCAGTGCGTAGGTGTAAGTAATACGTGACTATCTCGTTGTTCACGTCTATTTGTCGTCCAGATTGGTCTGTGAGTTGCATTGTAATGCTTGTAATTTGATTCTCAGGTGTTATTGGATAGTAGATAATCTGTCGCGGATTGATTTGCATGAGAGAACCCGGTGGGACTTCTGGTGAGAAACTGTAGATCGTTTGCCCGCGGTTGCCTTTTGACGTATAAGATCCAGATGCGATAGAGCAATTGATGAGTATTGTATTTACTTCTGTAATATCTACTGGTAGTTCTCCATCAAATGTCAAAGATTTATCTTCACCAGTGGTATAGTATAAAACTCTAGTAAAACCTAACATCTTTCCAAAACTTCTTTCTTCAAAGAGGACTTTCATATTTCTTTTCACTGTTATCCTAGCTCGTAAGGTGTTATAATTCGCCGCTAATTCGAAATTATCAGCATTCCCACCAGCTTTTGTTAGAAGCTCTTTTATTGTTCTGTTTAGATCAGTAATGTTATAAGCTCCTTGTGGAATCTGTAGTTTGTATTGTATATCAATAAACTCTTTTTGTGATGTTGGAGATTGTTTAACATTAACGATTAAAATTTCATCATTAATCCCAGTTTTAATATTCGGCATGGCGTTCCAACAAGTACAAGAAATTAATCCAATCTCATACTGTTTTGCAGGATCTAGTTCTATTGGTGGGTTGTAATTTACTGTAAAATTCGCGCTGTTTCCTGTTATTTGTGATGAATCAAGCAATAATGTTGTTTGCATTATACTAATATTTTAGATAAGATCGCGGTGTAAAATTTCGTACTCGGATGATGTTAGTAATCCATTCGATCTTAGATGATCAAGTATATCAATAATTTCGTTATCAATCTCTACACTTTCATTACCAGCTTCTTTAGAGGATATCAACAGCATTAGCCGATCGACTATGTCTGCGTTTGATGTAAAAACTTTAACTCCAAATCCAGTCTTTTTTTCCTCTGGTAATTTTTTATCTCGCATGTTTTCATATTTATCAAACAATCTTTTAAAATCCCAACCTTTTTTATAACCTTTTGGTTTATTTCGATATCGTTCTGATGTTTTAAGAAAAACCTCAGCAATAATTCCTTCTCTAATATAATTGAATAATGTTGGAATATTTCCTTCATCTTTTTGATCTTTAATATCATCATCAGCATTTTCACCAACTTCTTTAATTCTTACTAATTTTTCTATCAAATCGTTATAGTTTTCTTCTGGCCAATCTCGAATACTATTAATATTAGTGATATCATATTTTTCCATAAACTTTTCATACACAACATCTTCTATTTTAAACCTAGCTTGTTTTCTGTAAATTTTTATAGATTCTTCAAAAGGTACCATTTTTATCACACTTTCTTGTAATATTTTTTGTTTCTCAGTTAATTCTTCAGTTTGTTCTGATAATTTTTCCATCATACTTCTTATCTCATCTGGATTAACCGTCAATCTTGTTATTGCGTGTTGAAGTTCAAGAGGATTGTTCATTAGCCTGTCAAACTCAGCTTGTCGTGCAGCAGGATCAGCAATGTTTCTTACAAGTTCGTTTACAATTTTTACAGTTTCTTCTTTTGATCTTTCTCCAAGTAAACCAAACAAACCCTTTTCTTTCATTTTTGCTAGTTCTTCTGGAGATGATGTTTGTATTTCTGGCTGCTTGCCAAGCATCGCCTCAGTAACAGGTTTGAAAAATTTGGTTCTTTCTTCTTCTGCTTGAACTTGTCCACGTCGAGCTTCTTCCACCTTTTTCTTAAAAGCCGCTCGAGTTTCGAGAAACTTTTTTAGTAATTCGATTTTCTGTTGATGTTTGTCCATTATTTTTATACGCTTTACAAAATTATATCATAGAAACGTCTCAAGGCAACAACGAAACATTTTGGTTGGATCACGCGCTAGCTTGTCAAATAAAAAGAAACTATATCGATCTTTAGTTGCTCGATGATATAATTCGATAAATCTATCTTTTGTAACGTCACCGCACTGCTCGTTTGCAATATTTCTCACATCCACATTATCTAGTCCGGGAAATAATATGAAACAACCCGTATTTCGCCTAATAAACCTATCAACATTATAAAAACCTTGGGCAAGATAAACAGAATTACATCTTTTATTACGTGATAGTGAAAAATATGATCTAATCTTGTTCATTTCCTCATTGTTTAGCGGAATATCATCAAAGACGATTATCTTCTGCTCTGACGAATCGAGTTCATTCACTGGAACGAGTTCTTCTGGTTGTTTTATCAAAAATATATCATCACCAATGCCAAGGTCATCACGAAGTTTATCATTATACTCGTTTAATAATTTGTATTTGTCTTGTTGGGGGTTGATGGTGTAAATATACACCTTATCATAGTTAAAGTTATTATTGAGTAAAAGATTTAATAACAAATTTGTTTTACCAGATCCAGTTCGCCCAACAATAAGATAATGACAGTCTGGAAGTTCATTGTTATGTTTATGCTTCACCAATCGCTCGGTGTCAAAGTTTATTATCTTCGCCATCGTATAATTTTATGTTATATTAAACCAACAATTTTGTGTAGAACGGTATGTATAATGAGCTACTATACAAAATTTGGAACATTAGCAGTAGATTTATTAACAGAAGGTTACCAGGGTGACTTATCCAAGTATGCGACTCTTGATAAGCTCAAAAATGAAATCAACAATTTGTTAAACGTTGCAAGTGTAGATCCAAATGAAGTTGTAGTTTTCCAGGACAAACAAGGACGATTAAAGACGAGTAATGTACAACTATCAGATGTACTAGTACGAAATCCTACTGCAGTTGCTAATAATATTGTTACTTTTAACAATCAAGGTAAGATAGAAGATTCGGGTAGGTCAGTTAACGATTATGTTAGAAAAGCAGGTGATTTATTTACGGGAAACATTGTTATGAACCAGAACAAGATCACATACCTTGGAAACCCAACTGAGGATAATGACGCTGCTACTAAGAAATATGTTGATGATCAGGAATCAAAGTACGTGTCGGCGCATGGCGGTATAATGCGTGCATTTCTCAACATGAACAATAATGGCATCAATAATCTTAGAACACCAGAATCTGATTTTGATGCTGTAACAAAGAAATATGTTGATGATATCAACAATGAAATCACCAAGTTCAAAACTGATTTTACTAATCACATCACCACGTTTTTAAATTTTCGCAGAAACATAAACAAAACCAATAACGAATTTTTTGGAAGTCCGCCATCTGTTGATATTACACTCGATAATATTAACACAAAACTCAACGATATTATTAGTGGAATTCCTAGTATTGTTGAGAAAACGAGTATGATTAAAATTCCTCACAAGCAGATTAAAAATATTGTCTATACTGTTGCTTCTGGAATGTCTACTTGGTCGCCGCAAAATAACACTCTCAAACATACTGCAGAGGTCACTGGTGTGTATAGATTGTCCGTGTTGAGCAGTGCAAAGTTTAATATATTTACATTATTTCCATGGCGTCACTCGACTGATAATTTCTCTGGAACTGTGTCTATTGTGTTAAACAAAGATGTTGAAGAAACTTTTATGCTAATAGCTGATGACAAAAAATTAACTGCTGCGTCATATTGGTATTGTCTGGAATTTGTGGCTGAAACACCTCAACTAGTTACTTAATCAAGCCTGAGATTATGTGAACAAATATTATAATGAAAAAAAGTATAGTTGATTTCAATCATATTTCAAAAGATATTCCAGGACAGGATGTTGACGCACTAATACAATACTACAAATATTATCATAAAAAACTTTGGTGCGTTAAAAAATGCTACAAATATTATAACAAAATACTTCGAGTAATATCATATCTACCCTTGTTAATGACTAGTTCTGGCATAATTTCAAGTGGTATATCATTAAACCCGTTTTTGTTAATCATATCCGGTGTTGGTGTTTCTCTTACAGCAGCTTGTAAAAAAGTTGAACCTAAAATTTCGATAAAAAAGCACGGCTGCTTAACATCAATTATAACTTACAAAAAACTACTTGATCAAATAAGATCTTACCTACGAGGAGTAAAATATAGTATGGACGATTTAATACGTGAATTTCGTATTATTGACAACATGTTAACAGATATTCTTCCCATGAGGATCAGCAAATATGAGAAAGATTATCAAAAGAAGTATGATATAACATAAAATTTTATATAATACCACTTACCTTACTGGAATTCTAATGCGTAATTTAGTCCACAATCGCCACGCTCTGCTAAATCGTAATGATTTGAAAAATTGAGTCTGACATATCATTCTGCTTATTCTGGAAGATCACGTAATTAAATTTTACCTGTTACCTAGATATTTTGCAACAGGTGTTCTATTGTATTTGTTTGGAGGTCTAGAGGGGTTGTTGAGCTCGGATTCTTAGCGCAATTATTGATTGCAATAGGTTTTCTATTACGTTACCTAGGTATTTTGTATTTGTTGAGCTCGGATTCTTAACGCAATTATTGATTGCAATAGGTTTTCTATTACGTTACCTAGGTATTTTGTATTTGTTTGGAGGTCTGGAGGGGGTTGTTGAGCTCGGATTCTTACTTTCTCCTACTACTCAGGGTGAGAACTTCGATATAAAACTGCCCAGGGTGACAACAACCATATTGAACTCTCCGGCATAAGAACATCGAAACTAAAACACAGTAGAACTACTGTTGGTGAAATCGTCGATATATAGATTCATTATAACCGCCCATGCTGAGAACCCTAATCTCTAATCATTTTATTTTAAATATATATCTTGGTGCAGAACCGTAGAGCTGACTTCGGGGGAAAATGCTTATATTTTTACATGTATATGTGCGATGAATGTCACACAGCTAGATTTCTTCATCTTACGTATGTAAATTATATACCATCTACGATTATATATCTTATATCTATAATGCCATATATATATATATATATATATATATATATATATATATATATATATATATATATATATATTATTCATACCACTTTAATTATTGTCTTAAGTATATAATATGATAATATGATTTGTCAGTTCTTAGTGTCAACTGATATTTGGTATTATATATAATTTTTAAATTCCTAATTTTGAACGAATCTTTTAATAATGCAAATAGACGTTAATGTGAAGACCGACTATACAGTTTGTATTGACTTGAAGGTAGTTGTAGGGTTCCTCAATACCATAATGTAAAAGTAAAGCTGGCATGATATTATCGTGAATTCCCTTTTATGTGCTTTTGATCTGACAATTGTACATGCTAAATCAGGAAAATATGTCTACCAGAAAAAGACCTTATCTAAACAATCTACCATGGGCGCCCGCAGTATAAGTCAAGGGGGTCATGTGACCCCACCAAAATCATACCGCAAACACACAAACAAAACACACAAAAAACACACACACAAAACACACACACACACACACACACACACACACACACATATATATATATAGTTTATTCGTGCAAATGAAGCTAAAAATATGTCACAAAATTCTGTTCAAAACGCTTAGTAAATATTAGCTTTATTTTCAAACTGCTTACAATAATACTTAACTCTCCCCGCCAGTGACTTACTGACATTCCCCCTACCCTGCAAAAAAAAAATAAAAAATAAAAATCCCACGTGCGCCCACGAGTCTTCCATATATTCAACCTGTATCTGTATTTGTGCAATGACCCGATAACGTCTACACTGCATAATAGCTTCGCGTACAGCTAAGAAAAACACGAGGGACGTTAACAATGCTAGTATAGCATTTATTCTGACATTCAGAGGGTTTATCTATTATATGAATCATGAACGACGTCATTACTTTAAAGATCAAGTTACTTTCTCTCCACACAAATAAAGTACTAGACAACGATGAAAGGTTAGATAAAATGCAGATAGGTAGTGATTCCACTTGTAAGTAAACATCCGCAGAGTACAATCAGACATATTCTTTGAAGATGTAAAAAAAAAAAATTGGGGTGGGTGGGGAAGAGTTTGTCGATCACCAATGTTCAAGATGTTAAATTCACCAGGAAAAATTGGAGCTGAGATAAACCGTTTGACTCTGTGAACATTTAACCTTAGTTTATCCGCCATCATCAAAATTTTATTTCGACCAAAAAAAATTTATGTCAGGAGAGTATCATTGTGTAAAAGAATGGCTGTCTGTCTGTACGTATGTATGTATGTATGTATGTATGTATGTATGTATGTATGTATGTATGTATGTATGTATGTATGTATGTATGTATGTATGTATGTATGTATGTGTGTGTGTGTGTGTGTATGTATGTATGTATGTATGTATGTACGTGCGTGTATAAGAGAGAGAACATACATAATAAGAGTTTTAGTTGAAATAAGTTTACAATCCAAAACCTCAGTTTGTAATCTGAATTCGACTCGTCACTGTTGTGGTTATTACGTGACCTATATCAGCTTATGGTATGGTTTTATGTGCTGTATTGTCCGTCCTCTTTTGTAACGTTGTTAATTTCACCTTCCACAGAGCATCCTTGCATAAAGGGCATGCAAATTTATTCCACTGACGCCGATCTGCCATGTACAAAACCTATCAAAATAATATCAAATTTAAGAGAAAGCTTACTTTAAGAATTACAGATTTGTAAAAATGATGCATATCCGCTATCAAATATTGTCAACGTAGTAAAAATATTTATTTTTATAGAAAAAATGTTTGTTTTTTCTTTACCTTTTCTAAAACCAAATGAAAGGATGTTGATAATCAAACTTGATTCTGGTGAAACGCCATTCATGCCGGAGTAAATTGTGTTATGCAATCAATCCTGGCCACCATTATTGTCATAGCAGCATTCGGATCACCCCCGGTTACTTCTGCGAATAAAAACAAAAACAATACCTAAGATTATTCGCCTCAAATTTATTTGACAAGAAACTGCATTCTATTTTAACCATCGTGACTATTTAATAGTTTGATTCACTGTGACGTTGCAAATATAATTAAGATATGATCCGTAGGATTGACTTCGAAGTTACCTCAATGCGCGACGATTCATGTCATGTCAGTTGGCCAAACTCTATCAAGCGGGTTTTGATTTTAATTCAAGCCGTGTAAATTCTGTAGATTTTTTTTTTGTTTTCTTCTGTCGTTATTTATATTCGATGGTGGTCCACTATAATTTTTAAAAAACTGAAAGCATTTTAAGCTAGGAGAATTTATTTCAAATTTGACTATTTATTTATGTGGCTTTCAGAAGTTATCAGATTGTCTTCTACTTTAATAGTAGTAGCAGCAGCCATATTTCATAGTATTCTGGCGACATTTGTATAAAGTTAAACGCTCTACATGATAATCCTGTCTTTCAGATTTGGGCAAATTCTGATAAGTCTTTAGTAACAATAACGATATTTAATGGTGAATCAGAATTTTAAAGTACTTTCTACTGAAACATTACCTCTGTGTGTGTGTGTGTGTTTGTGTGTGAGTTAGTGTATTAGTGTGTGTGTGTGTGTGTGTGTGTGTGTGTGTGTATTCTCACATTATGATTAGAGAGTTTCTGAGGAGTCATTTGAAGTTGTTGTTTTGAACATTTAGTTCCACTGTAAAATTTGACGATATATGTGAACGGTATTTATGCTCGAATGTTTTCAGATCTGCCAACCATGACGAGTCCACCTCTTTAAGGCAATTGATTTTTCTCCGTAAGATTGACCAGTTTTCAGTAAGGTGCAACAAAATATCAAAAACTGCTATTGTAAAACTGAAAAAATGTAAATAAAAGTTCGACGCAGCGAGGATAACATCATGTTCAACTGAAAAGTTTATAAAGTACGCGTAGACTATATTTAGACACTAGTACAGTCGCATAAAATTTAGTTCACAACCCTATGCAACTCCATGGCTTGTTGCTACCTATCAACTTTACGTAATTCTTGGAAATTCTTTTCCTATTTCACACAATGACGGCAATCATATCTCCCGCCACGAGACATACTCAAACTGACACATGATCTCCATTAAACGTAATTGTTTCCTTTCCAGCTTTTATTCACAATAATCTGAATACTCCTTTTTATAATTCTATGCTGATTATTAACACTTTTTAGAATGTGATTTTTTTTCTTTCTTCTTAAACATGCATTACTTTCTGGACGCCATTTTAATTTTTTTTTTTAATCAACAGTTTGATCATGCGGACGCTTTACATGAACAAATAGGTGCAGTTTAAAGCGTCTATGGTGCTGCTGTAAAGTTAGTCTGGTTCTCTGGCCAATTATACTAATTTTATTATGGTGGCACTCTACAGTTTTGTGTTTAGGATAGGGTTGGAATTTTAAAGAAAACGAATTTCCCTAGGTCGCATCACTTATTATACTTGCTATTTAAAAAGACTTTTGTATGTCACAGGTATTGTTAAAAAAAACCCTTTAAATCCCTTTATTTTAGTGTATGATTGATGGGTATAATATGGGTTTGAGAGTATACAGCATGGCCTTACTCCTTACTCAAAAACGTGCTAGCTCCCCTTGCTCATTTTCACTTCCTGAACTTCTGAAGTAAATTGAAGTAAATAGGGTCGATAACTTTTTAAAATTTTTTTTTAGGTATTTATTATTTCATTCATTGCACTTTTAGAAGCTGTTATTGTATAGTCTGGCAAAATTCATTTTCCCTATTTTAATAGCTGTCAATGATACTATACTTTAGACAAATTCGGGTTGATTTTTGGAGCACAAGGGAGCAATCATATTAGTCAGCAGTGTGCTAAGATCATTTAAAATTTCCAAAAGAACAATATCCAGAGAAATGTCATCCACATTACATGAAAGTAGCATAGAGGGATGCTAACATTCTCTCCACTGTGCATGTTTTAAATGCAAACAACTTCACCTTACATACATCACTCTCTCTCTCTCTCAAAAGTACACAATGACTGGTGAGCACAACATATGAAACCCGGATCCATATCAAACACGGGTGGACCAATTATCCGGATTTTTCGGCAACGATAATTTTCCAGTAGTGTTTACTTGCATGCTCTAAGTCCCTATTTTAAGGGAAGTTTTTGTAAGACGACAAAATTGTAAGAGTTGGCAGATCTGTTTTTTCTGCCGAATTTGGTCACTTGGTATGAAGTATTTTTTGTGAGGGCATTTAAAGTTTTTTAAAAACCATTTTTAGTATCACGGAATTTTGAAGGCGAATAGACATTTTTTTTAAACAGTTTGAATGAACGTTTGATCAGGTTGCTTTCTTTCATATTTGAACACTTTATGTTAAGCATCGTTTAAAAATGTTTGCATCTTTTTTTATATTTAGCAACAAGTATATCTGGTGGCAGATCAGCGTAGCTCGAACAAAGCTGAAAGAAAATCTGTGCTACAAATACTCCAGTCAAATTATTTTAAACTTCTTGAACGACTTTGGAAGAAATCATTTTTTTTTTCTTCTAACTTTAGTAACGTCGGTCATATTTGTCTGTGGATCTACATCATGTGAAAATGTCTTGAAATACTTTTATGCCAGGATGCCATTCGTTAAATCTGGTAAAACTCTCACTAGTAGTTTTGGAGAGATTTTTTTTAGGTTTTAAATTTAAGTAACGGCAGCCATATATAAGCCATATACAAATTCCAAGATGCCTTCTGTCAGTTTGGTAAATATCTTTAGAGCAGATCTTCGAAGGAATTGCAAACAACGTTTGTTAACAAGACGAGGCACGACGTGCGTCGAATAGGTGAGGAAAAATTCAAACAAATTTCTTGATAGAATTTCAATAAAATTGACAGAAATCACCCTGCTGTGAAGGCATTTCTTCTTTTATTTTTGCACAAATGATTCAGTTACTGCATCCAAAATGACAGCAACTAAGAAAACATTTAATTGTTAGAATGCGTCATACCTGCCCAGATTTCTTAGCCAAATGCCCTTAAATCTGGCGTTCGTGCAGATCTCAGGCCAATATAAGCCTCCTGATTGCAACTTGGCAGCGTTGTCAATGTTTAAAATGCTCTTTGGTTTGAAGGTATGATACGTTTTGTAATAAGCCGTCGTGAGGAGTTTGCCCCCGTCAGCCAATTCGCACGTGAAGGCAAATTGCACAGACGTGTAACCGTTACCTTAGGAACTCATCAAGTTCTGACGTAGATATAGAGGTGTACATTTATGTCGCATAACCTAGAGCAATCAAATATTTTATGTTCAAAATGAGTCTGGTCATTTGAATCATTAAAGGATTTTATTTGAAGATGTCAATTTAGCGCGCCATTTTATTTTCCTGCGGAGATATCAATCACTGTTGTCATATAATTAAGATTACGATGTCAAACAAATAGCCTAGATAATAATTTATTTCAAAAACTCATGTCAATTTAATATAAAAATGAACTTTTTTGGCTTTCACGCACCTGTTGATTAATTAAAATAAACATTACCCGCAATAAGATAATCTAAATAAAAATGATTATATCGACTTCATTTGCAACAAGTACACCATCGCCATCATTTCTACATACGCTAATGTTTTTAATACCCGGGTAACTTTACCTTTTTACAAATTTTTTTTAAAAGTAAAATTAAGAATGAGTTGAAAGAAAGATCCAGCAGCCATCTAAGGAGAACTTCTGTACAAGACCCAGTTCCCATTACAGAGATTATAGTGTAAATTGAACTTTCCTGAATGGGAAAAATTTTTACTTAATTTTTTTTCCCACCAGTTTTGCACACCTGCTAACGTCATTTGTGTAACAAAATACTGGTTACGGCATTTTTGAAAAAGCCAATATCTTATAATTTGCATGTACCGCGTACCCATCTGCTACCAGACAAGTCTTATTAGCAGTCAGGGACTGCGTGAAGTTCGGTCATTTTGTATATTTTGACACGCAATATGGGTGACAAATAGGAAATAGCACAGCTGAGCACACTTTGCAAGGTAAAATATGCAAAAAAAAATAATAGACGACAAAAATTTAGTTACTAACAGACAATGCAAGCATTGTCAATATTTTCATAATGCAATATATATATATATATATATATATATATATATATATATATATATATATATATATATATATATATTTGATGATGATTGGTCCGACTAATGTATTTATTGGATACATTGTACTAACAACGTGGGACTGGATACAAGAGGATATAAAGGGCCGTAACTCATCTACGTCAGTACATAGAAAGCTGGAATTCAAATTCATTATTTGATATCTCACTAATATTAAGTACACAAGTGTGTTACTTTAAATCCACAACCATTGGTAAAGTAAAGCTGCAGAGACCATTTTATTTAAAAGATGAAAAATCAGGGTCGGAACTTTTATGGCTGAAAATATCCATTTAGTCTTTCATCAATAAAACCGTATACCAAACCTAAAGTCCATGCTAAAGGTATAATTTTGAATAAACGTCGAGAGAACAAGTTTACAATGACCATAACTCCTTCTAATGATGACGTCAGGACCCTGAAAATAAAATTCACTCAATGCTTTATCCATATAAAATTCCTGCCAAATTTGAATGAATTCCAGCTAGTTTTGTTCCAATTAATCCATTAATCGGTCAAACATCAGTAGCCTATATATTATATGTGTCAGGACACTAAAGCCTTACACATGAGATAAGACCCTTTCCCCCAACATGAAACAAGATTCTTTTTTTAAAACAACGACATGTCTGACCTTTGAACCTATGTATTAATGCCAACCTTTTCATATATATTATGTGGCAATAATCGTACAAATTGAAATTAATAAATAATTTATACTTAAGATGACCCATAAAGACGTCCACAAAAAATAATGGATGTAAAAGACCACATTTTAGGTCCAACTTTGTTTTGTTATTGTTACAAAATTGTGGCAGAACACATTTAGTTGAACACGTGTACGAATAACGAGAAATCTGGGAAATGGCGGCATTTACAGAGCCATAATGAACGGATTGGTTCAGCCAAAGTTAGGAGTTATCTATATATTTTTAAGGACTTTGTTATTGTTTGGGGTTGTAAGGTTATTCTGGGTTAATTGAATAAGGGCCATACTAGAGTTAAGGTAAATATGTGTTTAGCTATCACATAGTAGGACAGTAAATCTTCAGTGTAGATAGAGTAGTTAAGTCTTGTATCCCAGTTAATCAACGAATTCCGCTCGATTGGAAAGGATGAACTTAGACACGAGGGGCCCAGCTAGCAGAATTTGTTGAGCGAAGTATTAAAGAATATAAACAACAACCTGTTGAGGAACGAGAGACAGACAGACATCAGCAGAACGGGAGAGAGACAAGCGCAAGCTGCGGAACGAGAGAAAGCAGCGGAACGAGATCTTGAATTAGTCAGATTACAGGCCCACAAGAAAGCTAGAGAACGTGAACATATATTAGCTATGGAGAAGCTGAGGATCGAAGTATAGTCCAGAAGAGGTGAAAACTTGACAAGTCGACGACCTGAGGACAGACGGCTTATACAGATCACCATGCCCATGTTCAATAACAGAAGCAAAATTATTGAAAACTTTTTGTCTCAGTTTGGGAAGTTGGCATTGGTTCATCAGCTGCTCAATGACCAATGTGCTATCAACGTTTCGGCATTCTTGCAATGGGCTGCAAAAGACGTTTACCATAACATGCCTGAGATCGAGTTAGACGACTACTACGCATTGAAAATAACTATTACGGGACTATAAGCTATCGAAAGAGATGTTCCGGAAACTCTTCAGGGAAATGGCGAAGAGAGCTACAGAAACGCATGCACAATTCCACAACTGCGTGAGTGTAATTTTTAATAAACGGATGAAAATGGCTGGTACCGCGTTAACTTATGAAAGTATGCGCGAGAAAATTTTGAAGGAGCACGTCTTAAGTACGTATCGGAAAGACTTAATCGTGTTCTCGACCTTGGATGATATAAGCGTGATGGCCGAGCGCTATGAGAGTGCGCACTCGCGTCCGACCACTTGGGGTGGCAGGGACCGACTGTGCATCAGTAAACATAGAAAGACCATTGGGGTGGCACCCCAAAGGCGAAATGGGCAGAATGGTGGAAGGACTGTGGCCGGAAATTGCAGCTGAGATCATTTCCGTGGGTCGGGGAAGATTTAGGGGGTGGAGAACGATACCGCAAGGAGGAAGTTTGAGCCAGTGTGTTATGACTACAAAAGACCAGGCCATGTCGTTAAGGACTGTAGAAAGTATCGTCCGACAACGATTAATTCGGTGAGTGTGACTACTGTGAAGGAGCGGAGAACAGTGGAGTCGTCTAACACCACCGCGGTAGCTAGGGTAAACGGTGAAAGGGCAACTTTACTGCATGATACTGAGGGTAGTTATCTAACCTTGGTTGATAGCAGGTATGTCAAGCCTGAGGATTATACAGGCGAGACAGTTAAGTCCAGTTTGCTTCCGGACGAAAGATTTCATCCCAGTGGTTAACGTAGTCCTTGATTCGCCGTATGTAAAGGGACGAATTCAAGTGGTGTCTTTGTCGGAACGGTCTCATGACGTGATATTAGGGTGTAGGTATATGTTGCCACGGCCCAACCTAGCGACGTTTACACTTGTACACGAGAGGGCCGTTGAGACTATGGCTATGAAGCGAATGGCAGGGTCAAAACCGCTAAGACCCACGCCTTCACTCATAGACAATTTGCTACATGGCCAGTTGAGGAAACTTCAAGAGGAAGATTTGTCTCTCAATAGTGTACGCAAATGATGGGTCAAAACGGAAATCGCCCGAGAGCGAGGTAAAGTTCGCGACGAAATGTGGTATTTTGTATCGGTAAGCTAGGAAAGGGACTGATACGTTTAAACAGGTTGTAGTGCCTATAGCGATGCGACAGGAAGTGCTTAGGCTATAACACGAGGGTCTACTTGGAAACCACATGAGCGTGGCGAAGACCAGGGTGATGTTAGTGAGGGAGTACTACTGGCCAGGTGTGTATGGGAATGTTAGGAAGTTCTGTTTGTCAAGTGACACATAAGACCTTCTATCGCCCAGTGTCACTAGGAACCACCCAACTGATTGACGAAACTTTCTCGAGAGTGGCGATGGACCTGGTGGGTCCGATAAAGCCGGCGGTAGAAAGTGGTAATCTTTACATACTAACAATAGTAGATTACACCAACCGCT
Source organism: Potamilus streckersoni (assembly GCA_016746295.1). NCBI lineage: Eukaryota > Metazoa > Mollusca > Bivalvia > Unionida > Unionidae > Potamilus > Potamilus streckersoni. The sequence continues at coordinate 2,018,880 of JAEAOA010000326.1, read as the reverse complement.
ACCCGGAGGCCGTGGCATTGAAAACCACTGACTCAGTCACTGAGACCGAGGCCCTGTTAGGAGTTTGGTCGAGGTTCGGTGTCCCAGATGAGATAATGGCTGACCAAGGGACGCAGTTTGTGAGCCAGGTGACGGAAGAGGTAAATGTTACTATCCATCAGACATCTGACAACTACCCCGTATCATCAACAGTGCAATGGTTTCTTGAAGCGTTTCAATGGGACTTTGAAACAAGCTCTGAAGAAGCTATGTGAAGGTCGACGCAGGGATTTGGATCGATACCTTCCGGCGATACTTTTTCCATATCGAGAAGTGCCACATGTCCTTTTAGGTTTTTCACCGTTAGAGTTAGTGTATGGGAGGATAGTTAGGGGACCTATGGCTATATTAAAATAGATGTGGACAGATGAGCAAGCGTATGAGGAAGTGTGTACGACATACCAATATGTTGACCTACGCAACAAGTTAGAGGAGGTTGCTAAATTGACTCAGGAGAATCTCCGCGAGGCAAGAAGACGTCAGTCTAATTATTACAACAGAAGAACGAAGGAACGTCACTTCGAGGTGGATGACAAGGTGTTGTTGAGAGAAAGGGTGGACAGAAGTACCGTATTGGGTTGGATAGAACGAGAAGCTGTACCACGTAAATCTCTTGAAACGTTTCCGTGAACAAGAGACACCCCCAGAGTTCGTGATTGCTACAGTCCTAACTGAAGAACCCGACTACAACGGAGGAGAGGACTAAGTACTCTCTAATTGTCCATTGACGAAGGAAGAATCTTAAGTCGACGCTGTACTTGACGGTACGTTAACGTCATAGAAACGTATGGAAGTAGAATCGTTACTCCAAGACTATGCAAGCGTCTTGATAGAACGGTTCAGTTTAAATATGCAACTAGAAAATTTAAAAATTAGTTTACGTTTTTTCCTGCGAGAGGAACGTACTAAAGAAAGGCCCCGAGCTGTCATTAGAAGAAATTTGCTCGAAGAAAATTATCCAGCGAAAGGAATTGTATAGGAAAATTGACAGACAAGTTCTGGAAGTAAGAGTTTGGAAAAACAAGGTATTTGCAACAGTTTTATGTAATTCATTTATATTACTATTATGATTTATAGGATTTATTTCAATATATTTGCATGAACTTATTAAGTTAGTAGTTTAATTTCTTTATATGGTATATATGTGTTGAGTTCGTTTAGGTGAGTCTGTACAATATTATTCGTGATATAAACATTGACGACTTGTTTACCTTATAGTTCGTTTATTGGTAAAAATTATGTACTTAGTATTTTATGCCGTATTGTAGTTGAAATGAGAGAATCCGTATGAATTCTCCCACCTATATACGAGTTTACATATGATAACCACTTCGGTGTTGCTATAAATACAGCAACAGGGAATTTCATTCGTGTAATTGAGACTAGCCTGGAACTAATGTCTCGGCATGGGTGTTAGAATAGCCGTTTAGTTGACCCTTAATTTTGTGAAACGAGATTGTTTACGGTCTGTCAAAGCCAGTTAGACTAGGTAGCCGTAGGATCTGTTTTAAACTATGATAGATTTAGGTTGCTTTTTTGTTGTTATTTTGTAAGAGCTGGGATTGATCGAAGTTCTACGCTCAACGATCCACACTCTATGTATTACGTCTTACGAATCCAAAATGGACATAAAGTTGAAAGTTGCGAGAAAAAAAAAAACCCGGTGCACCTGCCAGTTGGGTAAAAAATCAAAGTGAAGATCTGGACTTAACAGCGCAAGGAAGTCATACGGAAAAGTCCCGGTGGAATCCGGACTCGATGAAGACTACCGGGTTATGAAAACTGTATGAGTCAATGACTTTGATATAGTCTATGTTATGATTTAAATTCTATTAAGTAACAAATCTGATATTGGTATCATTATTTCTTGTATTCGAAACTTCGTAAAAGAAGTAAAGGCAAAAGAAAGAAGTGTAACTTTCTATCGTATTGTATTGTTTTTTACTTTTATTATTAACTCTATTGGTAGACATTTTTATTGAATTTTGTCTTTATTTGTAACAGGGTCTCGTTTTATTCTGTTCTATATACCTGCTCAGTTCCTTATCTGTTATACCCTACATTTTCTCAAATTCTATTGATATTATTTACTCGTCCCGGGCAAATTATCCCGTCGGGGAACATCTCCAGGCAACGCTAACCAAATAACCAGATAACACCCACCCCAACAGAGCTGGGAGGGGTGTAACAATACACTGGAATACACGCAGTACGCCCAAAGCAGTTGTTCAACACAGAATATCATAACAAAAAATACTAGCTTGCGGACGTCCGCGCAAGGTCCTTTACACACTTCCCCTTGTCCGCATTTGAAGTTAGAACTAACCAACCCCACCCCCGTCCTCCATCTTTCCGAAAGTCGCAAGTAGAACTGAGATGGTGAGTTCTAGGCTATTATTCTGGTTACCAATCAAAGTTTTGAATGTGGCCAGAAAGAAAAAAAATAACACCAGAGTGAAATCAAAACTCTGTTTTGAAGATAAAAGGAGTAAACTAAAAGGTGCCAACTGTACAGTATCACCATTATTGTTCCAATGATTAAGCGTGGCTAGTAAAGTTACGGTTCCATTTTGATGCATTCGAAATACATGGAGTGGCGTAATGACTTTCATGTACTCCTATACAATTTATGCACATTGTAAATAGTGTTTCTTGGCTTTCAATTACTCCTATACGAGTTGTCTAAATTACAATATCTAAAGTGCAACGAGAATCTGACTGGCAACAAAAATCCTAAACGAATTAGGCAGTTCTTTCTTAGATCAGCAAAACATACAGGTAAAATTAGTTTCAAAAATTCAAAAATGTTCAAGCAAAAAATGAAGGTACAAAAATAGATAAAATATAACTACAACATTCTATGACTAGACAAATTTAATGCAAAACGCTGTATGTAACCTGTTGTAAAATGAACTGAATCTTTGTTGATAAATACATGACAACCGAACCATATAAAACTAGTCATATCAGTTCTCTTTATAAAGATAGAATTACTTTTGCCTATCAACTGTTCACTCTTGTAGTATTGGTATGTCATGAATTCCTTTTAGGGTGTCTTTCATTGGTCAGTTCGAAAGTTGTTTCAAGTTTCTCCAGCTTGCTGAACAATGTTTAGAACAGTAATACATTGCTGTTTTGTATCTTCTGATCTGACCGCGTGTTCATCCATCTCATCGACTGAATGTTTCTATGCATCATGTAAGGGTTAATTTCCCAAACATTCTTGATATTTTACCTCAGAGCATTTCCTTACACAATGCTCTGAATTTCTCTTGATGTATTTTCTTGATATGTATCTATATTTACAGTTTATTTTAATTCCATTCCTTTCATAACACTAAAGAGTAAACTGATTTCAAACAAAAATCCTGTTTGTGAAAGATGCAGTAAATAAATAACAGTGAAGATATATAATAAAATCTGATTAACAAAATAACAAGAAAAATAATTTTGCTACATATATATCCTATAAATACTGATTTATAACATTCGTGAATCCTAGAGATTGACATCGTTGCAAACCGCAAGTGATACTCCGCACCATTCCAATCACCAGTGGCTACCTGTGCTGCAGCTCCTTCGTTTGTCATGGATATGCATAAACATTAATACGTCACCAAAAACACTCTAGCAATCTCTTACACATCAAAGAAAGTGCTCGATAATGACTGCTTGGAACAAAAACTTCGATTGGCTCATTCAAACCATCGTGAAATTCAATCTAGATCAAAATGGCCATAAAAATGTACTCGCGCTCACAGCGAATGGCTAAGCAGGTTTATGCATATTCATACATAACGAGGAAATCTTCCGCAAAGGCGACAAGTAGTGATAGAGGTATGTAGCGAATTGTTTCACGTGATTTGAGATGATGAGCTATAGATTGTTTGCGAGCTTTTGCTCGAAACTCAGTTATCCAAGGGATTATGAGATTCTTGTGATACGAAATGCAGGACCTGACCTGAATACATAATAATGCATCTGCATCCGCACAGCTTGTGCAAGGCTGTTTTGACCGAAGCGGTTAAGTCTCTGAAATCTACGAGGAAAACAGAATATCTTGAGGGGCGAATCTTGTCACATTTATCTCATGATTGTCAAATCCGTTTACACGTACCTGAGAACAGTAATGTAACCGTACTTATTACCGACCCATAAATCCCCCATTTTATCAATACCTATGGAGAACGGGGAGCTAGTGCCCATAAAAATGGCCCTCTTTTCTAGTTCCGTGTCCATAATCATAAAGCCCCTGAATCTCCCTAGCGGATCAAGTACGTGCACAGTGTGGTTAGAGTAATCCACAATGAAAATCTGTCCGAACGAGTCACAACACAAGGCATGTGGCGCAAATGCATGACGTGTATTGTCCGCAGGGCCACAATAAGTTGCTTTCAACTTGCCTCTGGGATCAAATATAGAAACAGTCCCCTTGTTCCTGTCGGATACACATATATCTCCGTTGATATTAACTGCAATCCTCCATGGCTGGATGAAATGAGTCGGGTCCCCGAACTCTGAGACGACTCTATCATTCTCCACGTTGATTTTTACCAGGCGACAGATGTCACCATTCTGATGATGGATGTTTTGGACGCAGCATACGACGATTTCGTCCCATGAAGTGAACCGGAAGCCTCTCGGTATGAACTCCAATTGTATGATCTGCTTGACCTCATAGTTCTCATTTAGTCTCTTCAAATATTTTGTTTCATAGCAAGAAAGCACAAGATTCCCGTCAAAGTCCACTGAAATATCATCCACCTTGCAACCAGTGTCTACAGTCTTTTTCAGCTGTCCGTCTTTGTCTACCATATGAATCTGTGGACCACACTGCCACACCACCCAGGCCTCTGATTCAGACACCGGGCACAGTGACGTTACAAAGCGGGCGCTAGCACACTCTTTGGGTTTGAAAGATGCTATCCTTTTTACTTTCACTCTCGACGGCACGTGAATCTTATCAAAACTGCGTTCATCGTCTGTTGGGGACTTTGGTGTTGGCGATAACTTGTAAATATAACGATCTGTAGGAATTAATGGAAGCAAATACACAATGTCCCTCAGTTTTTTAAATAAAGCAGGTGCTTCTTCTATCACATTTGTACTATTTAGAGATGCGAGGGTGTTCACTACCAAGTCCACTTCATCATTTACTTTTTTCAAAGCGTTATCCACAGCCAGTATTCGTTCATTCACTCTGTCTGTCTCTCGCGTTCTTTCCTCTTCTATGTCGCGCTCTATAGTATCACGCAACACTGTTTGGCTTTCAATCTCGTGTTTCAATTGTAAGATATTAATCTCCGTTTGGTCGAGATACGAGGTGAGGTCCCTGTGTATATAATTAAGATATTGTACGTAACATTTTGTCACCTCAATTTCTGACTGCAAGTCTTGCTTGTACTTTTCGGCAACAACTTCGTCGCTCTCTGCACTAACGGCACTGTCTGCCTCTCTAGCCATCATGTTCCTAGCGGTACTTTTTTTGTGTGTGTATTATCGCCGTGGGGTTTTCCTCTGACTACTGAAGGCTAATAATGTAGGCCTTTGATAGAAGGATGATATAATGAAAGATAATTTCGCATGAATCTGCTGTTTTACAAACACAAATGGATGTTCCTTTGAAATAACCAAAATATGTACACCGAATGATGTTGACTGCTCTAAGAGACTCACCGGGAAATACACAGCACATAAATAAAACGGTCAGAATTGCCTTAGACAACTGAAGTAGGTCGGTACAGTATATATCAGCAATGAAACACTGTAAAAATCGCTTACATCAGACAGGTATCTTGCTGTCGGCAGAAGAGTGGTTATACATATATAGTTATTAAAGAGGCTTTTTTTTTCGTCGCCTGTAAAAGCCTAAAGCTTGCTGCATCTATCTTTCCTGTGATCATTCCAGTTTGAAACACATCAATGCTATCAAGTACTTACGTGAAATGCAAACGCGCCCACACTTAGCTGTGTACAAATATGTTTTCCCCAGTACACGGAATATACACATACAATGAAACCCAGCAATACATGTCCATTGAATCAATCAATATTTCTCACTGACGTCATTTTCATGAAGTAAAGCTTGGTATACTGGATTAAATTTCAATTGTTAAGTCCTTTCCCGCTGTTCGAATACATTCTTTTTCATCGATTTTGCGTCCGCTAGAATAAATGACCTTTTGACCAATTTCGTCATCCTCTAAATCCGGTGCGTGGCATAAAACATTGTCTGAGGTAAATCATCCTATGAAATGTAAACGTTGTAGTCGGATTACAGTATAATAATATTGGTACCTGGAAAAGTTACAAAGAGGACCTTAGTGAAATACTGCATGAAACATTACTTTTAAAAAAATTATTAAACTGAAAGATTTTCTATTCTTCACACTTTTAATTGGATACGATTTTGAAGGTCTGCGCAAAGAATGAACCAACAAAAACTTAGGTTAATTGTTTTTTTTTTTGTTTTTTTTTTACTACTTCAGTTGTATATATCATAAAATCCAAAAATGTAGGATAGCCATTTTAGGAACCTCAATTTAGTTGTTATTTATGTAAACATGAGTCAAATGCGAATGGACACAATTCATAGCAATATAAGCAACAGTTGCTGTCTATGGCAGTTACGATTGCCGTACACATGCAACTGCAGAGAGAGAGAGAGAGAGAGAGAGAGAGAGAGAGAGAGAGAGAGAGAGAGAGAGAGAGAGAGAGAGAGAGAGAGAGAGAGAGAGAGAGAGAGAGAGAGAGAGAGCTTTTAGTTGGCAACAACTCTGAATGACCTGTAAGATCCCATTACACAATAAATGACTTGATATATCCACTGCAGTAAATATTGTGGATCAAAACTGTTTTATTCCTTAAAGATAAATTACTTACATTAAAACGGCGTCAAAAAATGGACCAACCTGATTAAAATCAGATCTCCAGTCTTACATGGAAATATGATGGATGTCAATAAGAGGTCGTATTCTGATGACCTTGTGGTTCACCAATCAAATCAAAACGTTCCAAATTTCTGAGGCGAGACACGTCTTTTGGAACAGATAGTCACTAACGATAATTCTACCTAACATGAATTTACAACATTTTATCTGAAAAGCTACTATTGATAAGCGGAATGGAAATTCCATAGGTCAATAAAACACGAACATTTATCGATATCTGTCAGATGCAGGAGCGGGAGATCCGAATTTAGGCAGAATGGCCCATGGGCAACATCAGCCAACGGTTTTCAGAGATCAACGTGAAATCGTCTTGACGCCTAAACACTCTTCGTGTCTCGGACTACACATTTAGTCATGTTACTATATTGCTTGTCATTATTGTCTACTTTTATAAGGGGATCCCCTAGGAACGTCCAAACTTTACATTTTTTAAAGCAATCTTGTGTCCTTTCTATACTGAACGCATTCTAGATTTCACAAATTTTCAATATTTTGAACGTCAGGAAAAATAAAGCAAAATTTATAAACAATTTGTCAACGTACCCCTTGAAGTGTTGCCAATAATTTTAGCTGCTAACATAATCTATACTGAGGCAGCCCTATAAAGTGCCCAATAAATTTGCTAACATTTTCTATAATGAGGCAACACTATAGAGTGCCCGATACAAATCTGTATTTGACCGATGGAACAAATTAGGTCAATAGATTTTAAGCGAATTATTGTTAGTTTCATTTGAGAACATGCATTTTGCTTCACTTCTGCTTTCAACTTTTCCACCGATCTCCTCCGACCTCCCCACTAAGCATACACAGTAAGAAGAAAGGGAATTTGATATCATATATAAAATTGTTTTTGCCGTATATACTTGATTGTTACTTTGTAAGAGACAGTACATTCTATTATAATCTTTACTTTACATCAATTTTTAAAAGTCAGCCAAATATTCTCGGGCACACATTATCTTTTCATCGTATGGGACTCATACACTATCTTGCAATTTAAAGAATCAATTTGGGCAAACATGATAAACACTTTAAAACATTTTCCAGTCTCAAATGCACATCTCTTATGGTAAGAATATGACGAGTGACGCACTGATGCAACCCGAATATTCTTTGTATGTTAGTCAGTGTTGGATGCGAACGCATCTAAATATGGTCCCTGCTAAAAGCCGTCATCAGCAAATGGCATGGGTTTTGTTTAGTCTTAAATGTGTTAATATATCTTTTAGTGTTAATTTCAAAGTATTCCTAAGCCACAGAACCATGTTATATTATTGCAGTTGTTATTTTTCTAGTTAAGTACGAATGGTTCACAGAAAAAGAAGATTGAGCCTATTGATTAGCACCGAATAAACAAAACACACACTGAAGGTAAACAGTTGCTGCATAGTGCATTTTTTTTAAATTTTGGAATACAGTACAGCTTGTGATTATTGTACATAGGAATTATTCATAAGCCCAAAAATGCAGTTGATTTTATTAATCAAACATGGGCGCCCGCAGGAATTTTTGCGGGGTGGGGTGGATGGATGGTGGTTAAGATTTTTTTGCAGTGGGGGAGTGGAAGTAAGTCACGGCCGGGAGAGTTAGTATAGCAAGCAGTCTGAAAACTAAAGCTAAAAGTTTACTAAGCATTTTCAGCAGAATCTTGTCACATATTTTCAGCTTCATTAGCATAATTAAACTTTTCGGAACACATACATACATACATACATACATACATACATACATACATACATACATACATACATACATACATGCATGCATGCATGCATGCATGCATGCATGCATGCATGCATGCATGCATGCATGCATGCATACATACATACATACATACATACATACATACATACATACATACATACATACATACATACATACATACATACATACATACATACGCACGCACGCACGCACGCACACACCCCCCCTACCTACCTACCTACCTACCTACCTACCTACATACCTACATACATACATACATACATACATACATACATACATACATACATACATACATACATACATACATACATACATACATACATACATGTTTTACACCCTGAGAGATAAATCACTTTAAATCTGATTGCTACTCTTTTCAATTTACAGGGTGTGTACATGAGTCAATTATTAGAATATATATATATATATATATATATATATATATATATATATATATATATATATATATATATATATATATATATATATATATATATATATAAGAAAATCCAATAAGGAAGTAATATTCTATGCTATGATTCGAAAAATATAATAATGATGACGATAAACATTATTGATTATTGCGAATTTTGACATCTGAGTTACTTTCAATGGGCATTTAGCTTGTTTTTGTAAGTCTTGTTTCTGTAAAGTTGATTTTTCACGCCCACTCTAGTTCGTCCAGTAACTTATTCTGTATAAGATGGAATATATTTTCGTGCACAGCTAAGTGTGAGTTCTTCTTGCGGTATTTTGCACAAGAACTGACAGGATTCTTGCGACTCACACTGACTAACAATGACAACATCAAATCTGATAAATGTACAGCAAGCAATGTATTTTGGGGTAATCAAGAAAATGTGTACCCATATCAGGGATCTCAAACTCAAACTACCATAAAGTAACAAGAAGACTAGTATATTGGCCATAGGGCCGCACGAGGACTAGTATATTGGCCATAGGACCGCATGAGGACTAGTATTTGGCCATATGGGGCCGAATAACGAAAACCTTTTCATACAGCAAAGTCGGCCGATATAAAAGGTAGCCGGTTGAATTGTTGGAAACAAAAAGTACGCGATGTAACAATCGAGTTTTTATCTAAACTAGCTTCTTCTGAAGAAAACAATTTGCATTATTATTTTACAAATAACTCACGGGCAGCATGCGGCCAACGAGTCGAGTGCTTGGAACCCTCTATCGATAGAGCAATGGTTAGACAAGTCTTCTAGTATCGTAACAAAATCTGCTCTTTAAAGCTCAAGATGGATCTGGATAACATGTAGTGAGTACAGAGAAGAGCAGCTACTTTAGTCAAAAGTCTAAAATAACTGGGTTTATCAGTGTATCAGCATGCACTCACTGAACTACAGACGAAAGCGTAGTGACATGATGTAAGCATTCAAGGTTTTGAACAGACTTGTCAGGATTTCAACCAAAAAGTCATTTACTCTTTCAGGATCAGCAACTAATGGGCACAAGTACAAGCTACTGCAGAAGCACTAAATACTGGATGTATGCAAGTATTTCATTTTACCCATAGCGATCAAAGACCTGACTGAAGTAATAAATATTACGTCCTGTTTAGTAACGGAGACGTCTGTTTTTAGAGTATGTTTTCCTGTCATTTTGGTGGTGACACAAGAGAGAGATTTAGCAATTGTTGGTATTGATTCAAAGGTAGTTGTTTTCTTTAGAATATGAATATTAGTGTCTAGTTTATTCTGTGTATTATTGCTGGTTTATTCTGTGTATTTTGGCGACGATGCACAGTGAGTAACTAAGCAATAGTTCTGATCCGGAAGTGAATTCTGTGACCCATTACACTTTGCTTTGTTTACAATGCAGCCTTTAAAATAACCTGCGACAAGAACTTCACTGCGCAGTCATCTTTAAAGGTAGTTTAGATTAACTAACATAAGACTTATTAATATTTGGATCCCATGAAGTGTTTATTACTAAAAAGAATGAATAAGAGACTATATAGGTAAAATCAGTATGATCGGAGTCCATTTGGAATTCGCTTAGCGAGATTGTAAGTTGGGCAGCTTTAGGAGGCAGGGGATAGGTATGTAACTTGCCTCTTGTCAAATTGCATAACTTATGGCTATATGACTTTTTCAGCTGTTGTTTAAATAATAAAATACATGTATATATTTGTGAATTTGATGGAATAATTGGTATGTAAAAAAAACTGTATCATACTCCAATCGTTAGGAATTTAAAATAATTTTCTTAACGCCATTTTCATGCATCGTGTAATTATTGAGAGTTCCTGGAAGACATCTTGAAGATTTAGTCTTTGTTTCAATAAACAGTGTTTCCATTATGAAGTTCTGTGGATCTTATATAATCAGAACTGAAACTGTCATTGACATGGGTTTTTCTACAATGTTGTGGGTCTTATAATCATATTTTAGAGAGGTGCAAGTCGTGTCTTAGTGGTGAGACTGTGGAAGGCATCTGTTGATAATCTGCTTCATATGTATGACAAGTTCTGAAGGAACCTTCTGCCCTAAAGTTGACTTTTTCGATATCAATACCGTTGTAACAATAGACCCTTTATAGGCACTTGGATAAAGAATTATAATGCATTTATAATATTTGTGAATGCAAGATGTATGAAGGTAACTACCTTTGCATTATGTTTTACGTTATTTGTAGTTTTATGAGAAAGTATGTTCGTATAATCCATTCGAAGAACCAGTTTGCAACAGACCGTAAAGAACCTTCCCGGAGGTTAAAAACAATAAAAAGAAATTCACTTTGATATAACTAAATTCAAAAACTGATTCACAGAAATTTTAAAAAACAATTTAAAGTTGTAAAATTGTTAATTCTGTTTTGTTTTTGTTTTTCCTTGTCGATTTTTACAGACCCACAATAGACCAGGACTTGGAATGAATAATATTCATCGCGTAGTTTTGTATATCATACGTTTTGAAATTATTAATAAATCCGACATGACCCTATTTCACACGTAATTTTCACTGATCTCAATAATTTCTTCCTCGCAACATCTGAGACGCAGCAAGTCGTTTGCCTTATTTCTAACACATAACATAAATTAATCATTTATTAAATTTATAAACAAAAACAAAAATGATAACGTATAAGTTTATACTCTTTCTTTTATGTTACGTGCAACAGCGTAAATATTGTGTTAATTGTGTATTTAAACCTAAAACCGACAACAATTTTGGGGTGAGTTCTGTCTTCAACCCCATCCCACATCTAATCGTTTAATTTTTTCTGTTTATCTTCAGATAGGCCTGTGTGTATCTAAGTTACTGAATGTAAGTATAAATTTCAAGTCGACGGACATTTTCTAGTTGGTTTTTTGGTTTGTTTTTTTTTTTTGCTAGCTATACGTTTTCAACATAAATCTCGTAAAACCAAGTCTTTGTAGAACAATAGCATTGAGAAAACATTTTGTTCATCTTTCCATCTGTCCTTAATCTGGGCCAACGGTGACCGAGTGGTCTGAGAATCTTGCTTTCTATGTAGGTTTAAGTTTCAGCTGAGCCAACGTGTGTAAGTCGAAGAAAGACACATATTTTCTAAAGAAAACCGTGCTCTTTGATATTGCGAGCATCTCACAATGTCGATGTTTTGTGATCAGTAGGGATCGGTTAAAGTTTAATCGAGTTAGCTTATATTAATGGACTAGGCTTGAGGAGATTATATGCAGCTACACGCGTATCACAATTTGTTATTAAAGTTGGGTACAATTCATTATTTTTTTAATATAATAACCCCTTTTATTGTGTTAATACCACGAATTATTCCCTCCTGAAAATTATCCTACATTTTGTGATTTCACTAACATAATTGCACCCCACCCCTTTTTATTTTTCTAGTTTTAGTAATACACAAAACAGGGACAAAAATAAAAATGACGTGACAATTTACACTAAGCTAACGATTATTCAGCTTCTGAGAGACAACAAAATATATGTCTAAAGCGACTATGGAACGATTGCCTTTCAAATCATTTCAATCCGAAAACGGAACACAACACAATTTACGTCAATGTTTGCGTACAATTTCATTTTTTCCCTTTTCATTTCGCTAGAGTTTTTGAGCACCTTGAAAAGTGAATGGGGAACAAATTGTTTGCGCTATAACTCTCACCGTATGAAGAAAGTTGACGTAAGTGTCTTTCATTCATTTGATTGATCAATATCAGAACCGCATGCTGTCTGAAGCAGACATGTAAAGAAAAATGGCTGTTGACAAGGAAAAGTACTTTAAGTGTACAAGCTTTGTCTGTCCTTTGAGCATCAAGAAAGGCTTACCAAAATATCAAAATGTCCATCATGCATGAACGATGTAATTAGAATGGTCTGCTCGGCAATAATGGATAATCTCTATCATTTTGATGTATGGCAAAGTTTGGTAATGAGAGCAGAATAGCGCACTCGTCTGTTACGAAGTTACACAATAAGAATTTGTTTTATCCATGATCTTATGTTCTGTTTTCGCTTCCTGTGCATTTCTGATGGGGTGGAGAAAGATTGTTGGCAGGCATGTAGGATGCAGCAATATTCTGTCTATAAAAGTAAAGAAACGGTAATCTGTTTCAAAGAGTTTCAGATTTTAGTTGCTCCATAGGCACTCATCTTTAGTCTGACATGTATTTTAGTGTATGCGTAAATACATAGGACACTTTATAGGGACGACTCAAAATCGACTTGTGCAAATTTTCATTATTAATGTTAGCAGCTAAAGTTATGGGCAATACGCCAAAGAGTACTGTTTTATAAATTTTCGTACATTTACTTTGCCAAAATATAGACCATGTCAAATGACCAATATAGTCGTATGACGCCTCGTTGTGATACAAGACATTTGTTGTTTTTGTTGGGCTTAACGCCATTTTTCAGCATACGATAGGCTATTCATGGCGGCCAGTATTAATGGTGGAGGAAAAAACCGGGAAATCACCGGAAAGAACCGACCCACGGGAAGCTACTGGCAAGCTTTCTCATATATCCACATTCGCCGAATATTAGACTCGAACACGCGCAGAAAGAGGTGATACAGACAGAGTACGCCAAAGAGTACTGTTTTATAAATTTTCGTAAATTTACTTTGCCAAAATAAAGACCATGTCAATGACCAATATAGTCGTATGACGCCTCGTTATGATACAAGACATGAATAGCGGATAGACTTCAAAACGTGTCCTTACTTTTAAGATAATAAAAGAATATTTAATGTTCTCGGCTATATGATAAATCGTTTAAATATCCAGTAAATTTATTATTCAAGGAATAAAGCAATTAAAAACAAGTTATTTACTGTAAAATGGGATGTTGGGGTTATTCATTGTATTTTGGATTAAAATAAAATATGAGAGAGAGAGAGAGAGAGAGAGAGAGAGAGAGAGAGAGAGAGAGAGAGAGAGAGAGAGAGAGAGTCTGTTTTAGAAAAATTCTCCAGATACTCTTATAAGCTTGTAGCTCTCGTTCCTAGAAACATGTAATTGGCCGTGCAATTTAATTTGTGCATTCTCATTCATCACTTAACCCCCATAAAAAAAACAACAATTGGATGATATTACGATTTTATTTTTCATGAAAAGCTGGCAAAGACAGTGTTTTGAATTATGTACTGTACGGGACGAAGCAGGGAAGACAATATTCTACGGAATTTCCTTTTGATTCCTTCTTAGTACTAACATTCAGATTCAAGTCCAATTACAAGTGTATGTGTGTGTGTGTGTGTCAGTGTGTGTGTGTCAGTGTGTGTGTGTGTGTGTCATTTGGATTTTCAACGTAGCTTTAACAATTTTTCTGTCATATTACGATGTCTACAGTGTGACAATGTACAGTGATGTCTACACTGGGGAATCATGTCGCAGACATGAAACATGATGTCCTACCAAGTCACATTATCCTGGCACCAGGCCGACCAGTCCTAACATTAAGCTCCTAATGCTGAGTACCAATTTTTTAAACAGACTTTCATATGACTCGTCCTGGGATCAAATCCGCGACCTCCTGCATCCTTGGCGGAAGCAAATTACAAGAGTAAAGAAAAATAGCAAATTGTTTAATTATGTTTGAATTTACGTTTCATGCTATATAATTCGGGTCCTGTTTTGAAACATTTCCAAATTACCTATTTTATTCGTGAATTTGTAATAACTTGTCTCTGATATTTAGGAAAAGTAAATGACAACGATGAGTTAGCGATCTTCAACAAGCTATGCATCTAAAGTAGGGTCTAATGCCAACATAATATTAGATATTAAAATAAAGAAAATGTAGTGTTGATTGTTAGACACGTTACAATTAAAAAAATTGTTTCCATTTTCCTGTCTGGACTGAAAAGAGGTTTTCGTAAACACTACATTGCATTTTATATACAAATGTTGTAAACGATAAACAAAATATAATAACGTTTCCCTAATTTGCGAGGAAATGTACAGAAAAGCGTTTTCCCTAATATGCCGCTAAAAGGGTGACATTGTGCCATCTGGTTCTTCACTATTTACACTTATTAAAACCAGTTTTAAAAATCTTTAAAGTCTTGCAGCACTAAAACTCTAGTCAATAGGGGTGATGATTAGTTACTACTACAACTGCTACTACTACAACTACTGCTACTACTACTATTACTACTACTACTATTACTACTACTACTACTACTACTGCTACTACTACTACTACTACTACTACTACTACTACTACTACTAATAATAATAATAATAATAATAATAATAATAATAATAATAATAATAATAATAATAATAACTACAGATTTAATGACAAAATACAACATACTGGCAAGAAACTATTGATTTTTGTGCACATGATTTCTTAAGTATGTTCAGCAACACAGAGTGTAATCATAACATATCTGAACTAAAGATGTATAATCTGTACAACTACGCTGTGTGATATAATCAAGCTGTGTGATATAATCAAGCTGTCAAAATATTTTGAGTTTGCTTACTACTAGTTTATATTTCAGTGGCATTCCTCATATGTATCATCTCCTAAAATCACTGTGTGTAAAACGCTTAACAGATTTTGATCCATCTCCTCAGAGGGTGAAGATATATACTGACTTCTGTCAACGACAGTGAAATCAGTGTAAATTAAAGTTTTCCTAATACGTTGTCAGGGGGAAAAAAACATTGTTCCACCAGTAACAATGTTAGGAAACATTAAATATTTAAAGTTTTCTCTTTTTAAATGTATTTCGTAAGCTTTACCTTTTTTCTGAATTAATTGTTAAATTTGCTAAGTTTTCTTTGGTAATCGGAGAGAAAAATTTTCCCGGGGTGGGATTGGATTTTTGTTTCCAGAAGATTAAGCAGGGGAAAATATTCACTATTCCCATAAGTATTTACTACTGTTATTTTTTGTGTTTTCACCGGCATCAAATAGTCTTTCATTTATAATCATCGCTTTTATCTGTTTACTGTCTGTCAGCTGAGGAATTATATTATTGAAAGCATTGCCAAAGAACATTGCGATGCTGTTACCAAAAACCAACTTCTTAAGTTTTATATTGATTGCAGCAAAGGATTAAAACACGATACTTTTCCTGTTGAAAAAAAAAAACACCAGGAAAGAAAAGTTCATGTTTTGCTCTGACATCCGTGATTTTACGAAACTTGTGTAATAAGTACAAAATTTAACAGAAAAGAATAACCCAAAAGGCTGATTGAGCAAAAGAAGAGGGCAAAAGAGGTTTTCCAGCATGCTGGCCATGGTGAAGTTCAACTTGTGGAGGAGGAGGAGGAGGAGGACAGGTTATTTAAGACAATAACAATAACTATTTTAGAAAGAAGAAAAAAAACGGATGATTAGAATGAGCTGAGCTTGATGGAGCTATTATCGCTGACTAGCAGGATCTTAAGGGTCCTAAGGGAGTTATTATCGCTGATCAGCATGGTCTTATAGGTCCTAAAGGAGTTATTATCGCTGATCAGCAGGGTCTTAAGGGAGCTATTATCGCTGATCAGCAGGGACTTAAGGGACCTAAGAGAGCTATCATTGATGATCAGCAGGTCTTAAGGTAGTTATTATCGCTGATCAGCAGGGTCTTAAGGGTTCTAAGGGTCCTACTGCTGATCAGCAGGGTCTTAAGGGAGATATTATGGCTGATCAGCAGGGTCCTAATGGAGCTATTATCGCTGATCAGCAGGTCTTAATGGAGTTACTGTCACTGATCAGAAGAATCTTAAGGGTCCTAAGGGAGTTACTGTCGCGGATCAGCAGAGTCTTAAGGGTCCTAAGGGAGCTATTATCGCTGATCAACAGGGTCTTCAGAGAGCTATTATCGCTGATGTACAGGGTCTTAAGGGAGATATTATGGCTGATCAGCAGTGTCTTAAGGGTCCTAAGATAGCTATTATTGCTGATCAGCAGGGTCTTAAGAGAGATATTGTGGCTGATCTTCAGGGTCTTAAGGGTCATAAGGGAGCTATTATCGCTGATCAGTAGGGTGTTAAGGGCGCTATTACGGCTGATCAGCAGGGTCTTAAGGGAGATATTATCACTGATCATAAGGGTATTAAGGAAACTAGCAACATACAAACACTTTTTGAAGAACAAGATGAAACTATCAGACGCGTTTCGTGACTTGGAAAAAAACCCAAAACAAGTATGATTAAATCATGTTCTTTTAAATTCGTTGGGAAAGAAGGGCGAAGCAAAAGATATAGATAAATTGTTTGGGGCAGAGGAATATGAAGAACCAGAGATAACAGCTGAAAAGTTTAAGGAAGAAATTAACAGAAGATCTATGGATTAAGAGCTTGGCAGATAAGAAAATTTTAGTTTAAAAGATAGCTTTTCTAATTTTAATGCAGATAAAATAAAAAAATTGTATTACAAACATTCCGATGAAGCTAGAACGATAACAAATAGAGCTGGTATTTCCTCGATGAACAATGAACAAAATGAAAGTCTATAAATAAAATGCGTGAAGGTCGATTTCAATTCGTTTATAGCAAGGATTTTCTTCAGAATGAAAGAATCCAGATAAAACTGTCAGGCAAGCTAGGAGTCAAATATGAAAACTTTGGCGAAACATTGGAATTGGTGTGATAACATTAAGAGTTACAAAAACCAGGCAGAACTAGTTGTCACATTAGCGTTGTTAATATTATCAAGAGAAGCTGGAAATGATAGCACGGACATGGATAATGAGACAGTTGAGATACTTTATGTTTTAAGGTCTAATGGAAGTTTATCAAGACATGAATACCAGGTATGTTTTAATGACATAATCAAAATTGTGTAAACAACTTTAATAATGCAGTCAGCCATATTACTTCTGAACTCAAGCAACGCCCACATTGGTAACAGCGATAAGTTCACGGTTACGTATAGACCGCCAAAAGATTTGGACACTAGGTCGCAATATAAAATTGGCATAATATATCTTCCACGATCTGGATGTCACTTGACGAGATTAATTTAGGTTTTAATGGTGAGTTTGAGTATGCAGGAGCAGCTCTTGAAACGACATTTATATTTCCGCTGGCGCTTATATTACTAATATTAACAGTTATTAAATGAAACTAATTTACGCGGCCTTTTTTTGTTTTGTTTTTTTTTTGCTTTGGAACCAAATTACATTACAATGCTCTGCGAGCTACAATAAAACTAACAGAACAATTTTTGCCGCCAGATATTAAGGGAGTTATTATCTCATTCAAAACAGATATTGCTATCGCCTAAAGGTGAAATTTTTATTTTAAAAATCTGAGAAATTACTCAGAAAAATTATGCTTGTTTTTTCTTTATAAATTTGTGTGTTAGTACACAGAATTATACGCTATTGATACTGGCGCAAATGTTTTTGCTTTTAATTCATATCTAAACAATGCTTTTAGAGAGGGAGTTCAAAACCCAAGAAAAGCTCTTTAAAACGCGCGTTATAATACGCAATTACGAGCATTTACAAATTCAGGAAACCAATCTCGGTGGCTCTAACGTTAACTTCAATTTTTGTTTACTTTTGCCGAGATATCATCAAGGTTTTAAGAAGTGTGAAACACACAACACCTCCTTATCATCTTGCATGATGATTGTGTTCCTTTGAGCAGTTTGTTACGTATCATCTATCGCTGTGAATGTCAAATGTTTTTCCGTCGTTAAAAAACCAACTTGAAGCTGAGGAATAAGAGGAATGCTTGATTTGAGTAATTCTACACAGTCAATTCCAGCAGGAACACTTAATTATTCCTGGCAAGTAACAACAGAAAAAAGCAACGAGCCCAGAGGTACATTTCTGAGTTCTCAACGAGCAGCACGAGATACGGATCATCATTGGAACATTACGGTTTGGTTTGTTTTGTTTTTTTTGTTGATAATATGAATCTTATCAGAATTAATTCGAGACAGTACCCAGACAATGGGTTCGAATCAGAATTAATTCGAGACAGTACCCAGACAATGGGTTCGAATCAGAATTAATTCGAGACAGTACCCAGACAATGGGTTCGAATCAGAATTAATTCGAGACAGTACCCAGACAATGGGTTCGAATCAGAATTAATTCGAGACAGTACCCAGACAATGGGTTCGAATCAGAATTAATTCGAGACAGTACCCAGACAATGGGTTCGAATCAGAATTAATTCGAGACAGTACCCAGACAATGGGCTCGAATCAGAATTAATTCGAGACAGTACCCAGACAATGGGCTCGAATCAGAATTAATTCGAGACAGTACCCAGATCATTGGTTTGAGCGTAATTTTGACTCTGCAACTAGAAACATTTCCAGAGATGATGGAAGCAATACAAAAATATCAAGACACTTTTAACCGATCACAGATCTCCGCGGAAGAATTAAGAGCACTTTATCTCAATTTTCACGTTACCAAACACCCAGAAAGGCTGTCAGGGTCTCCTGCTAATATTGAAGTTAACTGGACGTTTAACGTACCAACTGCACCTAAGGTTCATGAATCTTATTACGCAAATGGTTTGGTAACTTCTAATAGGTAATTGACGCTTAATGGCAGTAACATGACAGTGCAGGTGTAAACATGAAACCACAGTGTTTAACGTGCTTGTTTAAAACAAAAGAAATAAAATGAACATTACGGACTCGAATTGTCTGAAGGACAGCTTGGAAAGCAGACAGACAGGCATTTGTGAAGCTTAAACCACTACGTTCTGGACTGCATAAGCTGCCATTGACAAAAACGCAGATAACAAAATCTAGTGAAGAAAATGTTTTGTGCTCACACACACACACACACACACACACACACACACACACACACACACACACACACATAGAGTTAACAAGCGCAAAGGACTTACTTATAAAAGACAGAGGTGGTTTTGGTCCAGTAATTGCGATGTCAGGTTCTAAACAAAATGTGACGTTAGGATGAGGTATACAAAAACCAGATTCAACAATTTTGTAATTTTATGTGAATCAATATATAGTATTGCATGGAAACTGTGTATAAAGAAACAGAGAAAGAACTTGACATCAGTAAGATAGTATTTCCAGTCGCAGAAAAAGGATATTATAAAGTTTTAAAAATTCTGATTGGTCAACTAACTTTTTTATAAAGTTACTCTGGAACAAATATACTCTTTTGTTATCATTGAGAACGCCTATTAGCCTGCGATAAACCTTCTGTTTTGTAAAACAAAATCTTTGCTTTTGGATTACAATAAAAACAAAATATTTTTTAGTGTCTTCACGGCTGTAAGACAGGAACTACTAGACAAAGGCAGAGAGTAATTTTTACTCATTTAAAGATTATAAGTCTTCGCTAAAGGTCCATTTTATAATTTATGGCAACCTTTAAAGTCTGCTCCAATCAGTTGAAAGACCTAATGACAACCCATTAAAAAATTTAACATCAAAAAGCACAAAATCATATGCCCTGCAGCGTCGCTTACAAGGAAGTTCGTACTGGTGATAATTAGCACTCGCTCCCAATAAAATTATACCGAGGAGATAATCCTGCAAGTTGGTTATTACAGCATTTGAAACTAGCGGCCTCTCGCATTGAGCGAATATTAACAACTGACTTCCAACAGAGCAATTAGGTAAAGAGGACCAAAATAATTTTGGTTACTTCTCATATATGTGGAAAAGGACTTGATGTTTAATTTTCATGTTACTGGTAAGTATCGCAGTGCAGCGCACATATTCGTAGTTTATTCGTAATTTTCACACTCAGATGCTTTTAGTGATCTCCAAATTGCCCTAAAGTTAATGCGCAGTCCCAATAAAACTGAAAAGGACACGTATGGTGTAGATATAGTAAAACCTTGTCCTTAAAATGCCAGTTTATGTTGATGTCACTGGAAAATTCGCAAGAGGTTGCCAAGATTTTCCTCTGTTAAGCGAGTATTTTGAGCTGGAGAATATATTTTTGAAATAGAAGGAAATTTATCTATATGAGTACATCGATAGGTCTTTAAAAAACATTAACGAAACGTTAAAATTTGTATTCATTATTTGTTTCAGATGGAATTGCAGATAACGAATATTTTCAAGTTCAACATATGTGGAAACGATTTGGGTGTAGGACATTGGGGGATTACCATTATCTCTGCTTGATAACATATGTGCTGCCGCTGTCTGATATTTTTTTTTAAAACCCAAGAAAGGTCTGCCTTGAGTTTTATTCGCTAGATCTTGCTCATTGCATTGACAGACCCGAACTTGCTTTGTTTTATCTATAAATGTAAACAAAGCCGCATAGGTGCAAGAACAAAAAAGCATTTTGTTGCTATTAATAAATATTTAACTGATCTTTAACAATCGTCGTATATAATTTATGTATAGTCAGAACAAACAGATCACCGTTTCTGGAGTACGTTTGTTTTTATTCCAAATTCTTTTTGACTGGAGTGGGAATACAAGGGCGAGTGTCAGAAACAACTTCAAAAGACCATTTTAGGCTACATTTATCATAAAATTGGTAACACTGATAAAGTAGTTTTGGAACTGTAAGGATGCTGTCAAAACACAGCATGGTAGTACATGTAGAAGGAAATAAGCTGATTTTTTTTTATAGCGTTGAATTAACAAAAATGCTGTTAGTTATCGAACAAATCAGTTATTGGGAAAGCCACCAATAGAGATAGATCGTGTCATAACAAATCAAATATTCTAAATTGCACGAAGTTTCAACGTGATTTTGGTCCATCGGCTTTAGAAACAATGTCAAATGATGCTTGTCGACTGGTTGCTTTGAATGTCAAACGTTTTATGGAAAGTTATTAAAATATATATTTATATTTGAAGGTGTATAACTAAGTGGTCCTCACCTCCCTGATATGTGAGACTCAGACAGTATACCGCATACACATCAAGCAGCTGGAGAAATTCCATACGGGCTTTCCGTTTTATTCTTAGGATCCGATGGCAAAAAGGTAACTAATCTCGACATCATGGATAAGGCTAAGACAACAACCATCGATGCACTTGTACAAACAGATCTTCGTTGGGGTGGCACAACAAGGCCGACCATGTAAGAGCTACAAAGACATTCTGAAAGACAAACTAAATCGTGCGGTCTCAAGCTATCGGAGCTTTGAAAGAACATCATAGGGCCGATCCAACAGGCGTGCTCTTACCCGCCAAGATTCAATTGGCCTTGAAGATGAACTGCGCAGTAAGATGGAGACAGTCCATGAGCGTCGCCACGTTGTCACTAAACGAATTTCCAATGTCCCACCTGTTATCTGCTATGCAGGTCAAGAATAGGACTGCAGAGCCATCTCAGTGCCAACAGATGACTACACAGAAGCCATGAAAATGCAAAAATAAAAGTTATTTATTAGACACAACATAAACTTGATTCATGACAAGATCTAGTACAGAATACAATTATAACTTATAATTGTGAGGGGAAAAAACTAACAAATGCAATAATAATAATAATAATAATAATAATAATAATAATAATAATAATAATAAGTAGTAGTAGTAGTAGTAGTAGTGGTAGTAGTAGTCGTAGGAGTATCGTTATTAGCATCAGTATAATAATATTTCAACTGAAGTAAATCAACAAGACAAACATTTTCATATACGGTAAAATAAAAGTATCAATGCAACTATTTATAACAGCGATCACTATCTGATGATTTAAGACAGCATAAAGTGTTTCTTTCAATGTTTTGTTTTGCTGCTAGTGATTTTATTTTTAAATTGATACACTATTTTTCTAAGTAAAACGCAATGACTGTTGACATTGTTATTCACACACATTCTTGACGTACAATGGCGCCCACCATAACCCCATTAATGATCTAAAGTCATAACAAACATTTAACGACCTTATTTATTGTAGAGAGGGAAAATTTGTCCGTTAGAAAAGCGGTATCTATAAAACATGCTTTAAAAACCTTACTCGTTGATAAATACTATCATAAACATCTAACAGATCTCAACGAATGACACGACCTAGGTACGAATGCTCATTTACAAACAGCAGTCACGCTCTACCAAGTCTAAACTCCGGCAGATATTGACGATTCTTTTACAACTGCCTTTGTGGCTTTAACTACCTGCATACAGGCTTTGCGTGAGGTACTCCTCAGTTATTAATGCGAAACGCTCACATGATCGTAATTTTGATAATCCTTCGAAATATGTTAAATAGACACCTCACCAACAAACCCGAACTTATTCATAAAAGCATCGGAGATATTTCATCCACTATAAGACCTATTTAAATCAGATTAAGGCCATCAGTAAGTACATTAAACAGAAATAGGACACCTTGCCGTACAGCAGTAGTCGCATGGTGGAGCATAGATCTCTGACCCCACTGTACCCGTACCCGTTAATTTTGGTACCAGTTACAAAGCAAACTTACAAACGGTTATGAAAGGTCTCTATCAACTAGCTTTCAATTAGCTTTCTGAACAGAGTCGAGTGATTTATTTGGGCAAAAGGCTTCCGAAGATACCTACCTACACAGAGCTTCTGGTGTCTAGATAGTAATTAATGCCTTTCTTGAAGACAAACAGGCGCGTATTTAGAGGTATGATGTCGTCTAAAGCCACACATATTGTTATGACTTCTATTTCACAGTTTTAGTGCAAAATAATTTCTAAACTTTTGGATATCACAGTGGCCATGACAATAGGACCATGATTGTTTTTACCAGATATATCACCAGTTATACACATATTCGTTTCTAAGAGTTCTCTAGTGAGGTCAAAATGAACAGAACTATGCAGATGCACGTAATTGAAAGAAGCAAGCAGCACACGTTACCTTTCATTAGCGTATGTAAAGTTTTACGCTTGAAGAGATTCGTGATATGGGACTGACCGAACTTTAGCATGGATATCTGGTCCACATTTACATTATTACCATAAGCAGTATACTTTGCCACATTTCAGTATTGCCATAAGCAGTATACTTTACCACATTTCAGTATTACCATAAGCAGTATACTTTACCACATTCAGTACTACCATAAGCAGTATACTTTACCACATTTCAGTATTACCATAAGCAGTATACTTTATCACATTTCAGTATTACCATAAGCAGTATACTTTACCACATCTCAGTATTTTCTTGCTTAGAAGTCATGTCACTTACTGATTGGCTAGGTAGGTCATTTTTCTCATCTCTTGGCAAACATGTTTCCAAACTGAATTAACATCGTTGCTGTGTATCTTTTTGGCATAGGTGTTAGCCATATATATATATATATAACAACAATCATCATCATCATCATCAATCCTTTAACCCAAGAGGTCGCTGTAGCTACACAGTTGACTTTACAACCAATTCTCTCCATCTTTCCCTGTTCTCTACTGCCCTTTGGGAATCTCCAGATTCCAAGCCTGCTGTCTCCTTGAAGTTGTCTTCCCACCTCTTTTTCTGTTTGCCTCGACTTCTGCACCCTCGCACTGTGCCTTGAAAGATTGTTTATGCCAGTCCAGATGATTTTGAGACATGACCGTTGGACCCTTTTGTGTACTTCGTGTTGGTTACATGCTCATTGTATGAGATACCCAAGTTCTTGCGGTAGCATCTCATTTCGATGGTTTGAATCCTTCTTTGTAGATCTGAAGTGAGCTTCCATGTTTTACAAGCAAGCATACAGAAAGATAGATGTGATAATTGAGCACATCAGCCTTATTTTGAAACCAAAAGCAATGTTGGTATTTTTCCATATTGGTCTCAACCTTGTTATTGCTAATGTTGTTTGGACAATCCTGCAAAGCAGTTCTGATTTGGAGCCCTCATCTGTGATAATTGATTCCAAGTATTTGAGGTTTGTGATTCTTTCCAGCTTCTGTCCACTGACCTTTTTTTCAGCACTGATGTCATTTGTGCTTACCGTCATCAGTTTGCCTCTTTCGGCGCTAATCTCCAAACCGTATGCGGTGGACGTTGTGTCAAGAAGCGGAATCAAGTCATCTGTGAAGCAAAGGTTGGTGATTATTCTTCCTCTGATGTTGACAGTGCCCTTGTGGTCATGCAAGGCATTCTCCATGACCCTTTCCATGAAATTGTTGAAGAGTGTAGGTGACAGTATACATCCCTGTCTGACTCCAGTTAATGTTCGAAACTAATTTCCGCTGTTGCCATTGACGAGGACAGCACTTGTGGTTGTGTCATAGAGGTGTTCAACAACCTTCACCAGGTTTGAGCTGATGCTCTACTTCCTCATAATTGCCCATAAGGTTGCAGGCCATACACTATCATAGACCTTCCTGAAATCTATAAAGACGTGGTATAGATTCTGCTGATGCTGAAAGTATTTTTCGCAAAGGAGTCTAAAATTGAAGATTTGTTCTGTAGTGCTCCTTCCTGCTTGGAAACTTGTCTGCTTTAATAATTTTTTTATTTGAGACTTTAGTCTCTGGAGAATTATCTTCAGCTAGACTTTGCTCGGGTGACTGATCAAACTGACGGTTCTGTAGTTTTTGGCATAGCTGTAACATTATTATTATTATTATTATTATTATTATTATTATTATTATTATTATTATTATTATTATTATTATTATTATTATTATTATTATTGGTAATGGAGTTTTCTTCGTTTCCTAAATAAATAATTATGCAACCGTTGCTATATATTGTAGAAAACATTGATTTTACATTTATAGACGAACATATAAACTGATGATACAATTTATAGGAGAAACAGACTGATTGATTATACACTTTTTATAAGACAAACAGACAGACTGATGATACAACCAGGGCTTTGTATCTGACGAGAATTGTCAGATGGCATGCACGGTCATCATACCTCGTCAATACAGTAGTGGGATTGTGTACAGTACAGTACAGTGCAGTGCAGTGCAGTGCAGTACAGTACAGTACAGTACAGTACAGTACAGTACAGTACAGTACAGTACAGTACAGTACAGTACAGTACAGTACAGTACAGTACAGTACAGTACAGTACAGTACAGTACAGTACAGTACAGTACAGTACAGTACAGTACAGTACAGTACAGTACGGTTCTGGGATTGTGTACAATAATGATATCGCATAGAGTGCTGAAATTGCATGAATTCGAATCAAAGTTAGATATTTATATACAATGCATCTCCAACTTACAGCCCGTGGGCGTTTTATCAGCGTATATACATGATGGAACATGGCTTTAAAAATTACTCATCTGTCCGCTTCATGTGGAAAGTTGCTCGTGACTGTCATATACCTTGAGTTTTATTGACTTTTGAAACACAGCTGTCAACAATAGAAACAGAACGATAAAAATTCGATACCATTAGCTTGTATAAAGAATGAATTGTTAGGTAGTCTGGCTTAGCACCAGAGTTGCATATTACGAGTTCATGGGCGTCTGTAGCTTCCGGGTAGTTGGGTTGGGCGGTTGTGCAGTATATACATATATCCCTTTGATATTTGCTCCCACCCACAATAAATTCTATGCATACCTATCAATTTATGAGATTGGATATCAATGTAAACCTATGGTCGTATCACCAAAATCTAACCAGTTCATTCAATTTGGCTTGAATAATTTTCAGGAAATCAGTGAGTTGTTGTCAAAAACCATTATTATTTATACTTTCACTGACGATAGTGTTTGTTAACACGAGTCGCATTCTTTAAAATAAATACGCACTCCCACTTCAGATGATTGTATATTTTTTTTCTTCAGATTTTATGACAGTGTCTTTATTTTATGTTAAGCAAGGTTTCGATTAGGCTCTAATCGTCATTTAGTGATGGTTGGGAAGTACGTGCTGTCTACACTTCGGATGCGGGAGGTCGGTCGTGGGTTCTATCCCCGGCCAAGTCATACTAAAGAATTATAAAAATGGTACTAACAGCTACCTCGCTTGGCGTTCAGCAATACGAAGTTAATATTAGGACTGGTCCGCCTGGTGTCAGGATAATGTGACTGAGTGGAACATCATGCTACATGTCTGCAGTATGATGCCCCAGTGCTAGACATCACTATAAACTGCCACACCGCAGACAACGTAGCGATATGACTTAAATATTGTTAATGCTACGTTAAGAATCCAAATTGCGCGCGCACACACACACACATACACACACATACACACACACACACACACACACACACTGCACCATTGCACCATCCGAACTAAATATATGTTGGCTGTGTCAAATTCCATGTGCCACAGTGACCTCATCTCAGGTTAGTTGACCTCATAACCAGTTGAAATCCCTTATCCTTTTATTCCCATTTTTGTTGTTGTTGTTGTTGGGCTTAACGCCATTTTTCAGCACACGATAGGCTATTCATGGCGGTCAGTATTAATGGTGGAGGAAGAAACCGGGAAATCACCGGAAAGAACCACCGACCCACGAGAAGCTACTGGCAAGCTTTCTCACATATCCACATTCGTCGAATCCTAGACTCGAACCCACGCAGACAGAGGTGAGATGGCAGTGATCCGTAACGGACAGCGCTTTAGACCACTCGGCCACTCGCCCCCCCCCCCCTTTTGTGCTTACCACTAATGAAATTTTGTTGAAAATATTTGCACCACTTATTTATAAAAAGTTTTAGCCGTTCTTCGTTTGAGTTCTTAATGAATAATTAATAAAGATTGTTTTAAAAATCAAGCATACAATATATATATATATATATATATATATATATATATATATATATATATATATATATATATATATATATATATATATATATATATATATATTTGTTTTAAAAATTACAATGGATGATGACGGATTTAACTCTAAGGCTTAAAAAACGTCAGAAGTCAGAAACAGGAAATATAACATCATACACACACTCATATCTGGAAAAAGATGGCCCCGAACATTGGCCAGAAATGACGATTTAAACAGCTTAGTTTATTATTGTCCGTATGCATAGCGCAGCACAAAAGAAGTGAGGTGAACAACCTATCTAGTTTTGGACCTTGGCCTGACGTAACGGATTACCTTTGAGACTGGCTAGTTCGTGACAAATGTGGGTTGTTTATTTGATTAGTGAAATTGTTTGAAGGTATAAGCCTACTTTGCCTTAGTTTGTAGACGAGGTCATTGAACTTCCCCCTTGTATCTATTGCGTTTCAAATTTGAATTTAAAAAATGTATCACTCATTAATCTGAGTTTCCTCTGACCCTTGCCAACCCATTTTTTTATATTTGGACATTTATGTTGGGGTGGATGGCAAGGTACACCCCAAAATAAATGTCCAAATATAAAAAATGGGGTGACATTGGTGAGAGGAAACTCGGACTAATCACTCGTAAGCTAAACTTCGCCCTGCCAAACAGATGAAGAAACATTGACAAAGTTTTGTTTTAAACACAAGTTTAGGATAAAGACAGTAATGTGTTTCTTGACTTCAACTCTGATTGAATTAGCTATTACAATGTACAAAAACATACATGAGAATGACTTGAAGGTCACATGTATATAAATAGGCAGATTTGTAAACAGGCTTTATTCCAGGTTTGTCTTTAGGCGATTAGTACGGTAAAGATTTATACCACTCATATAGACAACCCATCGAATTTCAGAAACCAAAATGAGTAGGGTGCAAGGGACAGTTTTTATGCACAAATTTAATGCATTCACCGGTCTAGTATTTATAAAAATTATAAAAAGTAAAATTTATAAGTGATACCAAAACGGTCAATATTTTTGATAGCTATATTAAAACAAAGCATAAGAATATTTTTCACTTAACCAGAGAAGCCAATGACAGTTCATAGCTAAGTAAGTTTATGTACCCTAAGCCCAAATTTATACCTGCATTTACGAATGTTATTTTTAACACCATGTGATGCTTACAGCACAAACACATTCCCTTTTCCTAGCTGATAATTCTGCAAATCATTTACAAACTGATGCAGCTGTAAATAGTTCTCATACAAGTGGGTTTTTTTTTTTTGTTTTTTTGTTGTTTTTTTTGTTGTTTTTTTTTTAAAAACCAAATATAAATTCCACTTGCCCTGGACCCACATTTTACTGTTAGGGTGGGTGTAGCTAGCTCCTTTTCCTAGCCGACTATTAGTATTTCACCATCTACACACCGCAGAGTAACGTTGTGAGGTGTAAATGCCTGACATCAATTTATACAATAACAAAAGCCCGAAACACGTATTTCACAAATATATCCATATCTTTATATATATTTTTATGGACTTGTCCATGTTGCTGACGTTGGACATTCTGGTAAACAATTTTCACTGGTGGGGTTAATATCAGAACTACTATGTAATGGTGTGCGTGTGTGTCTGCAAATGTGTGCGAGTCGTATCTTTACGTAGTTGTAATAATGTTTTAGTGATACGGATACGATGTCTGCAGTGTGGCAGTTGAAAGTGATGTCTACTACTGGGACATCATGCTGCAGACATGTAGCATCATGTCCCACCTAGTCACATTATCCTGACACCAAGACGACCAGTCCTAGCACCAACCTCTTAATACTGAGCTCCTAGGCAGTTGTCAGTACCATTATAAGTTTCGAACCTGCGACCTCCCGCATACAAGGCGGATGCTATAGGATTCACGGTACTAATTCAGTTTCTACAGCAAGCCTATGCAAACACTATGATATTAAAAGTTCCATAACTTTAAATTTCTGAGTGTTCATGATCAAATCTACTTTTATCAGTATAGATGATATCTGGATAAAGTTTCTGTGTAGAGAAATGGACGTGAGCCAGCCACTTTCTAGCCCCTCTTGTATCAGAAACATGTGCTTTCAATTCCGCACCACATAGTAAGGAGCTAATTTCAGTAATGAGTGTTCCAAACTTAAGACTGTTAAAAAAAACCCTGAAATTCCATCAACACAACATTGTCTCTAGCTTTTTAAGTTACAATTAGGATTATCAATCAATCATATCTACCCAAACGCATATTTACTCTATTTTATGTTTGCCCATTTCCAGGTTGGTTACCATTTTTCCATGCAATTAGGACCGTGCATCCTATAACCACTTAGGCCACAGGTGCGGTCACTATGTAATGGTAATAAATTTTCCAAAACGACCCAACACAATTTTGTATAAATAAATGTTTATCATGAAAAAAGATAAACCAGTCACTTTGAACAGCTGATGACAGTATCAACATACATGTACATGTATCATCAATGCTGAATTACACAAGTGTAAGTGTGGCAAGGGACAGCTCAATTATTACTCAAAAACTTTAATTTGAAACATTGTGAACAACTAATAAAAATTAAAATAAAACAAACATCAAAATATGTATTCAAGTGGTTCTTTTAAAATCATTTCTGATCGGCCTTTCCTTTTTATTTCATCAAATCTCAAAAAACAATATGGGCTACATTTTATCCCTTTATTACTTATAACTTCTAAACAATTCCTGCATTTGGCCTAAATTTCCCAGATTGAAACAGCAAGGTAATCAATTAAAAATATGATGTATACACGTTTTGGCCTTAAACCCATTAATCAGCCACATATAGCTGAATTTGTTGCAACAACTGCTGGAACAGTTCCGGTACCTAGCAGACTAGTTCTTGCTTCATTTTGTAATGCAAGGATACAACGCGTAAAAGTATCGTTTGTCTTCATCGTATTGTTTAACTTTTGTGTTATAAATTAAGATAATTTCCAAAAGTGATGGATTTCAACAATAAAACTCTATCTGCTGTAGACGGCTTTAAAAACAGAATTTGTTGTTCCACCGCCGATAGAATCACAAGTATATTCAAGCCAGGTGAGCACTAATTATAGGTAACCCAGGCAGCCTGTTTCCCATTCAAAGCTTAAAATCTTCGCTTTGTACACACACATTACAGCTTCTGATACAATTATCGTCAGTAGACGATCGTCATTAGGTAAGGAGAATACACGGAGATAAATATTTATAATTAACCAGTCTTTCAAGAACTTAAAAATAAAACAACTCATTTTATCAACGCAATCCGAAAATTCTCATTTGAAATAATTTCTTTTTTCGACAACCCCAATATAGAATACAGAAAGAGCACGATCTGACATTAGAGTAGCTCAATGCACCGTGCTATTTGATTTGTGAGTAGTAGCCACCACCGTTTACCTGGCTTCGTGTTAAAAAATTTTATAATCGAACTAATTTTCTGAGACGGAAAACACAAATCAAACAAGATAACAAATTATACGTAGTAACGACGGAACTTAATAACAAAACCATTGGAATAGACTTTATAACAAAACCATTGGAATACTTATTAATTAGTAATTTGGCCAGAGAATGTAAATTTAGACTTTATGACAGGCATCTTTGTATCAAAAAAGCGCAGCACACATATCAAAACCAATCTTATATATATATATATATATATATATATATATATATATATATATATATATATATATATATATATATATATATATATTGGCGGAGAATAGAACCCGAAAAGAATCACAGATCCACGCACAGCAATTGGCAAGCTTTCTCAAAATTCCCACATTTGCTGAGCAGACTCGAACCCACGAGGACAGATTAGGTGTCAATGATAGTAGAAGGCGGAATGCTGGTTCTGGTTCAAGGATCTTTTTCAACCCTAAAAACAAATACAAACCACCATCTCGAAGATCCCCCCATCCCAAAACGACCTTTACCTAAAATCAGAGTACTGGTTCTGTCTCAAAGACCTTTTCCAACCCTCCAAACAAATATAAATCACCATCTTGGAGGCCCTCCAGTCCCCATCCCAAAACTGGAGACCTTTAACAACCCTCCAAGCAAATCTCGAAGACACCCCTGACCGATCGCCGACCCCCAACCCCGTTCCAAAGTGTTGGAGACCTTTTCCAACTCTCCAAACAAATCTCGGAAACCCTCCCAAAACGATTCATCATTTATATCAAGACTGATATAAATTACCCTCTTAGAGACTATTATATAAACAGGGCAGAAGGTCCACCAGTAAGTGAAAGTTTTATACCTCATCATCAATGATCAATGTTTCCACTATTGATATTAAAATATTTCATCGTCGCGATGGTAGAGACTAAATGCTATCATTCACAGGCGACAACACTCGAACAAATCCTTTATTTGGAGTTTGTTAAGAGGATATTTTTGTTGATAAAATATACTTTTGACAGATCGAGATCGAAGTAAATTTAGTATATTTCTGTTTACTTATCACATGAAAGGTTTTAAATTCCGCTGATAACATCTGGCTCAACTGTTCAAGGTAATTGAAATACCCGCTGTCATCAAATCTGATGAGCGACCTGTTTAGCTTGTCACGAATTGCGGAAAAAACATATACATGATATTTCATTATTAATTTCAACTGTCAACAGTTTGCCATCTATCATTAGATATTTGATCTTGCAATTGTAGCTATTTGTCACTGTCAAATTTTCAAACATTATTTTTCTGTTCACATAAAATCACATACATTTGACGCTAAATATGAGATCGTGTAGATCCCTTTCGCGACAGTACCCAATTGAAAATGAATCTACCCCATTTTCAGAATAACGTTTATAATCAAAATTGCTCAATCCATGTTTGATAATCATATCTGTTTCGAGTTTATGACGATTCGC
Organism: Potamilus streckersoni; assembly: GCA_016746295.1. NCBI lineage: Eukaryota > Metazoa > Mollusca > Bivalvia > Unionida > Unionidae > Potamilus > Potamilus streckersoni. Next base: position 1,986,172 of record JAEAOA010000326.1, on the reverse strand, counting down.
TCGAATAGCCATAACTTTATAAAACTAACGCCGCCATCAAATTTCATAAACATTTAACAAAATCTCGAGGCATACCTTTTACTTTTTGTTTTTTATTATTGTCTAACAATACCGCCTACATTTTACTGAGCAAAGTATTTGAGTTCATTTCATCTTTGAACTTGCCAATAACCTTAGTATTTGTGTCGTCATGAAATTTACTGCCACGAAGGTAATCGGACAGATCAAACATATATCGAGTATCGTATATATCCTGATAGACGTCTTCACATTCAATTTCATACACGAGCAATTCGGTATCAGAAAACATTTATACACTGGACGGCCATTGATTTTTAACAAAATTGTAAAGACAATCGTACATGAGCCACTTCTGTAAATCTAACATGGAAGCTCCAACATAAATCAGCTTGTTTAGTTTTAGATTTTTTCGTTGCTATATCGCGACAAGATTTTCATTAAAAAATGTATACTGACAAAATCATCGCCTGACACAAGTTTGTTTCTGCGATTGATATCATTAACAAGCTCGATATTTACTCGTTTTCTAATATTTTCCATCGTCTTACCAAAAACTGCATTGTTCATAATCTTAAAGAAGTTTTTTCCCAAAATCAGTTTTCGCCACAACTCTTCTGGAAGTGTTTGAGTTAATATAACCTCTCATCCACGGCGACTGAATGAACTTTAAAATTATATGAACCTCAACACGAGACCGGCGTCTACTGTTTGTTTTAAAACTTTATAATGTAAAACATAATTTTTCTTATAGAGTAAATTTAGTACTAGTTTTTTTCTGCCAGAGACATTTGTCTTGGTGATGCCACGCTTGTTGTTCCTGAGATAAAATACTATAATCTATTAAAATCTATTTCACACGGAAAGGATAATCGTTGAATAAATTGTGTAGCCAAGTTGGATAATCGAGATCAACCTCAGCGACACATCGTCAGGTATCTTTTTCTGTCTTTGAAAGAAATTGTTCAGCCGTAATCCAACGAAATCCACCAAAAGGAATTGGTTCAGCCATAGAATAACCGTACAAATTATTACAATCTAGATAAATTATATACATTGAATTAAGTTTAGGATTGTACTCTTTCAAGTATTTATTGTTTGCTTCAGCATATTTCTTTGTTATAACTCTAATACCGCCTCGGATACCTTTCTCTCTAAACTTAAACACATCGACATCAAACAGTAATTTTAAACTTACTTTACTAAACTGTATTAGGGCATCCCATGACAGCCCGGGAACAGAATAATATCAACAAGGATCTAGTCCATATTTGATATAGCTCAATTCTCGAAAACTTTCAAATACGTCCTCCACCAATAACGCGTCAGTTTTCAGATACAAATTGTGACAATCACCAAATGTTCTGCAGCTAAACATATCCCAAATATCTTGTGCATATTTGTACTTGTCATCTGTGATATTTTCATTTTTAAGTTCTGAATAAAATTTATCCTTGTCAGGTAAAGACGTTTCATCAGATTTACTCCAATCGTCAAGATGCTTGTACGTAAATACTCCATTTTTAGTGAGTAGATTCTATTTATCTCCAAAACAGTCTAGTAGGTTACCAAACTCGCTGCTAGCTTTTACCAGCTCATCTAACGATCCTGCCATGAACCGTAGGCTGTCAATAAACGCAACTTACCTAGCGTAACCGATATATACTTTTCAAAGTTATTTGGAATGCATTTGATTAGGTTATCAAGTTTTAAACGAGATTTTATGGTTGGATTACGAAAAGCTTCTACAATAATGTGGCAATCATATGCTCGGAAGTTGTGAAGAATAGTTGGAATAAAATGAAATTTTAAACTGCACTATCATAAGCCACTCCACGATACTATCCAGTGAGATGACAATGATCATGCATTATTTTCATTACCAGGCGTGGACGATGCAATAGTATCAAACGCCCGTTCACAAATATGACCAAACTTCACTTGCTTGGGATAAGGTGTCAGTTTTATCATTGGAGTTACTCGTTTAAAACGATCAAATATATCATCACCTTCGCTAATTAACTGCTCGAGAAGCCAAACAGCTGAATTTTTTACGACGATATGATTGGATTGGTTGGGATAATTTCGAATCAGAACTGCAAACTATATTGATCGATTGGTCAGATTATTTTCTTCGCCAAGTATAGGCTGAAGTAAGCATTCGAAATTGGCGTTGATAACGAGAGGAATTTTTAGTTTGTGATTTTGATTGACAAAACTCCAATAAACACTTTTCTTATACGGCATTGTTATTCGTTGTACGTCACTACAGTACTGCAAATACATTTGTAATGTTTCGTTATCTGTACAACTGTGCAAGCAGCGATAACAAAGGAACTTTTTTATTTCGTCTTTTATGCTGTCTGCCAAATAGTCCATTAAAGGTTTTAATCCATACGCAATGATTTTTATAAAACAGCAAATTTATCGTCGAATGTGAAGCTTTTTCTGAAATATATCTCGGATAGACGTTTTCTTTTTCATCTCGTCCGAAAACATTTATTGAAACATTAGTTCGCTTTTCAAACTTTGGTATTTGATTTTCTGCAACTGGAAAGTTAATGCCATCAAAATTTAATTTTTGATACGTGAATAGATCAGCGTTGTTTTTTTTCAGCAGGAAATAGCTTGGAAAGAATAGTCCATTGAATAAAACTGTTATCGAGGTTTTTTTATGTTTATACAGCATTTTTTTATTTTTTGAAGTGGGTCAATATACAAACTACTGCGTAATAGGCTATATTTTATTGTGTGAAATAAAAACTTAATTGTCATTTCAAACCTCCATCCCGAATCCGATTCGGCAAATTCTTCTATCTTTTTCCAAACTATCTTGTTTATTTCATTAACTAGTAACATAAAATCAGTCCCAAGCAAAACACGCCTTGATTGTGCATTAATGTAAAGGTCTGCGAATATCTTGTCAGTCAATTTTTTCCGTCACAGGAAGCTTTGAAAATATAACGTAAAATTACTCTAATATTCAATGACACTTTTGCTTTTCAAATTTGTGTTTTACCGTTGGCTCTAGCAAATGATAGAGATTTTCTGCAGTAAAATTTATTAGTACGATTTGTTTATCAAACCGATAACTGTTGTCAAATCCTGGAAGACAGTCGCTATTTATTCAGGTCCTCCCATGAGGCTCTGCTTGGTTATATCACTTAATTTCAGCATTGGTATATTAACGTATAATGTCATATCTCTAATTGGTTGTTCTATCGATAACTCACCACACGCTAGTTGAAAAGTCAATTAGAGATATAAAATCCTTATAGTATAATGACAAGCGCAAACGAGCAAGAGCATTATCACGTTCACCCCAAGTACAACTTGTATGCTGGTAATGTGTTAGGGTCGATGATAAATATAAAATACGGACAAATGATTGGTAAAGGAACGCCAGCAGGTTATAATATCAGCGTTAACGGTAATCACATTTAACGAATTGAAATATTTAAAAAATATTTTATTTATTTTGTTCTGTAGCGACATTCCAGAAGGACAAAGTGCATATCATGTTACTGACACGATCACTGATGACACTATTAAAAACTTATCTTTACAAAATGAGTTTCGTCCGTATCCGGTATTTGATTAATACGAGGCAAATGATACAATAATTATTCGAAGAAGAAAACCTAAAACAATTATTGGTGTTATGAATAATATCGGATATCTCATGATAACTGTCGAAGGAACACTAACTGATCAAGCTGGTTATCTTAGCTATCAATTTGTTTATGACTGATTGGTTATTAATCACATCAATAATGTAATGACTAAACATCGACTGGAAAATTTAGTACTAGTGACCTAGCAGGAAAATGTGATAATAGGACGAGGTGGTGGCGTCAATTTTAGATGTCCAGTAAAGCCTGTTATTTAATTTAATCTCGAAATAAACCAGGAAATCAAATATAAATCGATTTCAGCTATGGTAAAACACTATAAGATAGATAGTAGGGAGTAGCAAGATCATCTTTTTCCAGCGAACACTTGGATCATCTTTAGATATCCTGATTAAGCAATAAGATAAAATATATTATACTATGTATTTCATGAAACGTCTTCCTGATATTTACGCAGACAATGCTGTATCTACCCATGATTGTATATTCGACGACTCCTTCGTTGATAAAGTCGATTGGTTATACAGAGAATGATATTTAATTTACCAACGACGAACAAAACGACAGCTCATTATCGTTGATAAAAAAATTTACGGTAGACTGACAACTGGACGACATAATGCAAAATATTACATTAAAAATTTGAAATTTAATTTTATAGTAGATGAGAATCAATTGTTTTGCAGCTGATTAAACCTTTATAAATCTAAAAATTCCAGACCGATAGAAAGATTTAAAATTCAACTTTAACTTAATGACACTCTCTAGCGATCGCAGACAATATCTAATGTAGTTATGTAAACCAATTAAATGTAAATCTATCATGCGTACGAGGAAATCTACATACAAATTATTTCATCGATCCCACTATTAAATTTAACGATTTAAGAAAGATCATCAACTTGCCTGTTTGTATTTTAGCTGTGAAATGCTTTTGTATCAGCTCGATTAGTGTGCGATTAGATCGCTCGACGACAACGCTTTTACCCTCATTACCCGTAACATATTTTTAATGTTAGTTTGTTCCAGAAACTGCTCAAATTTTATTGAAAAATCCAGCTTCGTGATCGGTCCAGATTCTGTTCGGTTTTCTTTCAGTGATTGTTATTATTTGTATTAGCGCATCTGTTATCGACGTTCCTGTTTTATCCGAAACAGGTACACTAAATGCATATTTGCTACAAAAATATCTACAAAATTAAACAGGTACTTCTTTGGAGCGTCATCAGCGCCTACATTAAACTGAGCAAGATTTGATACATCTACTAAATCTATCGCCCATATATCATCAGCGGCATTCGCGGCAAATTTACGTCACATAAACTTTTTTTATTTCCAATGCGAAAACCGGTGATTTCTGGCCACTAATAATATCAGTGATGTTTTGTTCTACTGCAGTGCCCGCCGAAGAATCTGCCTCTGTCGCAAAAGCTTTACCTGCGTCAAGTGCAAATTGGTGCTACTTTACGAACATTTCATGGTACATTCCCATCAATTGTTGTAAATATGTTTCAAAAGAATCCACATACGAATTTTCTTCTATAAATGTTTTCCACTCGTCTTTGTCTATAAAATGTAGGCTCACAAAATTAGAGAAGCTATTGCGTCCACAGATATAAATAATAAGGGACAATTTCGTTCTTAAGATCTATATGTTTACCTGATTGGTCAGTTAATTGCATTGTTATACTTGTTATTTGATTTTCAAGATTAATAGGATAATAAATAAACTGACGTTGATGAATTTGCATAATATATTCTAGTGGAACATATGGCGAAAAACTATATATCGTTTGTCCTTTACTATCCTTGGCTGAATAAATCCAGAAGCAAACTGGCAATTTATTAATATTTTATTTGCGTCAGTTATATTTACTGGCAGTTCACTGTCAAATGTAACAATCCTTTTATGAGAGTATTAAATTTCATTATCAAATCCAACCAGCTATGCGATACTTGATGTTGATGAAAAATCGATCACCATGCCATTTTTTAATTCCATACTAGCCCATAATATGCTATAATTTGGTACAAGTTCAAAATTGTCTTCAACTCCTCCATTTTTCATTATTAATTCGCATATCGTCTTATTTATATCAGTTATGTTGTAGGCTTCTTGTGGAATTGTAAATGTTTTCTGTGGAGTTCCTGGAGCTAAAGTAAATGTAAATTCGTCATTGTCACCGGTTTTCACGTTGGCCAAATAATTCCTTGCAAGACAGAAAATTGACTGTTTTCAGGATCTAACTGTATTGGCGGAGTGTAATAAGCAGAAACGTTTGCGCTGTTTCCTGTGGTCTGCGACAAATCGAGTAATAATGAGGCTGACATTATATAAGATCGCCTTGATTAAATTAAATTAATTTGTAAAAATTCATACTAATACGCTCAATCTAAGATGATCTAGTATAACAACAATTGTGCTTTCATTACCAGCCTCTTTGGATGATATCAGCACAAATACGTCGCTCTACCATTTCTGCGTTTGATGTAAACACTTTAAGTCCAAATCCAATGGTTTCCTCTAGTAATGTTTTATCCCATTGGCTTTCATACTTTTTAATAGTCTTTTAAAATTCCAACCTTTACCATAACCTTCTGGTTTACTTTGGTATTTATTTGCTATTTTACCTAAATTATCAACAATAACTCAGTTTTTCATTCTATCACGCATTTCTTCTTTTTTGCTACCTTTTTTAGGCGCTTCTTCAGCCGTTTGATAATCATCAATTTTACTTATCAAAATTCCCTTTATTTTATTATAATCATCATCACTAAATTTTTGAATTTTGTTAGTCATCATTTTTTAAAAATAAAATTACTTAATTCGTTTTCATTTTTTTCTCTTTAGCTTTTTTATAACATGTTATCTTCTCAGTAGGAATCATTTCTATGAAAACTTCAATTATTCTTGTTTGTCCCTCAGGTAGTTCTTTAGTTTGCTTTGACACATTTTCTATTAACCTCTTTAACCCGGCTGGATTGAATATCAGTCTTGCTATCGTGTGCTGAAGTTTACTAGGTTGTTTATTAATAAGTCAAGTTCGGATGTTGTTCAGGAGAATCGGCAATGTTCCAAGTTCATCTTCAGTTTGCTATTCTCTTCTTTCGATCTTTCTCTGAGTAAATCTAATAAACCTTTTTCTTGTAGTTTTTTAAGCTCGTCTGTGGATAGTGCAGATATGTCTGGTTGTTTGCAAAGTACTGCTTTGGTAACAGGCTTGAAAAGTTTATCAGTTACTTCCATTTCTTGAAGTTGTATACCTTGAGCTTCTTCCACGTTTTTAATAGTTTTTCGAATTTCAATAAATTTCTTTAGTAATTTGATTCTTTGTTGATGCTTGTCCAATATTTCCTATACGCTTTGCAAAATTTGCCTATAAAAACGTGCTGATGTAACAACGAAACATTTTATCTGGATCACGCGCTAAATTATCAAATAAAAAGAAATCGTATTTGTCTTCTGTTACTTGATGATATAATTCGATAATTTTACCTTTCGTTACATCACCGCATTGCTCATTTGCAATATTTCTCACATCAAAATCCAGGAAATATATAAAAATACCACTAGTTCACCTGATAAATCTATCAACGTTGCAAAAGCATTGGATAAGAGAGATCGAATTACATTTAATATTTTTGTTACGCGATGATGAAAATAAGATCTGGAATTAGTTCTTCTTGTTGTCTTATCAAAATATATCATCGCCAGCGTCAAGTTCATCACGAAGTTTATTGTTGTACTCGCTTAATAATTTATATTTATCCTGTTGCGGGTTAATTGCGTAAATACATCCTATATATTAGTTTCAGTTGTTGTTGAACGAAAAATTATTAACAAATTTGTTTTACCTGATCCTGTATTTTATGTAATATTAAACTGACTAATGTTGACAATTTTATGTAGGACAATAAATATAATAAACTATTACACAAAATCTGGAGAAACATTAGATCTATCAGCTGATGGTCAGCAAGGCAACTTATCTAGATTTACAACTCTTGATCATCTCAAAAATGAAATCAATATTTTATTAAACATCACAAGTGGAGATCAAAATGAAGTTGTTGTTGTTTTCCAGGACAAACAAGGACTATTAAAGGCATGTAATCTACAACACTCAGATATACTTGTTCGAAATCCTACCACGGTTGTTGATAATATTGTTTTGCCAATCAAGGTAAGATACAAGGCTCCGGTAAGTCAGTTAACGATTTTATCAGGCAAGTTGGTGATTTATTTACTGGTGACATCATCATGAACTAAAGTAAAATTACATACCTTGGAGAACCAACTGCAAATAAGGATACGGCAACAAAAAATATGTCGATGATCAAGAATCTAAATATTAGTGTGCTGCGGTATAATGCTTGCATTTCTCAACATGAATAATAATGGTATCAAAAATCTTAGAAAACCAGAGTCTGGTTTTTATGCTGCAAAGAAGAAACGAAGGAAATTCCAATAACAACTTTGCTAGAAACAATCAATGATGAAATGATCACAATTAATAATTTTTCCAATCACGTACAAACGTTTTTAAATTTTCTTAGAAACGTGAACAGAACCGCTAACGAATTTTTTTTTGTAAATCCACCAAATGTTATTATTAACCTCAATGATTTTAACACAAAAATCAATGATATTGTTAGTGGGATACCTAATATCGTTGGAAAAATGACTCTGATTAACATTATGCACAAACAAATTAAAAATATTGTGTACACAGTAGCATCAAAAGTATCAGCATGGACACCGGAAAATAGCTCTATTAAATATACCGCGGATGTCACTGGCAAGTATAGGTTTTCCGTACTTAGTTCGGAAAAATTTAAAATATTTGTTACATTTCCATGGCGTCATTCAAACGTTTTGTCTGGAACATTCTCCGTATTAAAAAAAGATGTTCAAGAAGAATTTATACTAGAACCGTCAGATAAAAAAAAATTAACCGTAGCGCCTTACATTTGGTGTCTTTGATTTGTAGCTAAAACACCGGAAGTATTTGATTAATAAAAGAAATATCATATTATGAAAAAAGTATATTTGATTTTAATCACATTTCAGATAAAATTCCAAAAAACGATGTGGACGGACGGTCTAATACAATATTACAGATATTATCATAAAACACTTTGGTGCGTGAAAAAATGTTACAAATAATATAAGAATATACTCCGGATACTATCATGTTTGCATTGCGGATGACCGGCTCTGGTATAATTTAAAGTGGAGCATCATTAAATCCGTCTTTGTTAATTATATCAGGCGTTGGTGATTCTCTTCCAACAAAGTGTAAAAAAAATTGAACCTCGACTCGCGAGTAAAACAATGCTTGCAAAACGGCTAGTATCACCTACAAAATATTATTTGATCAGATAAGATCTTAATTACGGGCTATAAAATATTATAAGGATGATACGCGAATTTTGTACTATTGACAGTATGGTGACGGATATCCTGCCAATGAGTTGTTGTTGTTGTTGTTCTAGGGCTTAACGCTTTTTTTCAGCACACGATAGGCTATAGATGGCGGCCAGTATTAATGGTGGAGGAAGAAACCGGAAATCCGCGGAAAGAACCACCGACCCACGAGAAGCTACTGGCTTGCTTTCTCACATATCCTCATTCGCCGAATCTTAGACTTGAACCCACGCAGACGGATTTGAGATAGCAGTGATCCGAAACGGAGAGCGCTTTAGACCACTTGGCCACTCTGAGCCCTCCTACAAATGAGAGTCAGTAGGTATGAAAATAATTATCAAAGAAAGTGGGTTTAAATTTCATTAACCCAGTTTCGTTCTGCCTCTCTGATGCAGTAATAGGTCTCAGAGATTTATTTGGAGGGTTGGAAAAGGTCTTTCAGCTAGAACCAACACTTCGGATAAGGGTCGGGTGGGTGGGTGGAGGCTTTGAGATTTGTTTGGAGGGTTGGAAAGGGTCTCAAGCACTTTGATTTTAGGTAAAGGTTGTTTTGGGATGGGGACTGGAGGGCCTCTGTGATGGTGATTTATATTTGTTTTAAGGGATGGAAAAGGTCTTTTAGCCAGAACCAGTACACTGATTTTAGGTAAATGTCGTTTTAGGATTGGATTGGGGGGTTGTCTTCGAGATGGTGATTTATATTTATTTGGAAGGTTGGAAAAGGTCTTTGAGCCAGAACAAGCCTTTCGTCTGCTACTATGATCTATAATTGGGAGCACTTTAGACCACTCGGCCACCCATCCTACCACCATCACCACTATCAAAGAGATGCAATATCAGATATATATTCAACAATATACAATGTACATCAGTATTTTCGAAATGATACAGTTTAATTAAAAATATAACATCATGAATCATAATGAAAACTTCTGACGTCTGTGTCCAAATATGAATCCTCATGTGCGTTTTGTGTCTTTTTATATTTTTGCTTATGTTTTTTTTTAAAAATCATGCTAAGTGCTATAAATGAACCAAAAAATCACTTGTAAAAGACAAGAGGACGAAAGTTATGGCAAAAAAGAAAAAGAAAACATCTTTGAAGGAATAAAGTGAGTTCATTATCACTCTTAATGAAGTTCAACAGTACGTGTAATAATACATAACTATGATCCAGTATAGTAGTAATGTGATAATGTCTGTGCATTTGTCTATTAAATAGACATAAGTACTTTCTTGTTACGCTTAAATGGTCTTGTTGTATTGTGTCTTAAAATATGTATAAACAAGTAAAACCAACAATTTAAGCAAGTTCAACAGGTAATTTATTTCTCTCCAAGACAAAGTGAAAGTTCAAGATACACAGCTGTTGAGAATTAAATTACAAATAATCCTAAATGTCCTATCACAAGTCCTAACATATCGAACATTCCAAATGAATATCAGTAGTCTATTATGTCTTGATAATCAGGCAATCCAGAAAACTTTGAACAAGTTCAGAATAATCCAAACTAATGTGCATAAATATAAAAGTGAATAAGCACTTTAGTAATTCCAGTGACATTCCTCTCGAATATTATTTGAACACATCTGAAAATTCTGATCATAAATAGATTCCTCCGAACTAACCTAAAACACAAATTAATTAATTCTTCTGTTTGAAAATTGTAAAATAAATTTGTCCATGTTTATATGCCTCCACTTGTATTTGTATTATATGTAACACCGCCATTCTAATACAAAATGGAGTTTATCCTATATTCCATTATAAAATCGACATGTTCCATTTTAATGGTAGCTCTGGCTTGGCCCATAGTTCTGTCTGAACACAGTTCACAGTTCATTGCATTAGTGGTGTTCCACCAACAAGCTCTGCCAGAATATTCAAGTCTTGAATCTAACTTTAAATAAAATTATCTTTCAAGCGTTTCCTGTCTAGATGCAGGAACAAACCATTATTACATACACCTTGTTACAATCCTACATGTCTGAAGCTAAATGTTTCGAAGTTATTTAATTCCTAATCCCCATGACATCACATACGAGTTTGTTATACATTCTATAAATAAAATGCAGTATACTATTTTTGTATACTTTCTGCTGCTGGAAGTTATCATTTCAACCAAAATTAAATCCACATTTTCGAATAATCATCTTGATAAATCCAAACCAAATATCAAATTAACCATGTATTATGACATTATCAATTAGATTGTACACATGGAACTAATTAAAATTGTTCTTGGGCATACCGGATATCTTTGTAGAAATGCGTGCATGTTTTCAGCATAGAGATTATCTCTGGAAACATTGTGCTTCGCAATACCTTCAAAATACCATGCTTGATTACTATGTATATGTCAGTTACAATCAATCAATTATATATTGCCTTATAAGTCTTGTCCAACTGAAAACAACACAGAATTAGATCTGCTGTCGCATTCGGTTTTGATAGTTGTTTAACTATTCAGTCCTAACAAATTGCATAGGCCCATTATTCGACGGCACATCTGGGTCTACGCAGCTTGCAGTTACATCCGAGTTACAAGCGAATGTAGACCGTACCGGTTGTGTAAATTGTCATGCCAGCTGCAGTACAATAGGCTAAGTCTGGAATTTATCATTTTAATTAAGTTAGTTTATCTTAGACCGCTACGCATCTATATTGATTCCTTATCAAAATGTATTATTCATATACACACAATATGGCGATGTTAAGATTAATAATATCTCTTTTCTTTCATTTGACCTATATTAGCCTGCCGAATCCATAACACCCCCACCCCTCTCTGACTGACCCGGTGGCCTAAGTGGTTAGAGCGTCCGCCTCGGATACGGGAGGTCGCGTGTTCGAACCCTGATCAAGTCATGCAAAAAACTTATAAAAATGGCTCTGACAGCTGCCACAAGAGATTATCGTTGGGACTGGTAGGCCTGGTGTCAGGATAATGTGACTGAAGGGGGGACATGATGCCGCATGTCTGCGGCATGATAACCCTCTCTCTCTCTCTCTCTCTCTCTCTCTCTCTCTCTCTCTCTCTCTCTCTCTCTCTCTGTGACCGACTCGAAATTAAGTAAGGACTGAAGTTCCACTATTCAATTTCCCATTTAGCATTTGAAATGCCTTGCATACTGGAAGGTAAATAACGTTCATTCCGAATATCTTCAGGATAATTTAGTACTTCTCTAAACGCTGGGTGGGCGTAAAGGTGAACTGTGTGAATATATGTTGAATTAGTTTTACTTTTCTCTACGTCACATATTATAAAGATAAGAAATACAATATTTTGGATGACTGCTTCCTGGTAGGAAGAGAGGATGGCGTTTGAATTGGGAGCGGTATCCTCAGTTTTAACATCATCTGCTGAAATGTGGAATGTTCCATTCTTGTGCTTTATTCGTGGCTCATTTTAAACGTCATGGGGTACTTTACGACCTTGCAAAGTTCTGATACCTTTCAATAATGGACCTACCGACTGTGTCATCGACTGCATTCAATATTCATGGTACAAGAAATGAAGTCGCAAATGAATGATATATGATGAAAACAATATACGGTTAGATCACTGCCGACAGACCTTCTGTGTGTCTTTGGGCGAGACATGAGAAAAATGTTCTTGTGATTCTTAATTTCCTAGCGTTAGAGGACCTCGTTTGAGAACATACAAGTGCAGTGGGTCAATGATTTTAATTTTGGACCAGCAACAACGTCTCACAATTCAATGTGCACTGTCCTCAATTACACACAGATATCCACACCACAATGTCCATGTTCTAAAGAATAATCAAACTTTTCAGTAACAAGAACACCTAACTCCAGAATCAGTATAAAACATGAGAGGGTCAAAAATGTTCAAAACATAGACTGGGACTATATTTTTGGCACTGACACGAAAGTAATAATCGTGACCGGAGTCCTGTTATGCCAATTTTTATTTATCACGAAATTTAGTAAATCTCTTATATTTGCATGTGATGCCTATTTTGGCTTTAATTATGAAGCCTTTTGGATTCTGATAGCAAATAAGGTCGTGACAACCGTCAGAAAATGTGTAGTGTCGGTGTTCCACAGGATACAAGTTTTGCACATAGTTATTTTGAGATGACAACGCTAACTTGGCAATATTTTCCTTAATTCTAAAAAAAAATTCAGTGCAGTAAACATTTAATTGTAATACAAGACAATTTCTATTTGCAAACATATCTGAAATGTTTAACATTAATAAATTAAATTTTAATATTTTTTTAATAAAAGCATTTAAATTTTGAAAGCTAAATCGTAAACTGAAAAGTTGATTAATGAATGGCATTTGAAACAGATGGTACTTTTGGCCTGTACAACTGACAACATTGTTCCCCGAGGTAGTGAAGCAAGATAGCTCAAAGTGACTTTTGTAGCAAATTACAATTTGCCAGTTCAAATGTATACAGTGTTCATACTAAGTAAACAATGACAAGTGCTCTATTCCAAAAGTATTCTGTCAGGTAGGCAGCCAGTTCTTTGTATAAATATTAGCACACTCGAAATTCCCATTCTGATGGGACCAGTGCCATATTATATAGCAAAAAAAAAGTTTTCCGTTACAGTGTCAATAACCACAAAGGGCAATAGGAAAATACAGCTCCATGGAGACAGTACCTTACTGAACAGTGGTGTTTAATGAATAGTGGTGCTTATGAAACCAAAGCCATGTCTTTGAGGTGCTATATACCAGTGTGGTAATATGAACCATTCCTCGTAACTTCTGACGGGTACATTGACATGCCTTAATGAGACCATGTCATCATCTGACTGCTGGACAGATTACAAGCTAATCCAACTCTTCCACATTGTTCCAAATAACAAGCTAGACCTGAAAAGAGATAATATGTTTTAATTATTCCTATAGATCAGTAAGATGCAGGTAAATGAAGTGAAAATGTGGTAGATAAGGACATTGCACAATGACATAAACCATGCAAGCACAGGAAAGAACACACACACACACACACACACACACCAAAAAACTCATCAAACTTGACATACTGACAATCGGAAATGTGAAGCAATGATAACGCATAAAGTGGTTATTCATCCCAAACTTAAATGCTAAAAGGTTTCTATATGTTTATCAGATCATATTCAGCCATTTACAAACAAAATAACTAATAATGCACACCAGCCATCATAAAATTTAAAGCAATGAGATTGTGAGGTTCCAACATTGGTGCAACAAATATTGCATACCAGTATACAGGGAGTTATGTGACAATGAGCTAAATTAATTAAAATATACTACTAAAAGTAAGCTAATTTTTGATGGAAATAGAATCTTTTTATATTTCACGTGCATGCAGCTGGTGCTTCTAAGAGCAACTATTGGTACCAATGGATCCAATATCATCAACTAAATGTGATATTTTGATTCCCAAAGCTTGTAATTAATGATGGTTATTTGCAAATGTGAGAGATGTACCATCTACATATTAACCACAACTGTACAGTAAAATTCAGATGATCTACATCAACACAAAAATGAGAGGGGAATATAATACTCTAAAAATAGACTGGAACTACATCCGTGGGTATTGACCCAGAAGTAATAATTGTGACCAATTCGAGTTGTTAAGGGTAGCACACTCAGGAATGATTTGACAATTTAAAACAGGCATGTGCAAATTCCTCAAAGTGTGGGACGGATGGCGAGTTTTAAATGTAACCAGATAAATCCATGTTTCATGACGCGGACCGCGGGCTGTATGTTGCACATGCTTGATCCGGAACATATGATGACGTATTCTTGGTGCTTGAGCGAATCCCAAAACAGGTCGTTCAAATCGACCCTATTGAGTGCCGTGAGTGAGATAAGGAGACTTTACCATCCATTGTCACTGGTATTTGGGATCCCATCTTGCTTCTATTGCATTTCCAATACATCTATGCAGATCGAAGCAACCGATGAAAAAGTTTGAAAGAAAATTTGGCCCTGATACCCGACAACCTCCCCCCTCCAAAAAATCTCAACAAGAAAAAAAAACAATGGTGAGATAAATAACTGCTCTTCAGAATCTTTCGTGCACTTCATCGTTTTTATAAAACATTAAACAGAGCAAACATTGAGGCTATAAAATGCTTTGAATCCTGCGTTGGCACTTTCTAAAACACACGTACAGCATTAATGGATTCAAACTTGACGATTAGATGAGAGCTATAGTTGTTTTGGGCTTAACTCCATATATAAGGGGAAGATAGGCTATACATGGCTGCCTTTGTAAATGGAGGATGAAAAACACGGGAAAGTCCTAGTTAACTACGGGGAAACTACTGGCAAGATTTCTCACATACCCATATTGGCCAAGCCTGAGACTCGAAACCCTTGTGGACAGAGTTGAAATCGGTTAAGATGAGGGCGTTGTAGCACTCAGTTACATGGGGTCACTATAGATGTGTGTGTGTGTGTGTGTGTGAGAGAGAGAGAGAGAGAGAGAGAGAGAGAGAGAGAGAGAGAGAGAGAGAGAGTATTAAAGGCAAAAATTCTTTAATTTTTATTCCCAGCGATGATTCTTAAAATAAAGTAGCGAACAAAAGACACTGTAGTTGTTGCTGTTTATTTGATTTTCTTTTTTGAGCTGCTCCAGTTTCTTCAAACGCTATGACTATTTTGTGAGTAGCCGGGTCTGAAGACAACAAGCGATAAAGCTTATCGTATTACGCATGCTCGTGACGTACGCTCTCAAGATTGTAACCTGGAGATAACCAGAACATACACGTCGCTTCTGTCAGCAATCGGATAGATTTGGAACAGTATCTACACACGTCACGTCATCTTTTATGCAGCCTTGTATTCATATGTGCAAAGAAACTACATTAAACAGAAATATAATTCAAAATTGTACAGGAGAACTTCGATTGTGCGCCCCTATTAACCGTCAGTCTATGCTAACCGGCAGAGCCTTGTATGTCAAAATATTAAAAAAGGTACATTTACATATGTAGATATTATGATATTTTGATGCCTCGGGAAATCGCATAATATTTTAATGTACATATTCTATTCTCCGTCTATTCTCATATCCGTCATGGTCTCGGTCAAGAACACTGACAGAAAATCGAAGATCTTGTGTAAACAAAAAAGAGAAGAAAAGAAATATATTATACGGATCATATGGTTTCAATACATTTCTTTATCATAAATCATTGACAACAAATTGCCAGTGCTCAAACTGATAG
This sequence comes from Potamilus streckersoni, assembly GCA_016746295.1. Taxonomy (NCBI): domain Eukaryota; kingdom Metazoa; phylum Mollusca; class Bivalvia; order Unionida; family Unionidae; genus Potamilus; species Potamilus streckersoni. The sequence continues at coordinate 1,969,884 of JAEAOA010000326.1, read as the reverse complement.
TATTCCGAAGCTAAGGAGTAAAACAGTTTGTGGGTTTTTAAAGGTCCAAAATCTATAATTTACAATGATCAGTAACAACAATTACTTTAATGGCTATAATTTGTCTGTACAAGAACAATACATACTGCAAATGTCTTCAAGATAACTTTGTTTCATGCAGTGTTAATGGTTATTACGAGCAATTACAATGTCCTCCGTCATTGTCCCGGGTGACCGATTGGTCTAAAGTGTTCGTCTTTACCAATTACTGCCATCTTACCTTTATCTGCATGGGTTCGAGTCTCGGGCTCGACCTATGTGGGTACACGAGAAATCTTGCCATTAGCTTACCATGGATTGGTGGTTATTACCGGGGTTTTCCCAGGGTTCCTCCTCCACCATATATACTGGCCGCCATGTATAGCCTATTTTGACATGATAAATGGCGTTAAACCTAACCAACAGCAACAAACTATATTGTTACATCCACGTAGACAGCATTGTTTTGATTTATTATTTTACTTTCAACAGCTGTTTATTGCTCGACTGATTAACAATAGATTATTTTTGCGAACGATAAAATCCGAGGTAGAAAAATATCGTAACCCGGTTGTGTCCCCAGGTATTAGGAAGCATTTCGATACTCCTTACCTAACAAACACAACTCATCACGTAATCCATTGTACTGGTGAAATTGAGTGTGTGTGTGTGTGTGTAAACAAGGCGAATTTGAGGAAGAGTATTGAAGAATAATGTAGCAGTCTTTACTAAAGGGGTTTCTCAGGCAAACAATATTTTGTACCTGGACGACAGTATACCTTTTACCCCACCCCCTCCCTATTCTTCCCAGATTTGTCGGAACAAAATGCGAAAACAACTTAACTGAGGCAACGTCGTTGACTTCTTCATTTGATTTGCCACGTAAGGACCTATCAAGGAAATCATTATAGTCGTCAAACAAAATAAGGTTGGCTCAGAAAAAAATACTCTTATACAAGACTACTGCGGTTTTTATTTTTATTTCATACACGCATTTACTTCTCCTATTTTTAATATTCACACAAAATTCTAATATATCTAACATTCAAATAAAATTGACTGTAACAACCAATCTAAAAAATCAACCTTGTTGAAGTCAACATCAGATTTTTATATCCTGACGCAAATGTGTTAATGCCATCAGAACAGCATTGTTTATCAGCAAAACTACACAGACCAGATTTTAAGATAACATCTGTCTCAATTTAATGAGTTTGATCTTATTGCTATGATCTGAGCATAACCAGAAAATCCGTCTAGCGCTTCCTTATAATTATCGAATTCTATCACTTTACCCACCACATTTATTTTGATTCCTTTGGCTCGTTTTTGTTACTTTATTATCTGACAGTTTTAAGTAATACATCTTACTTCGTAAACCGATAAACTCGACTATAGGAGCAAAGCTTGTCTCATGTTTAAATTGTCATATTACTTTTTGTTATTGTCACAGTTATTACGACCCTGTAGCTAAATTGTATGTGTGTTAAGATTTGAATTTTTCTATTTTATTCTATTTTTATTTGATTTCATTTTTATATCATTAAATGTAATTATTGTTATCAGAATGACTGCTGTATTTGTATGGGTTTGATATTTTGTTAGAAACAATGTGTTTACTTAAAGTGTAAGTGTGACTCGTGTAGGTATGATTTTCGCATGAGGGCTTTGTCGTTACAAGTAAACAGTCTAGAAAAGCTATGTAAATAATTGGCTATGACCACGTCATTACTTGTTTCTGCTTTTGTAATACTCGAGTATGATTTCAAAATCAGTCCTTTGTGCATGTGTACATGAAACGACGTATTAGTTTATTATAAATGCTCAGTTACTTATAAGAAATATTCAGTCTTAGACGTAGTAATCGTGGCCATAGTTGAGAATCGCTGACATTTTATAGACTTTTAATACCTTGAAAGGTATTTTTGTGCTGGAAAGAGTTATTCGTGCGAACGTATCAGGAAGAACACTTTATTGTTAGTGGTAGTAGCTGTTCTTTACCTACAACCTACAATAAAATACATAATCAACATCGAGATTATTGGAGAGGTAAGAAGTTTAGTATGTTAGATCTGATACAGGAATTGCGAATCAAAGACGATTGGCTCCTTGATATCATACCGCATAGAGTTGTGAAATACGAATAACTCAGTACATTTTATTTAAAATAAGTAATGTGGAAGATCTTACGATGGATGATACCACGTTAAAGATGAAAATAATTCTTTTCCAGGGCAAGCATATGACATTCATGTTTGACAATGAAAAGTACAACACGAATTTCAAAAACAAAAAAAAACCCATAAAGTTGTTTCTGGTTCGCACAGAAAATTCTGAGTATTTTAGTAAGGTTGTTTGGGTTTCACTTTCTGATAATATTAATAATCCGATATCTCAGAATAAATATAGTAAGATCAGATTCGATGATGAATTAAAAATGTCTTATGTCGATAAATCAATAATATCATTTGGAAATTTTATCAATATATTTTTGAGAGATCAATTTGTATTTGTTTTGTCATAACGATGAGTCATATAATAGCAAAAGCTCAGAAGGTAAAAGTGGCTGTGAAAAGTTTTGTGTGAATGTCCAAAATAGATAACAGTAAAATTTTATGTAAAATATAAATATTATTTGATCTTTAAGATTATCAAAGAAACAAAACAAAAAAAAAAAAAACCAGGGAATTTCACTGTGTTACGTATCGGCTCGTTCAAAGTAGCACAAAGAAAGAGTGAACACAGCAAGCATTGTAAATTTTAACAAAAATAATTTATTTCTCAAGAAAACACAGAGAAAAGGTCAATATATAAAATAAGACTTATGAATACGAAGATAAAAAAAAATGTGTTCTAAAGTTGTGAAAACACAACGTCCTGTGAATAAACAGTTCTAAATTGATACAGTCTGAATCTCATTTCCTTTCCAAGATGGCTTTTGATGACGTTAGACGAAGCCTGACACAAAATGTCCAGAATTTTCACTGTGAAGCACGATTTGTATTGTACAGTTTCAATTTAGAAATAATTTCAGCAAATGTCTTTGTCCAAAGTCAGTAGTGTTGTTCTCTAAGGAAAATAATTATTTAGAAAGTAGATATAGAACAGCTACCTCCACTAACAATGCATATGTTGTTCCTGATAAGTACGCACAAACAACTATTTCCAGCACAAAAATACATTTTAAGGTATTACAAGTCTATAAGATGTTAGTGACTCTCAACTATGGCCACGACTACTACGACTAAGACTGAAAATTTCTTACAAGTAACTGAACATTTATAATAAACTAATACGCCGTTTCGATGCACAAAGGACACGTCTGATTTCGAAATCATACTCGAGTATTACAAAAGCGGAAACAAGTAATGACGTAGTTACAGCCAATCATTTATATAGTTTTTCCAGACTGTTTACTTGTAACGACAAAGCCCTCATGCGAAAATCATACCTACACAAGTCACACTTACACTTTAAGTAAATATAATGTTTCTAACAAAATATCAAACCCATGCAAATACAGTCATCATCATAACAATATTTATATTTAATGATATAAGAATTAAATCAATTTGAAATAAAAATAAAATAAAAAAATTCAAATCTTAACATAAAAGTAATTTAGCTTCAGGGTCGTAATAACTGTAACAATAACAAAAAGTAATATGAAAATTTAAAGATGAGACAAGTTTTGCTCCTATAGTCGAGTTTATCGGTTTAGAAGCAAGATGTATTGCTTAAAACTGTCAGATAATAAGGAAACAAAAACGAGCCAAAGGAATCAAAATAAATGTAGTGGGTAAGATGATAGAATTCGATAATTATAAGGAAGCGCTAGACGGATTTTCTGGTTATGTTCAGATCATAGCAATAAGATCAAACTCATTAAATTGAGAGAGATGTTATCTTAAAATCTGGTCTGTGTAGTTTTGCTGATAAGCAATGCTGTTCTGATGGCAATATTATCAGGACATAAAAATCCGATGTTTACTTTAACAAGGTTGATTTTTTAGATTGGTTGTTAACATTTAATTTTATGTGAATGTTAGGTATATTAAAATTTTGTGTGAATATAAAAAAAAATAGTAAAAGTAAACGTTTGTGTGAAATATAAAATAAAAACCGCAGTAGTCTTTTATAAGGGAATTGTTACTGAGCCAACCCTACTTTGACGACTATAATGATTTCCTTGATGGGTCCTCACGTGGTAACTCGATAATTATATCAACACAAAGTTGTTTTCGTATTTGTTTAGACAAACCCGGAGGGGATCATGGAGGGGTATCGTCCTAGTACTAAATAGGGGTTGACTAAGAAACCTCCTTATACAGGACTACTAGTTAGTGATGTAAATTTTGTAATAAATATATGCAATAAATATTTCCTTCGTAAAACACCTGTTTGTGTGGTTTATATAATATGCATCCTAGCCTTTCTGGTTACACGTGATAACATACATTTTAGATATTGCAATTTAAAATATTCACAAAGTTGAAACGACGATGTATTTAAAAGAACATTAATTATTTCCAAAGGAAACATCATAAGTACATAATGAAAAACAAGGCATGAAAACATTTTATATCAAAAGAAGACATCAGACAGATGAATCATTGTTCTCTGTCTATTGTAAGTCCCATGCCAAACTGTACTTTTAGCTGCTGTTACTTTTGTACTTTATAACTTTCCGTGTTGAAAGTTGCACTGTTTGCTCTTATTTATGACATGAGGTATATTTGGATACGACTCGCTTTCTGGAGCTATAACTGTCATATAATCTCAGGTGCAATAAATGTTTTATGTAATAATCAGGAGCGATAACTATGCCATGCAATAATCAAGAGCGACACCTTTAATATTTAATGATCACTAACGATAATATATTACATAATGATCAGGTTAATATTTAATGTAATACGCAGGAACGATAACTAGAACACTTAAAGATTTGAAGCGATATCATCTAATGAGAAAGAGTGAGAACTGTATTGTATAATGATGAAGAGCTCTCTAAATATAAATATATAATGATACATCACTTTAACTATAAGTAACCGATCCGGTGGCCTAGTGGTTAAAGCGTCCGCCTCGGATACGGGAGGTCGGGGGTTCGAACCCGGTCGAGTCATACCAAAGACATAAAAAATGGTACTAACAGCTGCCTCGCTTGGAGCTCAGCATTAAGAGGTTAGTGTTAGGGCTGGTGGACCCGGTGTCAGGATAATGTGACTGGGTGGGACATGAAGCTACGTGTCTGCGGCTTCATGTCCCAGTGCTAAACATCGCTGCCACACTGCGTACATCGTAGGTATATGAGAACAATTGTTAAATATACGTAAAAATTTCAAACCACACACACTCAGATTTTTTTTTAAATCAATGAATTTGAACAATCTTTGAATCAATTATATATATATATATATATATATATATATATATATATATATATATATATATATATATATATATATATATATATATATATATATATATATTCCATCTATAGTTGATGTTACTAATCATTTATTACATACCAATTCAAGTTACTGAGAAATAGGCATGAAATTAAACTAATCCTAGATGCAAGATAGGCTCTTGTGTGTATTAAAGAAAGGAACATCTACATGGGGCTGCTGACATGGTAAAAATGTTCACAATGGACTGTACAACAGTGCAAACGCGCGGATCCTAGTGCACAAGAACACACTTTATTTCTGAAGTGCTCTTAAAATAAATTTTTTTGGATGTAAATACGTGCGAAGATAAATATGAATGATATCAAATAAATTCATTAGAAAACACAGTTAACAAGACACAATCTAGAAAGGGAAAAACGTAGAAAGATAATACTAATGTTGATGCAACATTGACTAGTGACTTAACCCAAATAAAAGAAATAAAATTGGACAAATGCCGCTTGTGTTTGTGTATTTACCATGTTAAATGCTAAATGAGTACCGCCAGCTGTGAAAAATGATCGGCGTTTCCTTAACAAAGCTGTCAAGCGAGAAGTAACTGAATATAAACAGCAATTGTTTGCAGCTGTTCGTATGGTAAACAATATCGGCAGTTCTTCCAAAAACTAGATATCTGATGAAGAATAAAAAATATTTCATAAAATTCGCAATATGTCTCATCAATTTATGCGATATTTTATGTAATATATATTGTATGTTTTAATTGATATGCTTATACCGATATAATATATAGTTTAGATAGCATATGATATACAATTTTAATTATATCTTATAAAATTTATTAGATATATTATAGGCAGAGTTAATTAGATATTTTATCTGGATTTGCCATTATCTATGCAAGATAGATTATCTAAGATGTCTTACAAACTTTAAAGTACATATATAACTCAATTAAAATCATGTATATGATTAATTATAAAAGATGCCATATACAGTATGTATCTTATAAAATGTATGTTACATGCTTACCTCTATGAGGTAATGAGAGGCATGACGCCCCGAGAGGCATTTATGTAGGGAAGACAAAAACAGGAAAAAAGATAAAGGAACAAAAAAGAAAGGAAAATAAAAGAAATAAAATGAGTAATATCTGATGGGTAAAGGAGGATATTTAAAAAAAAAAAAATTGGTGATGCCGCCGTAATGACTAACAAGGGTACAGCGAATAAAATAAGCGGCAGTGACCGGCATCTCGGACCTCCGCTACAGAAGACATTTTAGGTCCGTAAACCACTGATGGGACTTCATATCTTATATATTTGATGTAATTGATAGGTTGTTGCTGTTTATATATATATATATATATATATATATATATATATATATATATATATATATATATATATATATATATATATATATATATATATAAAACTCCTGTCAGCCACATGTCTGAAACTTTCGGAATAAATTTTGGAGTGGTTATATTAAAGTTCCAACTAAGGTTCGCGGCTGTGCGGATCAGCGATTAGAAAATGTCGCACAGCAGTTTCAAAATTCCGCGCACAAGTTTTGGTAATTTGGTTCCCTGACCTCTCTCAACTACGTTTTTCTTCGACATAACAGAGAGAAACGTAGTGGAGAGTGAGGTCAGGGAACCAGACTAAAGTTTTGGTAGCAAATGCATACGCCTCGCAGCAGTTTCAAAATTCCGCGCACACAGGAATAATACTAGATGGAACGCTGGGTTATAACCTTGACTGCTTGGATTAGTTTGTTTACAGTTGCAAGTAATACGAACTAAGGTGACCTTGTTGCCCTTTTGGCGACGTGTAGGTACGAGATCGTGATGAGTAATGCATTGTGTAGCGAGAGTTTTCTCTGACATTTTTAGATGATTGAGCAACTAAAATAAAATCCATGTTATCGTCGAAAAGGTCAGAGGAAATCCGGACTGTACAACTTAATTACGATATCATATTATATGTTGACACTGGATAGGTCACAAAATAAGTAGCGCATACTCATTTTAGTACTAATAGGAAGCGCTCCCGCCATTTTTTTTATGATTAATATCGAAGTTTTCCGCTCAGATTTTACCCCACCCGACCCCTTTTCTTTACTCGATTTATATTTGTTCAAAATATTTTACCTCTACTTAGAACCAGGACTCGAGTCACATTATCTCATTTTGAACATATTTTCTTTCTTTGGCCAGAATGAAAACACGAATAGATTATATATTTGACCTAGTAGCCTAAGGGTGTGTGTGTGTGTGTGTGTGTGTGTGTGTGTGTGTGTGTGTGTGTGTGTGTGTGAGAGAGAGAGAGAGAGAGAGAGAGAGAGAGAGAGAGAGAGAGAGAGAGATTGTAAATAATCTAAGAGTACAAACTCACAAATATGCTAAGATGCCGCCACCTATGTTTTGCTTCCTACAAAGCAATGATGGTAAACAGTAAAGACGGTACAGAAAGTACACGTTGTCCTATAAAGCTCGTCCTGACACACAGACAAGGTTATTCACCTAATGTACTCTGCTGCAAGTCAGCGAGGTCCCAGAAGCATGATTTACAAAGTTGAGGTCATTTGCGTGGCGCATCATAGCTTTTTTTTTTATCAGATAACTGTTAGAAACACTTGTTTTTGGTCACGTATGGCTGTAACAACGTGTAGATAATGTCGAAGTGTTCCTGCAAGTAGTAACGCAAGGCATGAATAATAGTTTAGATTTAAAATAATCCGAAGATTATACGAAGTATGAGCAGATTTATTTTAGATATTTTAAACTTCACCGTGATGATGTTTCCACCAACAGCTTTCAACGATTTATCAAACAAATAATGCAAACTAGTCTTTATCAGCCAGCCTCGCTCAACTACTTTAGGATGTTTAATTATGTATTATTTCATTTACTGATCAAACTATATTAGCTGTGACATCCAAAAGCCGAAAGGTCTAAAGCGTTCGTCTTTAGCTGAAATTGCGTTCTCACTTAAGTCAGTGTGGGTTCGAGTCTCCGATTTACATAATGTGGTATGTTAGAAAGTTAGACGCTACACGTGAGTGAGATGTTTCTTCCGGGTTTTTCTTACACCATATGTTTTGTCCATCATGCGTAGTGCTGAAAAAATGGTGGTAAACCAAAGATTGTATTTACTTATGAAAACGAACTTGACTTTTAATAGTAATGAGATTTTATTTTCTCTTTCTTATTTCTGTGATTCGTTTTATATTGCTTGAATCTTCTGTTGTAGAAAATAGCATTGATTCACACTTTTGGATGCATATATAAACAACCTTGGTTATGATTCTTACTATTCGTTTTTCAATAATAGTTTGAAGATACTGACTTGTATTGCATTTTGTCTAATATTTTTCGGACATTACTTCGTTTTTGGTATTAATTCATTTTAATTCTTGATATGTTTGCAAAAAATATATAAGTTAACAAGCAGTACGTATTCATTTTTCTTCTTAATAAAAATAAGATTTACACAGTCCAGAAATGGCCAAATTTATCAAATTCTCAAGATACAAGAACTGTCTATACCAATTATGGCCCCTTGTAAGGCATCAGGAAGTGGACATAAAAAGAAAATGATCAGTACAAAGACTCCATTATTATTCAAGAAGATAAGTACATCACTTAAATACAAAAATAAAATAAGTAAATCGTGTGGGGGTTGTGTGTGTGTATATATGTGTGTGAGTGTGTGTGTGTGTGTGTGTGAGAGAGAGAGAGAGTGTGTGTGTGTGTGTGTGTGTGTGTGTGTGTGTGTGTGTGTGTGATTTAGATTTTTAACGGACCTTTGACAATTTTCTATCATATCGGTACTGCAGTGTGATAGTTTGTAGTGATGTCTAGCATTGGTGCATCTAGTACAATTTTCCTCTGAATCTTGACAACCCCCAGTTTTGATATTTGGTTTTTTATGTTGGAGTGTAGGGTCAGAATCCATTCTCTATCAAAAAGTTGGAATTTGCCGACACCATTTGTTGTCAAACTATATTAGTTGTGACATCCGTACACCCCAACATAAAAAAAAACAAATATCAAAAATGGGTGTCAAGGGTCAGAGGAAACTCGGACTATGGGGCATCATGCCGTAGACATGTAGTAAGTATTATGTCCCACCTAGTCATATTATCCTGGCACATGACCGATCAGTGTGCAAAAACCATATAGGCCAACATACAGTACCGATTCTTCTTTTTCTTTACAGATAATTCATTGAGGGGTCCGAAAGTTATTGTGTCTTGAGAATTTGATGAATCTGTAGATTTTAAGAACAATGTAAATCTTGTTTTGTTTTTATAAAAGAAAAGAAAAAGAAGATAACAGTAACCTCTTAGTGCCGAATGCCAAGCGAGGCAGCTGTTAGTACTTGTTTTATAAGTCTTTGGTATGACTGCAGGGATTCGAACTCGCGACCTCCTGCATTCGAGGCGGACGCTCTAATCACTTAGGCAACTGGAGCGGTTTAAAATATGTTTGTACAAAGCGTGAAGAATTTTTTGATACTTGTTTAATTGGTTCAAAATTGCCATTTTTTTCGCAAGGGAACACCCACTAATTTTAATAAATTGGGACTAACATACATGCATAGTATGCATTCCCCATATAGCATGCTTCTACCACATATAATGCTGGTAATTCCATCTACAGTATGCGAGATAAGTATGCGTGTTACACGCAGTACATTATCTTCTTTTTCTTAAAAAAAAACAAAACAAGATTTACATTGTTCTTAAAATCTACAGATTCATCAAATTCTCAAGATACAATAACTTTCGGACCCCTCAATGAATTACCTGTAAAGAAAAAGAAGAATCAGTACTGTCAGTTGGCCTATATGGTTTTTGCACACATAAGTATGAATTAATCTAATAATTGTTGCATACAAGAGAAGAAAATATCTTCCTTCTCAACCTAAAAAACGGTGACTGTATTTTCGTTTGACGCTCGTGCAGATAATGCAAGAAGCATCGTGCATTTATAAACTGTACATAATACTGGGTTAAACATCATACACACACACACACACACACATATATATATATATATATATATATATATATATATATATATATATATATATATATATATATATACAGTGTACATGCAAGGTCTGTGTATATATATATATATATATATATATATATATATATATATATATATATATATATATATATATATATATACACAGACCTTGCATGTACACTGTACTAGGCTGAACGTAATACATTCTCTACAAGTTCGATATTCTGTACTAAACGTTATAGGTGCACATGTATACACTATACAAGACTAATCATAATATAGATTGTAGGTACTGGGCCAGGGCTGAAGAAAGCGATCACGGGCCATGGGGTTAGAAACACCCGTGCCTCTCCTAGTTCATGTTGAAACAAAAATTTTCTTTTATAAAATTAAAAAGTGCTATTCGGACCGGGCGCCACCTTACGGGATACATTCTCATTTGCCCCCTCCTCCCATCTTTGTCAGCCCTGTACTGGGCTGAACATTACACAACCTTTGCGTGTATACTGTACTATTCTGAATATGATGCGGACTTAACAAGTACACTCTACTGGTCTGAACATAATACCGACTGCATGTGTATACTGTACTGGGCCTACCATGATACACAGACTGCATATACACTATTGGGTCGAAGATGATACAAGATGATTAAAGAAGTACAACTGTGCAAATCTGAATCTTTTACAGAGTTAAGTAAATGAAGTTACGTTGTGAGAGAGAGAGAGAGAGAGAGAGAGAGAGAGAGAGAGAGAGAGAGAGAGAGAGAGAGAGAGAGAGAGAGAGAGAGAGAGAGAGAGAGACTGCACAATTCAGTGTAGGGAAATAGAAAGGTCAGAAACATGGAAAATTAACGTGATATATGTATTCAAGACGACGAGTAGTAAAAGATGTAGTGTGGTGAAAAATTATGGCCTTGATTTTGACATCTTGTATGTTATCTTGTTTCCTGATGTCCAACATTTATCAGAACAACTGGCTATTGATGTCATAGTCGTCATGGTTGCAAAAGCAGTAATCCTATATTATACAGCACAGTAAATAGAGGTATTATCAATATTCCGAGATAAGGTCACAATATATTCCTTACTTCTAATGTGCACTTCGGAGAAGCATATGGCCAGTCACCCTTTTCATGACCACAACGACATCACTTAATCTAAGACCTGGTTACTCATAACATGTCGACACAATTTGGATCAGCCATAGAGTAATTCAGGTATACTTAAGCAGAATCCAGAATTCGTAATAGGAAAACGGGTTCATAGTTTAGAAATATTAAACTGTTTATTTTCTAACAGCCAGCTAACATTCCTTTCGCATCTTTGATGCATTAAGAACTAAACGTTATCAGACTGATGGACGTTCAATAATGCTAATCAAACAGGAATATTGTGTGTGTGTGTGTGTGTGTGTGTGTGTGTGTGTATTTTAATGTCATTTTAACAGTTTTTCAGTCATATCGCATAGATATCACACTGTGACCTTTTATAGTAATGTCTAGCACTGGAATCATGCCTCAGACATGTGGCATGATGTTCCACCCAGTCACATTATCATGACACCGAGCCTACCAGTCCTAACACTAGCCTTTTAATGCTGAACGCCAAGCGAGGCAGCTGCTAGTTTCATTTTTATGTCTTTTGGTATTACTCGGCGGGGATTCGAAACTAAGACTTCCTGCATCTGAGGCGGACGCTCTAACTACTAGGCCATCGAAAATTGGAATATTTACACACTGCTCTTGATGATATCTTGAAGACTGAAAAATTATTTTAAAGAGGGACAATAATAAAAGAAGAGTTTTAATATGGTTGTCATGGCGACCATGATTGATATTATGTCAACTCTTTTTTTTGCGTAGCACATCATAAAATGTGTTATCATACAATGTAGTTTAGGAAAAATCCATGTCAGCATGACCATCTTTTTGGGAGGACTAACAGGAACAACAATTTATGATTAGCACTAGTTTCCCGATAAACCAACTTGTTATAATTTTCAGTCTTTAAATGAAGACTCCATGTCCAGGCAACCTATCATGCCGAAAGAGTAACTAACGTTTGGGATTACCTTTAATTAGTAAGAAGTCTTTCAGGGAAGGCCTCGTGCCATTATGTTCACACACTCAAGAATACTAGTCAAAACAAGATCCATATGATGGCTGCCATGGTGTCGATTCTGGAGTTTAAAGCAGCATGATTTTCCATTTTGTACGAACCTGATATCATAAAGGAATTTTACTTTATTAATATTCTATGTTTATATAATACATAAAGAGGCAGGATAACAAGATTTTCAAGATGGCCGCTGTGGCGACCATGTTAGAAATCAGATTGGCATAATATTTTTTTTAAAGACGAAAGTAAAACGATGTACCTATTCGGAATAATTATTGATAACGATTGTCAAGATAACCACGAGGCCATCAAGGACAAAATGGATTGTACGTCCGAGGAACATCATTTTCATTAGCACTAATTAAATGTCTGGATGCAACGGTACGCCATGTTACATGCACTTCCTTCCATTAAACAGTTCAGAAGCAATACCGATAGGAGGTGATGGACTGGCACTATTTGCTTACAAATCTGAGAACCTTTTATGCCAGGATGCTTTCTATATACTTTGGTCAAATTCAGTTGAGCAGTTTTACAGAAAATTTCGCTTATTCATTTTGTTGTAATTTGTTTAGCACAAGTGGACATGTCTGATGGGTGATTGGCATCATTTGCATTCAACTGAAATATCTTTATAACAGGATTCTCTCTGTCAATTCTTTAAACTTAGTTTAGCAGTCTTTCACAAGAATTATGTTACTTGTTTGTTTTTTATTGCTAGTAACGGTGGCCATACCTGATTTCGGACCGGCGTTATTTGCATACATTTGAAAGGTAAAACCGTCAGGATGTTTTCTGTTAATATTAAGAAAACATTTATATTGAAGGGTTTTGGAGAAGACGTATTTTCAAAGTTTCACTATTATACCGAATCACTATCTTTAAGCAGTTTGAAAAGTCCGTTTGTCAAAATCGTGTTTCTCAAGACGATCATTTTGTTTTCGGCCTTAAAATGATTGAGTTAAAAAAATTCTACTTTTAAGTAACCATGGCCCCAACTGATGAAGGATAGAGCAACATAAAAAAAAACTTGAAAGCGCTTTATGCTAGGATAAATTTTGTAAAGTGTTGTTTAGTGATTTTGGGGAAGAAGTTGTATAAAGAAGCTTATATTTTTAAGTAATAGCGGACACACATGAAAGCAGAAGGATGACTTTTGTACAAATGTTAAAGATCTTTGCGTCAAAATGCTTTCTTTCAAGTTTCGTCAAATCCAATTCCTCGAATATAGAAAAGTCATTTGAAGATTTTACTATCTGTAGCAACCGCGTCATTATTTGATCAATGATCGCCAACATTTTGTATAATTTATAAAGGTCTTCATCACCAATGCTTTTCTCAAGCTTAGTAAAATTCTTTTTAATACTTTTTTGCGAAGAACTCGTTTTGACGCCGGCCATATTTTATGACAGATATGCATTTGATAAATTTTGAAAGATCTCCATGCCAGGATGCTTTCTGCCAAGAAAGGTCAAATTTTATTCGACGGTTTTTGAGAATACGTTATTTCAAGGTTTTTATATTTTTAGTAAACGGCCGCTAAACTTAATGTTGGATGATTAGTATTCTGCACTGTTTGAAAGTCTTCATGTCGGCAGGCTTTCGTTCAAATCTAATCAAATCCTGTTCAATGGTTTTGAAGTAATCATTAAACGATTTCTCTACCTTTTTTCGTAACGGTGGCCATATTTGATAGTGGATCAACACTTTCTTTACCCTTTTTCGTAACGGTGGCCATATTTGATAGTGGATCAGCACTTTCTTTACCTTTTTTTGTAATGGTGGCCACATTTGATGGTGGATCAACACTTTTTTTTACCTTTTTCGTAACGGTGGCCATATTTGATAGTGGATCAGCACTTTCTATACCTTTTTTCGTAACGGTGGCCACATTTGATCGTGGATCAACACTTTTTCTACCTTTTTCGTAACGGTGGCCATATTTGATCGTGGATCAACACTTTTTCTACCTTTTTCGTAACGGTGGCCATATTTGATCGTTGATCAACATTTTTTCTACCTTTTTCGTAACGGTGGCCATATTTGATCGTGGATCAGCATAATTTGCTCAAACTTAAAACTCTGCCAAATATCATCAGATTCTTTTTAGCTTTTTTTAAAAATACGTTCTTATAAGATTTTTCTACGCTGAGTATCAGCTGATAAATTTGACGCCAAGCAAGTATAGTTTTTAGGAGTTCATTTGTTGTTTTTTCTTCTTCGTTTTTTCTTTAAAAACAAGTCGTTGAAAAGGATGTCAATGCTTTGGGTTACAGTGTCCATATTGGAGGGCTTATCAGCATCTTTGGCACAAATCTGAACGCACTTCATACCATGATGAAATGGTGTTCAATTATGTTAGGTGAGCAAAACACTGTACACACGTGAGACAAAAAATCACTTTAACAATAGAACGCACTTCCTACCATGATGAAATGGTGTTCAATTATGTCAGGTCAGAGGAACACTGTACATACGTGGGACAAAAAAATCACTTTAACAATAGACCATTGAGATGATTTATGTTCCTAATACAAATACACCCAGTCAATGTCATGAATGCTGTACACACCGCGGAGCCAAGAACCAAGGCTAAATGAAAAAATGTAATGTTATTGTTGGAACATGAAGAAGGTCACTGACATACTTTTGTTTATGACCCCAAAGACAAAAAAATCTATTAGGACAGAACTTGTGAGCAAAAGTAGTAAGATGAAATTTCACGTTCCAAAGATGTAGGATGATGACGTCAGATGAAGTCTTTACACAAATGTTCATAATTTAATGTTGAACCGCATTTTGTACTGTACTGTTCCACTTTATAATGAATTTCACTGAATGTTTTTGTCCTAAACCACTTGTATAGTTCTCCAGGGAATAAGATGTTATTCAAAAGGTAAATGAACTCTATAGCTGTCATCTATAACAAGGCACGCCTATAGCTTTGCAGATGCAATGAAACTCTTTAACTCTTCCCGGCACAAGAAAAATTCACCATTCTTCTTCAAGGTATATTATACGACTCACTCCAGCACAAAAAATATAATACCTTCTTCTCAAGGCATAATGTACAATTAACTATGACACAGCTGAGAGATGTTATTTTACTGACAATTTCACGGGGACCGAAGTCTATTTAAACTAAATTGAGGCGTTATTACATGCTGCACGCACACGGATAAAGCGTGGTTATTTCATCATCTGAAAATCGTATTTACACTATATAAACAGTATTACACAGAAAAGACATTCGCTACAACCAATCATTTACGTCGTTTGTTCATCAAACCCGGCTACCTAAACAACACTTTCGAAAGCCTAGAATCATTTACGTTCTAAGCAAGCAATTCTCTTATGAAAGCCTAGAATCATATTGTTACAAGCCAAGGGTCTTTGCTTGACCGAGCGGTGTCAAAAACCTGGCGCGAATCCCGCTAAAAGTCATAAGTTTACCCCAAATTTACAAAGACTTCTATACAACTAAAGTTGTAAGTTGGAAAGCCCAACGTGTCCATTATATACAAAAATTTTACTCTAATAAATAAAAGACCACATTATTTACAATTTGCAAAATATCCATCAACCGCACATCCACATAATTTCTCTACATCAACTTTCCGTTCCGTCAGTAGTCCACACCGTAGAAGCTCTACAGCTATCCCTAACAGAGGGGACTATTTTAACTACGCCACCTGAGGCCATTGCATCTATTGTTTCAAGGCACATCACACCAGTAAAACTACATCACATTTACCACCATAGCGACTTAAACGGTATCTGCCGCGTCTCTACTCATTCATTTCATTGTGTAATTTACCGGTTTCATACCATAAATACTGCCGCTGCAGTCACAACATTGATGTATACCACTAGATTTTATAACGTACTACATAACTCAGGGACAGTCATGCCAAAATTTCACTTTAAATAATACGACATATTTACCAAACTGTAATCAAATAATTCATAACCAAATATCTCACTCTCAATTAATACGTGACCAAAATTTCACTTTAAATTGAACGGATTCACATTGATAGAATTTAGTCGCAGTGTTCAATTTAAATCATACTAAGAGTAGTGAATTCTGAGTTAAATTCTACGCTTGACAGCATTATCTGGCGTCTGTTTCTTCTCGTCTTGATTCCAAGTCAAATGTGTGTGTGTGCTATGGTCCTCTTTCCGACCCCTGTTTATTCCGACCTCTCTGAGATGTGGATTCACCCTTGACTCATCGGGTTTTCAGTCTCTCTCTCTCTCTCTCTCTCTCTCTCTCTCTCTCTCTCTCTCTCTCTCTCTCTCTCTCTCTCTCTCTCTCTCTCTCTCTCTCTCTCACACACACACAGTATAAAGTTGTTTCCTATTTAATAGGAGAGTATTACGAGAGCTTGTAATGTTTCAACATTTCCTTAGAGATATATAACTGTTAGTTCATATTCAGATTGGCGATTCACACTGCGCAAATTCTGACGTAATGTAACCTTAACAAATAACTCTTTACAGATTCCGTGTTTCGATAAGGTACCGTTACATTAATACAAGTGACCTTAGCTCCAAGTTCATAGCACTGAGCGCGAGCAATTGATTAGAATTACCACGTGCTTTCTCAGACAAATGCGGCCGTATATACCAGCATACAATACTACACGTCTTATTAATATTTGGCTAATCAATTCTGTTCAATAAGATAAATGCTTAATTACGCATAGCATAATATCCACTAAGTGTAGCTACATAGCCTATAACCTGCAAGATCAGTTAAGCGTTGCGAAATCATATATAAATATATGTTTGTCGTTAGCTCATGATAACAATACCATCCAATATGACACATTTGTATATTAGGGTTAATGCCTAAATGCATAGGAAACTGCATATAGAATATATAATTACATGCAATCCATCAATTGTTGCAATGAGCTAATATTAAATTAAGAATTAAATTGCATAGCACTAACATGTCAATAAAGCCCTACGAAATGAATACACGATACAAGCATGAATTACAAGGGTATGAACACATTTGCTAAGAACCAAACAAATGAAACAGAATATTAAATGGAAACTAAAATTGCTTACCTTAATGCCGTTTCTTTCCACACAACCTTGACCTAGCCTATGGCGTGTCTTCCTTTTTAAGACAGCTGTCTGACCCTTTTCTACAATGAAAAACACTATTCTCCAGTTCCCCAAGGAGTTGGACCTTTTGACTTCTCCCAAGACAAGAGTCGAACTAAGGAATTCTGAGCATGTGGTACCCCTAAATTCACAGTATCCCGAGATGTGCTCCCTTAATTTCCCTGACCAATCGGAAATAACCGTTCATAAAATTATCTCCAAATAATCATGTCTTTCATCAGATTTTGACAGCCTAAGAACCTATTGCAATTAGCTTTCCTTTGAAAATCAATTATTTGACGTACTTCCACCTATAAACCGATACGGTCGGAATTTTAATGTACCGTATGTCAATGTGCCGTTAAACAATGCGGTCAATGCTATTGAAGTTTAAACGTTTATCATTGTATGTATCACAGTTAAAATAAGAGAATAATCAGTAAACTTTCTCAAGACCTTTCTAGCTTGACTATGATAACTTCAAAGCACAATTTATTCAGCCTTAAGTTTCACTAAGTCTTCAAAATTCGTCACATCACACTCTAACATTAGAAAAGTACTTATTCATTAAAAGAAATTTGTGAACAAAGATTATTCTTACCTGTAAGAAAAGACAGATATAATCCTTATGATTCTGCTAGAACGACCTAATTTGCGAAATCCTGCTTCTCAATTTAGATACTTTTAAACGGATACCATGACCAAATATAGAAATAGCCTTAGGCTTGTGTTTGTTCGTCTCGAATCAGTACGAGGATCCCATCTATTTCTACTGAAACTGAGTATGTTACCTTACGTCACTAGAGAGACGATTTGCCTCATCAGCTTATTTATTTCGATGAGTCTTGTAGCTTATTCGCCCAAAAGGAAATTTAGGAACTTGGTCGATACTTACTGACACATCTTTACGGTTGCAAAGTTTGCTGACTTGGCATACAGGAAAAATGTATAATACTGAAGGGGTGGAGGGAAGGGGAAATTTGCAAATGATTGTAAAGCGTAATTTTTGTTAAAATATTATATAATTGATACTAAAAATAAACAATATTACTCTTAATATATTTTAGTGGAAAACTGCTTTCAATATAATATAATGAAAAATTACTTGTAATACAATTGAGAAAATTTCCATCTTATTACTTGTACTAAAAATTCTGTCCTGATGCATCCATTAGGTTTCACGACTGTGTATACAAACTAAATTAAATGCAAAAACCCAATGTAGTGACTGGAAGTTGAAAAATAACTTACCATGGCCTACGTTTGTCAGAGGTGAGTAGGGGGCAGGCACGATTACGCCCTTTATGGTTCATGACTGTACATGATGTGAACTAAATGAACTAATTCTTGCCGTTAGAGCCTTCGATTACAACAACAGTAACTACAAAATCTGAAAAGTGATTCCGATGTCCGATGTATCGCTTGCGTATAGCATTCAAGAAAATAATCCTCCGACTGCCAGATTATGGTAGTTAAATCGAGCCTGTAATCATGTCCACAAATATATGCCATCAATGTAATAAGACGATCGAGAATTAAATAAATACCCTGCACATGTCATTAATACAAAATAACACGAGGCTAAATTTTCATGCTAGGCTATTATCTATACTAACCTTTCATAGTGCAGTTTACTTCTTACTTTGTCAACGCTTTGTCATTTGTCACTAGAAACGATAAATGTATACATAAAAAATGCATTAGCTTGGCAACCAAACCGGAGTGTCCAGCAGTAATAAATGTTTGCAAGATCAAGGACAGTCCATGTAGGGTATCAACATTGAATGAGGGCCTCAAGGTAGATTAGTTCTTAGCTAATTGAGTTACCCTCTTTAAATAATAATAATAATAATAATAATAATAATAATAATAATAATAATAATAATAATAATAATAATAATAATAAAAACGAGGATTTGTAACAAGCAGAATATAACACGTAAATTAGATTTTTTAAGTGGAATATAACATGTAAATAAAATTTATAAATTTATCAAAATGTATGTATAACATTAAAAGGAACTTTAATGTAAATCCCCTTCCTTCGGTGATGGAAATGTGGCTGAACACATATCGCTTTCTAGCGGTTTTTTCGTCTAGTTGAGAAAATGCAGGCTAACCAAACGTGGCGTTGTTCCAATTTTTGTGATAGTTCTAGATTTGCAAGAGGATAATGTTTCCAAACATAATTGTTAAGGTTTTGATTTACCTTTTGAAAATGACCATTTCTTTATATAACCTACTTCTGCTGCTTGATTTTTCCAAAAACACCTACGGTATTTGCCAGGCAAGGACTGGAGAGAAATCTAGAAGATCATGTTTTATGGTAAGATCTAAACCTCTACAGCGTAAAATCAACTAATTCAACGAAATCAGTCTCAATATCGTGGCCATACGGCTCTATGTACAGACGGTTCAAATCGGAGCCATACCTATCGTAATACACAACCTAACAACATCACAACCTATCGTACCATACACAAACGGTTCATATCGTGGTCTTACATACCCGTGTACAGACGGTTCATATCGCATCATACGGCTCTGTGCACAGACGGTTCATATTGTGCCCAAACGTACCTGTGTACATCGTGGTCATACGTCTCCAAGTACAAACGGTTCCTATCGTGTCATTCGTCCCTGCGTACAGACGGTTCATATCATGGTCATACGTCACTGTGTCAAGTTGGTTCTTATTATATAATACGTCCTTTGTACAACCTTTCATGTAGTGACTATACATCCCTATGTACATGTTCATACCATGACCATTGTTTTCGAGTGTACAAACGGTTCATATCACGACAGTACGTCCCATGTTTACAGACGGATCATATCATGGCCGTACGTCCATGTGTACAGACGGTTGAAAATATGAAGACAGGTAACAGCTGCTGGTGTAACCTCATATGTCACCAGAGGTTACCAAATATTGTCTCCGCTTTCACGGCAGAAATGAAAACAATACTCAAATCTCAGAAATATATTCAAACTTTTCAAAAAGGAAATTTAATCTTATGTTCGAATCCTTCTCCATAGTGGATGGACTGTTCCGGTGGCCTAGTGGTTATAGCCTGCGCCTCAGGTGCGGGAGGTCGCAGGTTCGAACCCTGACCAAGTCATACCAAAGACCTATAAAAATGGTACTAGCTGCTGCCTCGCTCTGCGCTCAGCATTAAGAGGTAAGTGTTAGGACTGGTAAGCCTTTTGTCAGGATAAAGCGACTGGGTGGGATAGTCAATACAGCCAATACTCCCATGCATCGGTTTCCACATTCATGTACAAACTTCAAAATATTCTATACCTTGGCATGTTCCATATAGCTGGCAAATCTATTTGGAGTTAAAACTCCACAAAAGAGTTTCAGAACATCAAAACCATGATCGATTAGTGGTATCCATCACAATGAACAGAGATTATGTGATATTTTGTCAATCACCTAGCAACTTCAACCACAATTTTGTTTACCTTTATCTTTTATTTATATACCTTTTTGCACAACTTTAAAGTCTGTATCTTTATCGAGTAGTTCTTCATACTACGTTTATTTGAAAGGATTTATTGTTTTAATATTTTTTGTCTTTACACACACACACACACACATACATATATATATATATATATATATATATATATATATATATATATATATATATATATATATATATATATATATATATATATATATATATATATATATAAGTCTAGACTGGTCCATAAGTATATCGCACAACAAGGATGCGACGAATCTCAAACTTAGCGCTAACATATTCAAGTAGGAAACTTTGTATGCGTTATTAGACATCAACTTCAGCGGCGTGTTATTACCCCGTAGTTCAGTTACATGTGTGTTAAAATTTGAATTTGTCTATTGGAGTTAAAACTCCACAAACGAGTATCAGACCATGAAAACCATGATCGAAGAGTAATATCCATCACAATGAACAAAGATTATGTGGTGATTTTGATTTTATTTCATTTTTGTATCATTCAATGTCATTATAATTGTGATAATTATTATGTTTGCAATGGTCTGATATTTTGTTATAAAAATTGTGTTTACTTAAAACGTAAATGTGATTCGTTTAATCACGATTTTTGCATGAAGGTTTTGTCGTTGCAAGTAAACAGCCAGGAAGAGCTATGTAAATGATTGGCTGTGACCAATCATTAAATCTAAAATTATATTTATGTTTTGTATAACCCAAGCGTGATTTCAAAGTCACACGTGTCCTTCGTGTAT
Organism: Potamilus streckersoni; assembly: GCA_016746295.1. Lineage (NCBI taxonomy): Eukaryota > Metazoa > Mollusca > Bivalvia > Unionida > Unionidae > Potamilus > Potamilus streckersoni. The sequence continues at coordinate 1,947,924 of JAEAOA010000326.1, read as the reverse complement.
GTGTACATGAAATGACGTATTATTTTGCTTTAAATGCTCAGTTACCAGTAAGAAAGAAGCAGTCGTGGTCATAAGTTGAGAGTACCTTTTCACCGTGTTTTTTTAGGGAAATAAATTATTTATGTTAAAATTTACAAAGTTTGTTGTCTTCACTCTTTCTTTGTGTTACTTCGAACGAACCGATACGTAACAAGTGTCAATGCGTAATTATCTGACATAATTACAGTCTGGCATCATATTTAACTAATCTCTCCATACCTTGCAGACTGCAAACCATACCTTCCTCCTTCAGCACTAACTTGTGCAATTTATGTCGTCAAAAGCTGCGAGTGCAATATTAAATATGTGCTAGTTTTAAGTGATGAAGCATCCGAATGTACATGATGAGGTGGAATGGCGTGAGGAGGACAATATATATATATATATATATATATATATATATATATATATATATATATATATATATATATATATATATATCAAAATTCAACACACCTACCGCAACAACAGTTACAATTCAAATAAAATGGAGATGATTCCTTTAGCTTTGTGTGGTTTAACAGCATTTTTCAGCACTCGAGAGGCTCTATATGGCGGCCTGTATATTTGGTAGAGAAATAACCCTACACAAATCACCAATCCATTGGAACCTACTTGCACACTTTCCCACATGCCCAAGTTGCCAGAACCGAGACTCGAACCAGGCGATTAGAGGTGAGATGCTAGTAATTTGTACTTTACCGATTACTGGTATCGCACCTCTAACCGCATGGGTTCGAATCTCAGGTTGGGCAAATGTTTATATATGAGAAAGTTTGTCAGCAGCTTTCCGTGGGTCGGTAATTCTCACCGGGGCTTTTTAGGGTTCTTCCTCCACTATTTATACTGGCCGACGTGTATAGCCTGTCTTGCGCTTAGAAAAAGCATTAAATCCAAGAACAACAACAAAGCATTATGGTGCAAAATATCGAGTTATAAGATAAGGCTTCCGTGTAAATGTCTGTTGAAGAAATGTTTAAATTGCTTGCATCGATTAGTGTATTGTATATTATCACCATACACCACTGAATATACACTGTTTAAGTGTTCGCAATTTGCTATGAGACAAAATTGTTCTTTTGGTGAAGTATCTCTAGACACAAGTGATGCTGGACAGTGGATAATCCTTGCGTAAAAACACAGCTAGATTCATGTTTTCTTACTGCCTTTTTTTCCTAGACTTTTTTCTAAAGTAAGTGTAACGTTAAATGTCTCACAGAAAGACAATAGTGTACTGTAATTCATGTTTCATCTTGTCAGGTGAAAAATACAGTTCATATAATTTTAATATTTTAGGATATTGCAATGATACCAACTGATGCAATTGAATTTGTCCAAATTTGTGTAAATGGGTTTTGGCCAAAATAATCAATAAAGTCAGTTTATATGGAAAGAATTTGTCCACCATCTTCAAAAAATAACAAGTACACCTTTCCCAGTATGAGGATACACATAATTTTGGGATTCCGTTTTTAAATTCGATTAGGAGGGAGCTACACGATGGGCTCAAGGACACCAATTCGATACGAATGAGATATACAATGGGAGCAAGGACACCAATTCGATTAGAATGAGATCCACGATGGGCCCAAGGACACCAATTCCATTAGAATGAAATCACGAAGGGCCCAAGGAGACCAATTTGATTAGAATGAGATACACGATGGGCCCAAGGACACCAATTCCATTAGAATGAGATCACGAAGGGCCCAAGGAGACCAATTCGATTAGAATGAGATACACGATGGGCCCAAGGACACCAATTCCATTAGAATGAGATCACGAAGGGCCCAAGGACACCAATTCTATTATAATGAGACACACGATGGGCCCAAGGACACCAATTAGATTAGAATCGGCTCAAAGAGTAAGATTAGCAAATTTGCATACTCTATAAAAGGCATCATGTACAAATGACCTTACTGGTGTTTAATGGCCCATCAGCACAATATTGGCTTAATGGTGCGATTTAGAAGTAAAATTCGAAAAAGGTAAAAACGAAGAATTGCACAATGCCTTGAAGATGACAACTTTTCCAAAAATAATTCGATGTTAAGATAACCATGTTAAGTGTCTTGTAAATGTAAATTTTTATATAAAAATTGAAAGATAACGATGTTGAGTATTTTATACATGTTATATAAAAAAGATAAAGAAAACATATATAACATCCTTGAAAAATATGGTCAGATTGTTATACAACCGCATTCCCTCAAAAAGTCCAAGATTATCTCTGTGTGATACACCATCATATGATTTAGTCATAAAGTTCACATGAAAACACTTTGTCGGGAGGGCTCTTCAGGAGATCATCAGTGAGGAGGAATGCGTATTTGATATGCGATTGTTACCATGACACCTCATCTCTTGGGGTTGCCACTATAAATTATGTGTTTAAGATTCAGACGTTTGTTTGTCGATTTTTAATTTAATATATTTCGACATGTGTGATGAATATGATGATTTATACGATACTCAGAAACTGGAGGATGTTGGACAGCTTTGGTAGCTTTCTCTGCACTCCCATTGCCCTTTATAGCAATGCCACTAGGTTGTCTTTGGTACATAACAGTTTTGTTTTCAGATTGTATAAACAGTTCTTGATACTGTCATATTACGAGTTGTTAAATTTACTGTTCAGCAAAATTTTCAGCGTGAAATAGAAATAAACAAAGATGATGAAATTTTGTTTTTAGAGGTGCTGTAGTTCCAAACTATGACTATGGCTGTAATTTCTTGAGTTTTTATCTGTTGAATGTCTCAAGATGGCTAATACAGTGACAGGTCCATCCATGTATCCAGCTTTCTCTCATCTCAATGGATTTACTATAGAAAGATGAAGATATGTTGGGCACTTTTTGAAGAAGAGAATATGTTAGGGACATTTTATATTCGCAAGGGTCAAAGATAGTTTTAGATGGAGTTGATAACCAGGGTGGTCATTTTGGAATTTAGAGTTTTGCAGCATTTCCGTTATTGAGTTTTACTTCCTGTAAGTGAAAACAAATTCGTATGCCACAAACATGGCATGAAGGTTGGGCGTTCAATGTTTGGTATTCTGTCCTTAGATTGCATTGTGTATTGGATTAGATGAAATAGGAAATAGCTTGGCAGTATACTGTAGTACCAGTTCCGTCTGATAAACCGATGATTTCATCATCACAAAATCTTATTGTGCGGGAACTACTAAACGCACACAGATAAAAACAAAAATCTCTGATTGTGTATAAAGCAATGCCGCATCCTCTCACTTTAAATTTTAACGAATGAAAACGATTCGGAGACCGAAAGTTACTGGTCCAGTTGCCAACATTTCATCGGTATAAAATTGGGAAAGTATCCCTTAGCAAATATTAGTTTTGTATTTGGAAAATCAGACTTGTTCGCAGATTTTGAATGTAGGAGTTCCAAATGTATCAGTTGCCAAGTAACATGTTGGACTGATCCTTACTTTTATGTTTTAATCCTCATTCGTTTTAAATGCAGTCATGTCTTGTCATGAGATGAGTTTTGCTGAGTTAGGTTTTGTAGCACGTGGGGTTGAGTGTCTAAGGTGCTATCCTTTACATTTCACTGACATCTCACTTCTGTTCTCGTCAATTTCAGTCTCGGGCTCGCGCGGTGTATTTATTTTAGAAAACTTGCTAGAGGCTTCCTGTGGGGTCGTGGTTCTTCTCGGAGTTTTCCCTCCACCAGATCTACTGGTCAACAAGTATGTATGTATGTATGTATGTATGTATGTATGTATGTATGTATGTATGTATGTATGTATGTATGTATGTATGTATGTATGTATGTATGTATGTATGTATGTATGTATGTATGTATGTATGTATGTATCATGTGCTGGAAAATGAAGCTAAACCCACAACAACGTAAGATGGAGGATGGACATAAATTCAGACACTAACACTATTTATAGAACGATATACGCATATGATAACCAGAATAACTCTTTACCGACAAAAACCTGGTTTAGAGAAAATAAAATCATTAAACGGATTTTCCCTGAAAATTGATTAATTTCAAGAAAGGAATGTATATGGGGGTGGGAGGAGTTTCTATTATTGTACATTTGATAAGAAAATAAGAAAAACCTGGTTTTCGCTCTTCTTATATGAGATTTGTCAGAAAAGCACAGCAAATCGTGATAAATTTCTGTTTCTTTAAACATGCGTTTCATTTTCGTTTCCTCTCTGCAAATGGAACACGTTGTGCATATTTTTATTTTATGCTAAAACTAGCTCTTGATGTACAGTTGTACAGATAGATGTTCATGTTGATCGTAATGGTAAAAAAAAATGATAAAAGGGATAGAAATAAACCAATGATTATCTAGAGGAAAATTGGCAGTGTAATGGTGTGGCTCGATGCCAGACACCAGCTTCCAATTAAGAATGAAAATAAAGCTCCACGTACTCTGCTTCAATAATGAACCCTCCAAGCTGCCTCCGAGTTCCAATCGCCTGAAAATTAAAGATGAAATGACAAATCTTAAAACAATCCTCTCTAAATCATGATCCAATTTGCTAAGTATACAGAAATGATATACTAATTCTATTTTTCTATTTAATTATCATTTATTTTAACCTCCATAACGGAATATATGTACACTATCGTTTGAGCAGTTACCGATAGTTTGCGACCAACTATTTGATGTCTGAAGGAAGATATTTGTTCCTTTATCTCAGCATATATTTTTATAACAAAATTTGAAACAAATTTTTTACAATTTGCATATTTTATTGCTTCTTTTTGCAATCAAGCTGTATGAAGGTCAGACATGTTTCTTCAGGACACACAGTACTAATGGTATGGAAAAATGGGAACAGCCTGGATATGGGTGAATATTAACAACAGTACATATTGATTTGGATGGCCAGGATTGGTTAATAATGTAAGTTATGTTTTAGGTAAAATAATCTTTTGAGAGCTTATCCTAGCTGTAAGTGAAAAAGTACATACATTGTTTTATTGATGGAATTTCAGTTGTTTAACAGTCTTGAGTTTGGAACACTCATTACTAAAGTTAGCACCTGCCTCTTGGTGCGGAATTGAAAGCACATGTTTCAAACACATGCAGGTCCAGAAAATGCCGCGGCTCATATCCCTTCCTCTACACAGAAGCTGACATCCTGATTTCATCTCTACTGATAAATATAGATTTGATCATAGTCATTCCGAAATTTAGTTATTGAATTTTTAATATCATGGTATTTGCATAGGCAGACTTTGGGAGCTGAAAAATATATATGATTTTTTTTTTCTGCCCGATCATCAAGACGATGCTTATGGAGGCGATAATTACAATGGTTGAAAATCACAGTAATTATGCTGTACTGATAATTATGTGATACTTATTACTTAAGACTTTTGAAATATCGTTGTCAGTTATCATCTCTGCCATATCTATTGTTGACTTGTACCCGGATGTAACCCGATGATGTCACATCTTTTCCTAAAGCGACCATTGCTCCTGGTTTGAGAACATTACCACCACCACCCATTCCGATTAAAAAACTGCTTTCGTTTAATCAGGCATTTTGCTTGGTATTTCTGTCTTATGCAGAATAGTATATTTGACTCTGAAATAAACACTTATAAATATGAGACTAATTTGTGACGGGTTTTGTGACAATTAAAAATTTAACTGAGGGAATTAATTATTTACAGAAACAAATACTACAATTAAATATTAATCTCCATTAAGCATGGCTTGAAATAACGCAAGCTATTTATGACACACGGACAAATAGTCTAAAGTTAGTGTAGTTTTGAGACTATGTTGTTTTGAGATATTGTTGTTTTGAGACTATGTAGATTCAAGCATCACAGCCATTTCTTTAATAAATTTACTCATTTAGAAGATAAAATTACTCATTGTGTTGCTTGTACACTGCTAAATAAAGATATATTTCCTACAAACACACACAGTAGCTTCCGTTAAGCTACTGTTCTACATACAAACAAGAAATTACTCTGTATTACATTTGCGCGCGATAACGAATACATTTTTTTCCGAAATTTAATATTATTCAGACAAATCTCTGCAAAATATTTACAAATCTGGAAGTAGAAAATAAAATATCCTCCGTACAGAATTAATTCCTATGTAAATCAGATAGCGAGGGTCATATAAAGATTTCCACAGTGACATTAATTAGTTTAGTAACACCGTACTTTCTTCCCTCTGACGTGCTTACAAAATTCCAATAGTGAGTTTATTTCGACGCAAAAAAAATGTAAATGACTTGAATAGTTTTCTATTCTAAGCTACACTCGGCTGGTCGAGATTGGCACAAGTATACGTGAAGGTGACCTCCATCTCTTGTAGTGTTTACGATGTTAAAGTACCCTCGTTTGTGAAATCTTATCTCGCAACCAGACTGTAAGGTATCAGATTCACATCCCTTCAAAACTTTAGTTTTAGATGAATTGAATTTTGTAAGGTGAATATTACAGAGGCAGGTAAGTCGGGAAGTACGAAGCTGAGGATAATGAAATAACTAGAATGCTGGAAAGCATTTTTGAATGGCACATTTTTGTCGAATTTTCTGAAATTCGCATGCACTATCTGATGTGTAAATTTCCTTGCTCTGGAAAAATGCATGTGCCATAGGATTTCCTGTTGATTTTTGGATGGTTCAGCTGCCATTTGTGTTTACACATGTTTTCACTTGACTGAATACCTTTGAGAAAATAATGGTTGTAACTTGTACTCGTTCTTCGATCCATATTTACGTCCACACCGGTTCATCGGTGTGCATAAAATCTCACATGTAAAGTTTGTGTCCAAAAGTGGAAAGTTATGGAGATATGTTTTAAATAAAAAAAAAATAAAATTTGAAATGTTTCCTGACCATGTCGATGCTACTATTTCTGTTCATTATACCATGGTGTGAATGGTTCCTCATATAAATGTTCAATCTTTGTAGGTTTTGCATTAGTTACCTGAACACGAATATATTAGGCTATGTGTATTTCAGCGACGTGGTTGACACATAATATTAAAGATAGAAGAACTGTGTACATGAATTGAATACTTTTAGTATTTCATGCAATGATGGTGTAAATGTGCATGCTGTCACATACCACATAGAGTATGCATGACGGAAATTTCTTTCTTATATATATATATATATATATATATATATATATATATATATATATATAAATATATATATATATATATATATATATATATATATATATATATATATATACATACATACATACATACATACATACATACATACATACATACATACATACATACATACATACATACAATGTACTATTTACTATAGGGCCTAAATTCGTTACAAATTGTTGTTTTAATATATACAATGATAATATTTTTTCATATGGAATTTGTATCATTTTGCTGGTCTATCCTTAATTCAGTAGCAAGTACGCAATGTAGCATACATTTAGACCGTGTCAGCAGCAGGTTTCACGTATACTCATTGGTCAGTTTATATGGAAATTTCATTGAAATAGTTTAAATGTTTAACAAAATGATGCGCTCCTCTCACCAGTTTGCAAGAACGTCATTGATAAGCCTTGATAACGTCATTCAATACTAAACGTTTATTCCAGACATAAATGCTACACTGAAACTGAAAACATGTAAAACAAACACACAAAAAAGGCCTAAGTGGTTAAAGCGGATGTGGGTGATCGCATGGTTAACCCCGACCGAGTTATACCAAAGACTTATAAAAAAATATATATATAATCGAATTAGCAGCTACCTCGTTTGGTGCTAAGCATTAAAAAAATTAGTGTTAGGAATGATCGCCTGGTGTGACGATAATGTCATTGGGTAGAACATGATACAACATGTCTGCGGTATCACACACACACACACACACACACACACACACACACACACACACACGTCCTTATTATACTAGATGTTTGTGGATTTTTCTTAAGATAACAAATTATATAAACTGACGATATGAGGACGATGACGATGGTGGTGGTGACTACGACTGTGATTGTTAATAAAATTAAAAAAAAGAACTTTCAAGCTTCGCTAAGGAGTGGTAAAGATTTCAGACTGATACATAGACAAACTACTTTTGTTCAGATCGGATAGAAAGAACAAGTCTGATACTGTATTTGATTCTCTAGACTATAGTCCAACGCCGAATCAAAGGAGTTATTTCCACCGATTCGGCGCAAAATATTTACGTGGTTTAGTATTTATTACATAAGCTATTTTTATTTATTCAAGCGTTCTTTGCAAAATGTAATGTATAATTTGAAATAATAAATTAAGCTATGGCATTTGTATGAAAGATAGTGTACAACATTCAATTTATATATAACACTGACAAAGCATATATACACCGTGGAGTTACATCATCGAACTGTCTGTTTTTCATACAGACATAGTTTTTAATTTTTAAGACTGTATGTTACATAGGAATGGATTTAATCTGCAGTGACAGACAGTTATCCCTTTTCTTACTTTCTATTTACCGAATCTACGCTCTAATTACAAGCAAATTTCAGAGCAAATTTTATAGACTAACAGTAACTAAATACAATCAAGTTTATACAGAAAGCTAATTCCTTGACAGTACATTCAAGTTGATACAGAGCTCAATATCTCATTCATTTACAATACATTTAAACCCGCTATTTTTATGTTTTAAACTAGAAATTATTTATGAATTTAACTTAAAGTGATACTTTCTAACATGCGGACTAGATTTTCAAGATTCATATGAATATATTTTTAAAAGAAAATTCTAAACAATATTGCAGTATTGACTTTATTTCATCTCTTGATTTTCTACTTTAACTGTCGTTAGATTTTAAACTGTAAACATACATTTCCCTGGTTGTCCTCTGATCCTGCTAAAACTGCACATAACGGATGTAATACTTCTAATTTGGGTCACGAACAGAATGCTTCTATCTGGAATCAGTACACAATTAATAAAATCCGGTTCAGTACCCACGAATGTAGTCCCAGTCTATTTTTAGATCACTTTTTCCGGTCTAAATTTAGTGGTGATACTAGAGTCAGATTTTGGCATTCTTGGTAAGGATTTAAAGGCAATTGTTTATTCTTTAAAATGTGAGCTTATGGTGTGGTTGTCTGTGTGTATTTCGGCGACAGTGCACATTGAGTAATAAGGTCATGGTGATGATCCGGAAGTGAATTCTGTGTTCCGTTGCCTGGTGTTTTGTTCACAATTCAGCCTCTCAAAAAAATGCAGGTCAACCCTTGACAAGAACTAAACCGTAAAGTCATCTTTGAAGGTATTTTAGATTAACATATGATTTGTATTGATTGTCACACAGTGGAAAGTTCAGTACTGAGAAACAAATGTAGAGAATATATAGTGAAATTAATTGTGTACTATGTCCATCTGTATAATACGTCAACCTTAATTTTGCAAATGCTTGTCAGTTTTATCGTCTTTTTTTACTAAACATATTCGATTCCTCTGTAATTTGAATGGACAAATTGTAAGTCCATCCAATAAAACTTATTCCTAAAATATATATAATTCAGCAGACCATATCATTGAAAATTGAATCACGGAAGCTTCTATGGCTTTTGGCTAGGTCTATTATTTTCAGTGATTTACATTGCGGAATCTCGTGGCAATTAAACAAGGGCAATGTTGTATACAAAACAAACAAGGAGCATTTATAACTATGCCTTGAATCTTGACGTGACTGCTTGAGTCTTTCTAACTGTATCAATATGTTTTAAAATTTAAAAGCAAAATTTCAGTAGCAGATTACCCTTCTCTCTCTCTCTCTCTCTCTCTCTCTTTCTGTCTGTTTCTCTGTCTGTCTGTCTGTCTGTCTGTCTCTCTCTCTCTCTCTCTCTCTCTCTCTCTCTCTCTCTCTCTCTCTCTCTCTCTCTCTCTCTCTCTCTCTCTCTCTCTCTCTCTCTCTCTCTCTCCCATAGTTAATCTCATAGTTAATGTCCCTTCGCAAACCAGCCTCGTCTAAGAACTCGTGGTCAAACATTATGTCAAAGATATTGTCCATTTCAACAAACTCTAATTTTTGGGCCAAGTTACCGTAAAATGCACATAAACTCCCTTCATTACTTAGGGTACTCTCCCAATATTGCAGTGCCAAAAGGGACCATTCTAATAAATACAACTGCATTTGTTACAACGATAAAAAGTTTCGGCATTTGAAAAATTTAATCCATAAATTGCTACCATTATTTTATAAGCTGACTATTATTTAACTTTTTTAGCTTGCACAATTGTTTCCAGGCTGGATACGCGATACGGTAATTTTAGTCAAACGCTGAGGTGCCATACAAATTATACGTTACATTATACATCCGTATCGAACGCCATCAAAGATTAAACGAGAATGTTGTTGTTGTTATTTTTGTTATGGGGCTTAACGCCATTTTTCAGCACACGATAGGCTATATATGGGGGCCAATATTACTGGTGGAGGAAGAAACCGGGAAATCTGCGGAAAGAACCACCGACCCACGAGAAGCAACTGGCAAGCTAAACGGGTATGTAATATATCAAAGAGTAATCGGGAGAGTGAATTGAACCACTCTTAGTTGGCTATGAGTCTCGGGCATTCTTTATCCTTACTCCTTCAGACCAAAATGTTGTTCGTCTTTTATTTTTATATATTTGTAAATTTATCCTAGATTTGATTAGCTTACCTGACGTATAGAAAATGAAGTTTTCCGTTCGGCATTTGCTCTTAGTCATCTGTCGTCTGCCGACATTTGCTATCAGTATCTTCTTGTAAACCGGTTAGCAACTTGAGATTAAATTTGTGAGAGAGCATTGACATTTAACTGACTGCTTTCAGAAAGAAAGAAAAACAAAACGTGACAGAATTTAACCATTTTGGAGAAAATTATGCTAGTGTCAAAACGTTTCAATTTTTGCATAGTACCAAATACTACTCTTTATGAAATAAAAATTAAAAGACTTCTTTTATTTTTAATAAATGAATGCAGTTAAATATTATGATTTATTTTGCCATAAAGTGTATAGCTTTGTAAAACAAAAGAATGAAAAACATAAACAACAAAACAAGGCACGAAAAGTGAACATCCTAGCACCAGCCAAATTGAGCATCCTTGCACCAAAGTTCTACAAGTTGTTCCTGGTTACGATGTATTATTGTTCAGTGTCAATGCGCAATAGACAAGCCTCTAAATGACATCACAACAGCCGGATTTTACCATCGGTTACTGTGAGTTAAAAGACCTTTCAGTTTTATACAAATGATGCCGTTATACATTAATTCAATAATGCAAGGAAGCTCTCTATCTTTCTTCTTTTTTTAAACATTTACGTGAGTAGTTGAGTAAATTTAATATTTAGATCGTAAGCATGAAGACCTTTCGATATTTTACAAATTACGTCCATCCATTATCAACAGTAATGAAAACAATATACCATTAAATCACTTTCTAATTTTAATTTGAATAGTTTGGACAAAATTAAACAGCGAAACATTAAGAGTTGAAAATGTGTAAAGTCTCTGCAGTGTAGATAGTTTTCTCTTGTATTAAACCTCATATTTCCCTGTTCATATTTACTTAAGTATATTTACCGATTTATATTTACCTTCATAAATTTATCTATTTATATTTCCGTATGTATATTTACCTATTTAATTTACCTTTCGTACAATATCTGATTGAAAACATTGATTAGTCTGAAAATTATCTTAAGTTTAACGGTACAGAAGTCGCTTCACACAAAGATAATTTTGGCTTTTGGTTTCATGGAGAATATTTCGTTCTTATGGTGGCGCGAGGGGGAGAGGGAGCAATTGTCGCTGGGCGCCAGGCACGCAGGAGCTTAAATTTTCATCGAATTTCACCTTCGCTTTAGTGTAAACGGCGTTGAGATGGGAGGGGCCGGTGATCACTTACATATCAACAGTTCTCCGTAGGAAATACATAAAAAGGTTCTCTGTGGCAAAGTAGGACCGCCACCAAAGACTATTGTTCCTAGTGCCTCAAGCCCTCGGCAGCCACTATGTCGTTTGTTTTGTATATAACTTAATCCCTGTAAAAAAAAATGCATATAAACTCCTTTATACGTAGAAACCGAGAAACTCCTTTATACGTAGAAACCGAGAAACTCCTTTATATGTAGAAACCGAGAAACTCCTTTATACGTAGAAACCGAGGGTAAACTAAAGTGTTGTGGTAATGCTTCACTTTACTTGGCATGCTTTATAAACAATATTTCCAATTTTTATAAGGTTTATTGCTATAATTATTAATAGATTTGACTAAATGTATGAATAAATTGTATGCTTGATCCAATTTTGATCAGCCGTGTAGATTGCATACAGTCGCCCATTACCACTGATGCGACTTTGGACTGGTTGTGGAACATAAAATTGAAAAATTTAAACTCTAATTAGGGGCCCCGAGTGGCCGAGTGGTTTAAAGCGCTGTCCGTTACGGATCACTGCCATCTCACCTCTGTCTGCGTGGGTTCGAGTCTAAGATTCGGCGAATGTGGATATGTGATAAAGCTTTACCAGTAGCTTCTCGTGGGTCGGTGGTTCTTCCCGGTGATTACCCGGTTTCTTCCTCCACCGTTAATACTGGCCGCCATGAATAGCCTATCGTGTGCTGAAAAATGGCGTTAAGCCCAACAACAACAACAAACTCTAATTAAAAAGAAAAAACACACACACACTGAGTAAACTCGAAATAAACGAAATACTTACGCAATCGCCAAACTACCCGCACAAAAAAACCGCCAAGCATCACATTTTCGAGTCAAATACTTTGACGTTGAGAAGAAGAAGAAGGAGGAGGAGGAGGAGAGAGAGAGAGGCACTGGGTCGTGCGGTACAATTTTAGGTGTAAATATTGTTAAGACTGGTCACGCATAGAAAAACTAAAACTATTATTAAAGGAACTGCGAGTCAAAATATGAGTTCCAAAAGTAACAATTTGTCCCTTCTTGTATGCGTTACTTTTCAAAGGTATTTTTTTCCATTGCAAATTATAACCTTAGGACTGATTATATTTCATTCTTAAAGATAACATATCTTTCATGCATAATAATATAAACTTTTTTATAAACCGAAATGTACATATTGTTACAAGCAAGGGGACTTTGCTTGACCGAGCGGTGTCTAAACCCTTGCGCGATTCCCACTAGAAGTCATAAGTTTACCACAAATTTCCAAAGACTTCTATGCAACTTCGGCTGTAAGTTAGAAAGCCCGACCTGTGCACTCTATACATAAATTTCATTCTAATCAATGCAAGACCACATTATTCACAACTTACCAAATATCTATCAACCGCACATCTGCCTAGTTTCTCTTCATTAGCTTTCCGTACCGTCAGCAGTTCACACCGTAGAAACTCTAAAACTATCCCTAACACATGTAACTATTTTGACTACGCCACCTTAGGCCAGTCAATATATGGTTTCAAGGCACATCACGCCAATACAACTGCCTCTCATTTGCTAAGATGGCGATATAAACGGTATCCGCCGGTTCCCTTTTTGTTTACTCTGTTGTGTAATTTACTGGTTTCCTGCTGTAAATACTGTCACTGCAGTCACAACACCAATGTACACCACTAGATTTTATTAAGGACTACTATATTCCAGAGATTGTCATGCGGTTTGAATCTTAATTAGCTACTAATTGACCATGACATCACGGAAACTTACTAACACTTTCTCTCCGTGACGTTTGCTCCTATTAGTAATTGGCTAATTACTTCGGGCTAAGGAATATTTCCCATTAAACCAAATTCCAATAATCAAACAATTAATCACACAAACCTAAGAAATGATTAAACGGGGCCTTCTAACCAAAGGCGCATATCTACATTTTATTGCAATATTACACACGGGTACTGTAATACAGTTATGTATTACATGTCTTGATTTTGCATTACGGATTCCCAGGAAAAAATAAACATGAGGAGATAAATATATATTATATATCACTGATGGGCGGATGTTATGTGTACCAAGATTTCTAAAGTAAAAGAGAACCAAACAATGCTTTGATTCTTTCTCAAACTGCGTATTTTACTAATCTGGCGCCAGTACTTCTTTATAAAATCAAATACAAATGGTAAATAAAACGATGCAAATAAATCAATGATTGCCTGAAGCACTTAACTCAAGAAACTCACTAGAATCATTTATGGATTATTTCCTAATTTCTTCCAGGGTCAACCAGCGGATCAATACCTAATGTACCTTACTACAGACCCCCCCTGCAGATACTGATTGTCTGCTGATTTTTACGGGGTCAATCGCCGAATCAAGACTCGCCTGACTCTGACACCATCTCCATGTACAAATTGTCTGCCGTTTCCTCTATGCTAAATTTCCGACAAAGACAAAAAACAAACATAAAAACAACAGAAAAGCAACAAACAAAACCAAGCAAACAAAACACCAAAAGATCTACTACATTCTATTTACAGATTCCTCCCATGATAAATCAAGGCCAACTCCATCTAACCATCTACACAAATATCTAATGATTATTTTATGGATTCCTCCCTATCAGAAACTCCTCATTAGCTTTGTTGAGGATGGGTTGTAAGTTTACAATTATCGTTAACTAGAGGATAAATTTCCGACGATGTAATTTGGCCCGGATGGAATAAATATCAATATAAAGCGTGAAACGTATAGGGGAAATAGATAAAGATAAGAGCAGTTATATAGAACAGAATAACACGAGCCCCGTTACAAATAAAGACAAGATTTAATCAAAATTCATTACAATCGAATTCATAATCAGTTGTGATAATGCATTACGATTCAAAGATACACTTCTTTCTTTTTGAATTAACTTATTCAACGAATTTCAAACACAAATATGCTTATTAAAATAGCAAATCTGTTAAGCGATAGAATTAATTCATCATCAGATCGAGTGAAAGATTGAAAAACTCCCTTGTACAGAGTCATAACCTGATGGAATTAATTCAGTCCAAATTCACAGATACATTCCCTTTGACTTCCTTTTGCCTGTAAGTCTCGGTCCTTTCCACTTTTTTTTCCTTTCTTCCAAATTCTCAAGAACTCGCCTCTTTCGGCTCTTGCATCTCTGTATGGTCACTTTGGTTTTGTAAAATACGTGAGACGTCACGTGGAGCTACCTCACGTTCCAAAAATAAACAAAGAAGCCCTAAATCTTCCGTCATATTATAATGGGGGAATCAACACCACCCCCCGTTATGTCAAATTAAGTTCTATCGGAATTCAAACAGATACCAACGGCTATCTGATATAACTAACCATGACAGACTGTTATGTGGCGCTCACTAGTTATTATGTACTTTTTAGAGAGTGATGTATGTAAGGTGAAGTTGTTTGCATTTTAAACATGCACAGTGGAGAGAATGTTGGCATACCTATATACTACTTTCATGTAATGTGGATGAAATTTCTTTGGATATTGTACTTTTGGAAATTTTAAATGCTCTTAGGACACTGCTAACTAAAATGACTGCTCCCTTGTGCTCCAAAAATCAACCTGAATTTGTCTAAAGTACACTATTCTTGGCAGCTACTAAAATATGGAAAATGAATTTTGCCAAACTAGACAATACCAGCTTCTAAAAGTGCTGACTCTGAATTACCAAATACATAAAATGTAAAAAAAAAGTTATCAGCTCTATTATTTACAATTTACCTCTGAAGTTCGAGAAGTGAAAATGAGCAAGTAGAGCTAGCACTTTTTTGAAAGATACACATCTGGAGTAAGGACAAGCTGTATACTCTCTAACCCATATTGCACCCATCAATCATACATCAAAATAAAGGGAATTAAAGGTTCTTTGAACAATACCTAAGATATACAAAGTCTCTTTTAAATAGCCAGTATAACTAGTGAGGAAACCCGGGGAAACTCTTTTTCTTTTAAAATTCTAACCCTATGCTAAATACAAAACTGTAGAGCGCCACCTAAACAAACCTAGCTTCACAAAATTAATGGTCCTGCTAATGGCTATTCCAACACATCAGCGAGACACTAGTTCCAGTCTCCTCTCAATTACACAAATGAATGAATGAAATTCCTTAGGTGACTTAACCAAAGCATTATAACAAATACACACAATCTGATATTTATCATACGTGACCTGATAAAAGGTCGGAGAATTCACACGGATTTTCGCAACTCATCTCAACTAAAATAAGGCATGAAATTTTAAATACATATTTTCGTATAACAATCGAGACTATACTCTCCAACGATTCGTCAACGTACATAAAAGAGATACCATGGTACGAAATCAGATAAATGAACTCAACACAGTTATACTCAGATCGAGAAAATTGGTCTAGGAATTTAAATAAATAAATCCATCAAATGAAAGCAAATAAATCAAATAGATTATCATAGCAGTATCAACGAATTATATAAGATTGGTGCAAATACCTTGTGCTTCAAAGTTATTACTTCCAGAATTGTGTCTGTCAATTTTCCAGACAATCGATTTCCCTAGATAATATTACGAGTGCATTTACTCCTTCAATTCGACCCGGAGTCTTCTACGATTGTTTTCTCTTGTAGAAAAGCGTAGAATTTCGCGATTAGCACATTTGAACTGAAAGTTTTCATTTGGAACCACGACCCTTTACAGTGTGACCAATGCAAATGAAATATATTTTCCGCCTTAACTAATGCTCAAAACGATGCAGTCCGTTTGACAACTTCTATTATAAATACTGTCCATGCAATATTTAAAATCTGACAACACCCGACTGTCCAGTTTAAAAAAAGTAGCCTTAATTAAAAATCGCTAAACTCATGACAGAGACGGTACCAATCCGTGCTTTATGGTTATTTAACACCATCAGGTCGCCCATAAATCTAATTAAACTTACACGTGTCCAACTAAATGTTCTACAGAGATCGACAGAAAAATATGTCCCATTACACTCCCAGGGAAAACTGTCAAATAAAACCCCATACTCGCCTCATCCCACACTTATCTGCTGATTACTTACTGGTTCCTTCTATGGTAAAATTTCCAATCAAGGTCCCTCCTCCCTAAATGTATTGATTTGTCTGACGATTCATACCCAAGTAAACTACCTGGTGAAATCACCGCCGTCACAACCTACCTTTTCCACTGCTAAACGCATTTAACCAATACATCCACCCCATCTCCCGACGTCAACTGAATATTAACTAATTTTCCACAGGCCAATTTTCACTGCCTATTCCGTAATAATATTTTTAAAGAAAGTGGGAGAGGAGAGATAGAATTAGGAAAGATGCAATCAGCAAAACAAATCTTTCATAAAACTAGTTGAAATTGATCCATGCTGATGTAAACTTACCGGTATCACTTTAGCATGGACTTTGCCCTTTTAAAATATTTGTGTCCCAGAATTTATTTGATACTTTCTACAATGACCTGCCTATGATATGACATGAGCATACACCTTAGAGATTCCTTTGAGATAATTTAAATTTCGATTATTTTTCTTCATGTTTTTTCTTATCGCTGTTGCTTGCACTGTTTCTGTCATTTTATGAAAACAGGAGTGAATGTTTTCTCAGAAATATGATAAAAGAAATGAGAATATATATATATATATATATATATATATATATATATATATATATATATATATATATATATATATATGTGTATATATATATATATATATATATATATATATATATATATATATATATATATATATATATATATATATATATATATATATATATATATATGTATATATATATATATATATATATATATATATATATATATATATATAACTTGTAATTATATTAATTACATAGGGTGTGTGTATGTGTGTATGACTTGAATGTCCGTTTTGTTCCGTGAAATGATAGTTAGGGTCTTTAAGTGTGCATAGTCAAATAGAGTATATGTACTTGAATTCCCTGTGCGATGGTGCAGATGTGAAATTTTACACATCAATTTCCACAAAAAAGTCTATGTTGTATTACGTACGTTTTATTTGCTTATCTGGAATTTGTATATATGGGTTGCTTGCACTTGGAAGCAGGTGCTCGACGTAATAAATAGGTACACAACATCTGCATCAAAGTACTTTTTCATTGCGTTCAACAAGAGTACACTGAATAACTTGGCTATTTATCAGAGTACCACACCCACCCCACCATTTTGCAATTACATAATTTGTCAGTGCTTCTACCCCCATCGTTGTGCAAAGTCATAATTTGTCAATCTTTCGGTTATCGTCTTGAAGTTAGAAATCGTATCCGAGTCATAATTACATAATTGAATACTTAGACTCTTTATTATTAAAATAAAGATACAATGGGAGACTGTATTTTGAAAGGAAAGATACAATGGGAGAATGTATTATGAAAATAAGGATAAAATGGGAGACTCTAATATGAAAAGAAAGATAAAATGGGAGACTATAATAAAAAGAAAGATACAATGGGAGACTATTCTGAAAAGAAAGATACAATGGGAGACTGTATTATGAAAAGAAAGATACAACAGTAGTCCGATTGGGAAACGACTATAGACAAATTACAGTGTGCAACAAAGAAATATTAATTTACCCCTGGTAGCTTTCTAATAGCCCGTTCATGTTTACATTTATGTTTTTGGTACTTTTTTGTGCGTTTTAATTTACTTTGATATCTTTGGAATTTATTTGTGCGTTTTCTTTACTTTGTTTATTATGTTATTGTTTTCGATCGTCAGCCCGTGTACATTCTCTTGTGTCTCATCCATGAATAATGTCTATCACTGCTGAAACAACATTTCAAACTCTTTGTCAAGGCTTTCATTATTTCCATGCATTCATATATCACCCCTTCATATCTAAAATGATGTTTTTCCTTGATACATAATTATTTTACGATACAATACTTTTACAGATAGAAATCATGCAAACTTAAGCACTTATTATGGTGCGGATACTGCTAATTGTTGTTGTGTTAGTGATCACCATGACGACTACAACGATGAAGGTAATAACAGAGATGAAGGAACACCTGAGCTTCGCTAATTAGTCTGTGACGGGCTGTATCAATAAGAGTTCGGGAGATGGAATCCGACCACTCATCAATAACTGTGATGGTCTGAGAATCTTTTTACTTCCTCCAGCATGCACATATTTATTTATTTATTTACTTTTTTATTTATTTTTTATTTATTTATTTATTTATTACCTGACCGTAAACCTAAAAAGGATCAGATGATAACGTCTTGGGTTGGACGCGTGTTCTTTGCTATCCACCGTCCTGATAAGCAAATTTTGTTTTAAAGTTTGAAAGAGAACATTTTGACATTCAAGTTTGTATTTTCAGTAAGTGGGTGATAGGATTTTAAAATATCTGTCAAAACGTAAATTAGTGTCAAAGTCCATCAAATTTAGAAGACAAAATGTATACTAAGTCATGAAATACAAAAGTATTGAAAAAGAAAGTAAGAAAAACAAATCACTCTTTTTTAAAAATTAACCTAAAATAAAGAATGTAATAAGTGACTAGAAATTATCTGGTTCTGAATGTCTATAAGGTTTGTAAAGCCATTTCTAACAACATTTCTTGGAGTAATGATATTCCTGCACTTTCTTGTTTCTAATGTTTTAAAGATGTTTTAGGTCCAATGTACGTTGAACCGATAAAATCAATTAAAGTTTATTTCATTTGCATAATAATAGAAACGTCCTTTACAGGTAAGTGAAACAGGAACTCTCTCTTTCTCTCTCTCTCTCTCTCTCTCTCTCTCTCTCTCTCTCTCTCTCTCTCTCTCTCTCTCTCTCTCTCTCTCTCTCTCTCTCTCTCTCTCTCTCTCTCTCTCATATATATATATATATATATATATATATATATATATATATATATATATATATATATATATATATATATATATATATATATATATACACACACAAACACACACACACACACACAAAGCAAAATATGGTATATTTTAGAAACAGGTAACATTCTTGCCCTTGTTGGTTTCGTGGAGACAACCCAGGATCACCCCACCCCTCTGGCCAAGATCCACCACAAACATATACTGATTATTTATTGATTCCTCCCAGGGTTAACTGTTGAATTAAGACCTTCATCCTACCACCGCAACCACCACCACCGCAAATACTGTATATTTATTATCTATTTATTCATTTCAGAGTAATCAGCTCAGTTAAGACCCATTCCACACCGCCGCCACCACCACAACCACCTACTGATTATTTATTAATTTTTTACCAGATAAACCGTCCTGTCAATACCCAGCCATCACTAATACCGTCTACTGATTATTC
Source organism: Potamilus streckersoni (assembly GCA_016746295.1). Taxonomy (NCBI): domain Eukaryota; kingdom Metazoa; phylum Mollusca; class Bivalvia; order Unionida; family Unionidae; genus Potamilus; species Potamilus streckersoni. The sequence continues at coordinate 1,927,600 of JAEAOA010000326.1, read as the reverse complement.
ACAAATCCCCACCCTTTTTATGGCTAACCCACCAACATCATCACCACCTGCCATCAAGTGATTGTTTACTAATTTTCCTACAAGTAAACGCTAGGTCAATGCCCTCACTGTGTATGTATTAGCTGCTGTTTCCGTATAAATATCTTAAAGTGAAAGGAGCATGGTTGGAAAATCAATAAAAATACAATTCTCTGATCAAAACTTCACCATGCTCATATCGATTTTTTTTTTAAGATAGCAATTTCGCTCTGGCGATTTCTTGCTCTGGCAAAAGGTGTGTGCCATAAATCATATTTGATTGTTCATAACTGAAGTGCCTCTGTTTAAATTTTAATTTTTCTTCTAACTTTTTTTTCCTTCTGTCTGGTCCCTGTGGGTTCCACTGTTAATTTCCTTGTTAATTTATGTGTAATCTGAGTTGGTATTTGTGTATTAGAAGCTAAAAGTACAATGACACATATCAACACATGATACTATAGTGTATTATTTTGCGACGATGTTGACTAATAACACTTATGGAAATATGCGTATGACTGTATATCATGAGTTGATAGAGTCGACGTGTTGATAGTCACAAAGAGTATGTGTGACTTAGAGATCTCTTTTTCGTTTTATATATATATATATATATATATATATATATATATATATATATATATATATATATATATATATATATATATATATATATATATATATAAACCTCGATACGTGATAAAAACCGATTAAAGTGCACAACGTAAAAAAAAATATTTGTTGCAGGGTTCGTTAGTACTCTAACATCAGCGTATTTGAAAGCTTGTAAATAAAGAGTACACTTGAAATAGTTTCAATATTTAGCGGAAAGTGCTCCCCCGCCTTAGTTCACAAAGACATAATTAGTCAATATATACTAAAATATTTATCCGAAACACTCAATGAAGAAAATATGTGCCTTGAGGAAGAAAAGAGGCGTATTTAGCGGCCATTGGGAAAACAACTGTATGGGACTTATAATGTACAAACTAACATGCATTTCTCCATGTTATATTTTAAATTTTCATTGAAACATTTTTCTCGAAAGATATCTATAATAGGCCTATATCATACATGTTTTTATTTTGTTTTTGTTGGATGCTGTTTTTTGTTCTATGTTCCAACTGTGTACATTTTGTTATTTTCCGCACATGATAAGATGTCCATCCCTGCTATGAAGAAAAATTCAAACACGTTGGCCAGTAGGACATTCCAAACATTTCATTTTGTAGTATAGATGGGAGAGATAATATAATTCCGATACTGAGAAATGAAATCAAAAAATATTTTTATGTGCAATATGATCAATTCATTTCAGACAAATGATGATGATGACGCAGATGTTGGTCGTGATGACAATGTTGGTGATCGTGGTGGTGGTGGAGACGATGGTGGTCGTGCAGGTGATATCAACGATATTATTAATAAAAAAGCATGAACACACGAAATTTATCGAAGTGTCGTAATCGGCTGAGAGTGGTACATATCGACAGATGCTCAGGACAAGGAGTCGCACCATTATATCATGACCGTGGGGATCTGGAAATTTTATACCCTCCTCCAGCAGGACACGTTTTCTTTTTCTTTTCTTGTTTTTTTTTCTTTTTCTTTCTTTTTTTTTAATCGTAACTTAAAACCGAGCTTTTATTAGCTTACCTAGCAATAAAACAAAAAATGCATACATGATAACCCTTTCCATCCGGCTTTTTTGATCGTCATATGTAGCAAGTCATTTTTTGCTATTTTCAATATTTTCCAAAACAGCCCTGGCAAATTTAGATCACAATTGTCTGTTAGCATTCTGACATTCAGGTTTGTACTTCAGTACCCGTTCGAAAGATTTTATAAATATTTAAGAAATATTATGCTGGTCTGAAAGCTTTTGTTACTAAAAGGAAAAAGAAAGACAGACTTACGAACGATTTATTCTTTAAAAATAATACTATAATTAGGCGTTTTTAAAATTAATTTGTCATGAATATCTATAACTTTTGTAAAGAAAATAATGCCCATGAGATATCAAATTTAACAGCCATTACTAAAAATAAGGAGCTTTAAAATGACTTCTAAAATGACTTCTATGACTTCTAAAATTACTTTTAAAATGTGCCCAAAAATGGTCTGAATCTAAACAACGGCTTGCATCCTGGCATCAAAATTCTTTCACCACGATACCGATTTAACATTGAATATTGATACAAAATAGAAAATTCTTAAAGTGATTTCTCAAAAGGTTGTACAGTTTCGAACGATGCATATAGCTTTTGAGTTTTAAAGACAAATAATTTCCAGAGTATTCGGCACTGGTTTTCCGGCAGTTGAAAATATACCTAGTGCTTCTTAATTAGTGTTAAAATAACTTTTGATTACCATTATTGTGATGTATGATAGATGGGTGTAATTTGGGTTATAGACTATACAGCTTGAGCGAAATTTAGATGTTCCCCTGTCAAAAAACTTCGAGCTCCACCTGGTGATTTTCACTTGAAAGGTAAAATAGTGGGAAAAAAATGAGCCTTGAACATTTTTTACATTGCACTTTCGAAACTGGCATTGTTTTATCTGGCAAAATGCATTTGCCCTGTTGTAATAACTGAAGAAGTTAGTGTACTTTGGACTAATTTAAGTTTTTGGATCATAAATAAGCCGCCATTTTATCAGCAATCTGCTTTAAACGATGCGGTTTAAATGAAAAAAAAAAGGTCAGCAACAGTAAACGAAAATAGCATAGAAATATTGCCAACGTTCTCTCCACTAAATATGTTTACAATGCAAGCAGCTTCACTTTAGACTGATCCCTCACTCAGAAGTATCTAACTATAATAAACAGCTAAATTAAATTTAATCAGCTCGCACTAGGGTTTTTCAGTTTTGTAGGCATGATACAGCCATCAAATATGACTAAGAGTATTTGAAAGAATTATACCTTTAAATCAGTGACGTACTAAAGGGTATGGTGTGAGGGTGAGGGGCAGTCCGCCCCAGGTGACAGCCAGAAGAGAGAGGTGGAGTTGCCATCGGGAGAGTTGAAATAACAGTACAAGTTTTCAAACCAAATGAAAATTCGCCAGAGTAAAAGTTCTTTCCATTGTTCTTATGACAATATTATACTATTTAAAAATCTAATTGCAAACGTAACATATTTTTCTGTGTGTTTACATTTAACAATTAGGATCCGCCCCTTTGAGCCAAACACTTGAGGTACGCCACTGCTTTAAACCATTCTGCTGAATAGTCAATTCAATAATTGGAACAGTAATAACTCACGACACAAGCAAGGACGAGTTACTTCTCTTGTTCCCAAGAACCGTCCAACTGGCTTCCAACAATTGCTGATACGTGATCTATCGTATAACTTCATTCCTCAGGTGTATCCCTTAGGGTGCAAGGTTGAGACTATTAAGTCTTCTTGATGTCCCAATTAGGGGTGAAATTAATAATAAAAAAATGATTGGTGTCAAAATGGGGGGGGATCTGATGCACAAAGGGGAGAAAAGGGTAAAACTGTTCTTGCTATTGTCTGCATACAACGTCATGCGTGATCATTGTCTGCTAACAACTTCATCCGTGATTATTGTCTACTTAAAACGTCATGCGTGATCATTGTCTGCTAACAACTTCATCTGTGATTATTATCTACTTAAAACATCATGCGTGATCATTGTCTGCTAACAACTTCATCCGTGATTATTGTCTACTTAAAACGTCATGCGTGATCATTGTCTGCTAACAACTTCATCCGTGATTATTGTCTACTTAAAACGTCATGCGTGATCATTGTCTGCTAACAACTTCACCCGTGATTATCGTCTAATTACAACTTTATGCGTGATCACTGTTACAACTTCACGAGTAATCATTATCTGCTTACAGCTTCATCTTTATTATTATTATTATTATTATTATTATTATTATTATTATTATTATTATTATTATTATTATTATTATTATTATTATTATTATTATTATTATTATTATTATTATTACAGTAAGTTATAAAAATGCTTTATTTAGGTCTACACCTTTTTTAAATATATATGTAAAATGTCCATCCGAAATTAGGAGTGACAGCTGTTAATGTCAACAGAAAAAACATTGAACGCGAAGCAACATAAACGCGAGAGTATTTTTTTTTTTATTCTTCTCAGTTCGATAGTGAAAATTACGCCGTGGAGACGCTTGCAATGCATGAATTTTTGCTGGACTTGCTCCATTGGCCTCAACCAGAGAATCCGTCCCATAGACATCATGCCACCCCCACCCCCTCTCTTTATTCTAAATTATATTTCTGGATTGGAACCTGCATCAGATTACATTTAGTACTTAGGTAATAAGTTTCCCCGCCTTTGCATTTGAGGAGTCTGGGAAAACATAAATGTTAAACGCAAAATACATATTCGACAGGAATACTGAAGATAAGTGTACACAGATATTTAAAACAAAGTATAACATTGAAACAAAAACGTGATTTGCATTCGCATTTAACTCAAAATTTGTCTTGACTTAGGCTTAAACGAGCTATTTCCATGTCGACGGGATGTGAAAACACTGTGTATAGATCCTTTGTACACTTAGCAATACTATATGGTCATTACCAGCATAGCAGAGAAACATAAACTTAATAGTTAATTGGAATATATTATTCGTTATTTTTCTTTAAGTCTTTGAATTCTTTTATGGATGCAAACCAGTAGCTGATACAGAAATATCGTTCGGGTGGCGAGCTCAACAAATGGGCAAAAGGGTCCATCGTACTCGGGGCACTCACCTCCAACTTACTGGATACGCCCCTGCAAATAATGATTAAGCTGGGGTCAGTTATTCTTAGCAGTTCTAACATTTATTGTAATCTACTTAATTAGCGCTGTGACGTCATCCTTGCCTGACAGAGCCTGCAAAACAGATCGTGTCCTGGTTTTATCTCTTAATTTATATCGTAGTGTGTAGCTTTAAAAATTACTTACATGGCCCGTGCGCCCTGGAAAAAGTTGACCATGGCTGCAGTAGCTTCTCTTTCGAAAAAAAATGTCGGATTTTGCTCTAAAGCTGCGACAGTCGATGCGTTTATTTTGGCGTATGTCTAAATTTTGCCCTAAATCTCGGCATTTGATGCGTTTTCTTTGGCGAATGTCGGATTTTCACTAAAGTTGAATGCGCTATGTTGACGCATGCATGCACCAATCTGGCGCATGCATGCGCCACTTTGGCGTACTGAAATCATGCACTTAAAAAGGTACGTGGATGGTTACTTTTCAATGAAAAGGTGAAAGAATACGTATTATGAATGTAATGGTTTCAGTGGAAGGAAATTTTTAGTCTAAACCAAATTAGAATAAATTTTGTATTGAATTTGTCAGAAGTAGTATTGAATTGGTAATTTTGGAAAAGTAATTTTTACAATTACCATGAAAGTAAATTATATATCTATATATATATATATATATATATATATATATATATATATATATATATATATATATATATATATATATATATATAAATATATATATATATATATATATATATATCTATATATCTATATATCTATCTATATATATATATATATATCTATCATATATATATATATATATATATATATATATATATATATATATATATATATATATATATATATATATATATATATATATATATATATATATATATATATATATATTAAACAACCGATGCGATTAAAATCTGGCAATATCTGTCAACGATCTGTCATTCAGTCCAATTTTTCCGGTTGTCTTCTTCCGTCTTCTTCCGATTGTCTTCTTCTTACGTCTTGTGGAATGGGGTTCTCTCCCACGGCTGTCAGCGTCATCGTCGCAGAGAGATGTAACAACCACATTTTGTAAGAACAGTGTGGTTGTCTAACAAGACAGCCACTATTTCCGCCATATCTACTGGCAATTTTTCCAATTCCGATCTTGCCCAGTTTCTTCTTCAGCAGTAAGCGCAGTTTTGTTTTGGTTGCTCAAACGCCATTTTAAGTTCATCTGTGCTTATTGAACTAACTTGAGTAATTGATTTTATCTGGAGGTGAGGTTTTCTCCCAGAAAAAAAAATCGTGAGAGAAGTCAATGTTTGAAACTGATTAAAAATTACTATGTATGTATGTATGTATGTATGTATGTATGTATGTATGTATGTATGTATGTATGTATGTATGTATGTATGTATGTATGTATGTATGTATGTATGTATGTATGTATGTATGTGTGTGTGTGTGTGTGTGTGTGTGTGTGTGTGTGTGTATGTATGTATGTATGTATGTATGTATGTATGTATGTATGTATGTATGTATGTATGTATGTATGTATGTATGTATGTATGTATGTATGTATGTATGTATGTATGTATGTATGTATGTATGCATGTATGTATCACTGTACCTATATCCAACATGTATAAGTCTATCGGTTGTTTTAAGAAAACAATGATATAATTATATCAAACTTTTTTAATTAAAATTCATTTTATCCTTTCTTCTGTTCTTCGTCATTTAGCATAGCATTTGATTAACATATTTATTTCATCACTGATACATAATTGTATACTTATTTATACAAAATATAGATAATGTTATATTTAGTCTAGTTTAAAAGTAACAAAAGAAAAGAATGAAGGCAACAAGCTTTGTAAACATTAAAAAGAAAAATGTATTTGTCAAGAAAGCACAGTAAAAGTATGAAAAGGGACTCACAGTTTGTGATTATAGTCCAAAAAATCATCCTCGAATAAAAAGTATAAGTCCTATCACTAAATCTCCTAAATGAATCCAAGTTAGAATCACGACGAAATTCCAAGATGGCTGACGATGAAGTTAGATCAATGCAGTATTATTCTGATTGTGAATAGTCGAATTTTGAAAACTTTTAGAAGCATTGGTTAAAAGAATTTATCAACGTCAACTTCATTAAAGTAGAAAGGGCTATAGATAGTTATATGATTATTTTCATTTCATCTCTGAACGTCAAAGGGAAGTCGTTCCAAGCGACGAAACTTGACCGAATCATATGCTCTGGTACAAGGGCATAACATAAGACCCTTTCCCAAAATCAACCGGTTAAAGGGGGAAGCTTGTCAATAAGTGATTGTTCAAAGGAACATTAATTACGGCATGATTAGCTGTCTTGGCAATCAAAAATTATATGTAGAAGATTTAGGAAACAGTCGAGTCTGATTGGTTAATATCAATTTATGGGCGTAACTCTGTAAAAAAAATTAAGAGTTTTGCTTTGGAAAAATTCTTCAGTCTTCCAACTTTCTTGAGAGAAGTTAGACGGGACTCCGAAATCGTAGCAAGTACGTTTTCGTTATTGAGTAAGGGGCTGGATAGTTGTCTCAGATAGGGGACAGACTATACGTGAGGTTTGTAGCAGACGAATAAGAAACGGCAAAGGAAACAGCTTTCCTAAACGCTTTCCGAGATTCCTAAACTCTCCCGAAATTCTGGAACTTTCCTGAGATTTCCCTGAAATATTCCTGTACCAATTCCAAATACCAGAGCAAATTTTGAGCCGAAAAATAGGTCTAACGACGATCATCAAATCGAGGTTCGACTGGCAAGAATCCAGGTCCAGACAACTAGACAAGGTTGGCAGAGCATGGACGAACGGAAGATTCGATGTCCGGATACGATAGATGATGATACCACTCATCGTTGCCCTCAAATGTCACATCTCATAGGCAATGAAGAATTTAATTTTGTCACTGATAAGTAATTTTAACAGTAAAGAATTTGTATTTTTTAAATTTGAGTACTTGTTAGTACATTTTTCCTTCTTTTGTAACCAAGCAATTGATTACTTTTCATTTTAAATTATGTTGTGAAACTGATTAAATTTTATATTTGTTCATTGAAAGGGGACTCGTTGTGTTTATTTCTTCAATACACTTGTTCAGATATCTGCATTCTTCTTTCTATCTATCCAAACTGGGTAAATTACACCGCGGGAGGTCATTCCCTAGCAGCGAACAGTAGTGGAAAGGTTGGTGTGTGTTTTGGACGCCACCAATTTATCACACTGATGTATCAAAAGTTCGTAGTTTGATTTTGTGAATCGAAAATAATAATATAGCTTTAGAATTCATTCTCTTAACAGACAAGGGAGAGGACCCCCTTCCAAGACGGAAAAAGACCTTAGAACACCACATACTGTACACAAAATACGCACACTTTGGGAAAAATCCGATGAAGAAAAATGTTTAAAAGAAAAGAAATTGACGCATTGAATCATAGTTACCAGTAGACATGGCACAATCTGCTATCCTGTTAGCCAACCACACATTGTTCTTACAAAATGTGGTTGTTATATCTCTTCGAGACGATGACGCCGACAGCCATGCTACTACAAATGTAGCTGAAATTATGGATTAGGACCATATTTTTGGTATAATATAAATATGGATATTGTATTTAATTTAATTATTTGGTATGATTTAAGTGTGGACAGAAATTATAGAATTATCTGATATAATTTAAGTATGGACACTGACAGTGTTTGAGAACACGCTCCAACCCAGTCACCTGATTTAAACCAAATTAAAAATATTAGCTTATTACCACATAATGGCTGCAAGGAAATCGTGTCTGGGCACAGAAACCATAGTAGACAAACTGAGGCCCAGCAAGGGACTAGAGAAGGGTGCATTGTGTATTTCCTTAAACTACATTTGATCAATTATAAGATTGAAAAAATATGAAATATTCGGAATTTACGCTACATTTATTTACATAGCAACAACTGAATTTGATGAAAATATGTCGAATTGAGTAAGGTAGTTTTCCAAATATAGGTCCCACAATATAAAATACGACCAGTACCAGTAAATTAAAAGCTATTAAAAACTTAAATAAAATTAAGGGACTGAAACCCTACACAACTGCATTATTCTTGACTAAAAAGAATGAACAAAGTTGATTACAAAACCAAATTTAATTCAGTTCTAAAAGGTACACTTAGTACAGCACTGAAGTCAATATGAACTAAGAAAATATTACATATATCAATAAAAAAAATCAATAAAAGATACGCTAAACTTGTCAGTTTTGAATGATTAACTGCTATTTTGTTCCCTTTCATTACACAGACAAACGGGAAAGACATACAAGATGTTGAGGGATACCATAATCTTCGTATTCGTTACAATTTCATTCAACAGGCATATCCATGATAGATATATTGACGAATACCATAATGGTCGTGTTCGTTGCAAATTGCTATCGACGAGTTTACTCATTTCTTTCCGTTTTAAGAAACATTTTTCCTTTTCATTTCTCCTTAAAGGAACTATTTCAGTGACCTATAGCAAACCATGTGTCCACTGTAGCTTAAGATATTAATGAGCTAGAAACAGCGGCATCCCACTCGAAACCATTCATGATCCTGAAGATACAACTAATAAGGTCGAGGCAGAAGAACAGAGGCACCAATCAGCAATCCCGCAGAGTAGAACCAGCTGGAAATAGTGATAATGTTGAAGCTAACCAATCAGAAAGCATCTGAAAATGTCCAGACAGTAAAGCCGACTGATGCTCCACTCCGCTAGTCAGAAGAGCCATCGGTATTGTCAACAGGTTATGCCAATCCTTCAATCCTTGTGAAAAGTAGACACCAAAGCATTTTCTCTGAAAACAAAATGTAGCAACCGCAAATGTAGCATAACAAGAATTTCGCAGCGTTCATGTAATATAGTTGTGATCTAGAGGTTGCTGATGGTCTTTATAGACGTTATAAATAGCGCACAAAATCGAAATTATTTGTACATGTGTTCAGAAGATATTAACTTTTGTACTTGATTCGTGATATGATATTACCTTCGCCAATTATTACCATATTCACATCTGGACTGTGGCGCACTTCTAACAATCTTTTGATGGAAAACAATAATAATCCTAAATGTCACTCTCCGAAACAACAATATCAATTTAATGTTTTACCCCAATAGTAATGAAGATTATTAATTCCAGTGAATAATAGTTCGAATATAGGCAATTAATAACTGAACACACGGTAGGACTGTTCATGTCAAGTTACTCGTGAAAGACTGGTCCCGAAGCAAGAAATCGATTAAGACCCTCGTACGTCTTCACGACTTGGTCACATTCTCAGACTCCCGCTCGTAGCCAAACTTTCCCCCGTTCCACAAGTTCTTTCATCGATGACATTTAAAAAGTAATTCGACCAATCTAATGTGCAGTACTATATTTTAAACAAACCGTATTTTCTTTCTCAGAAGGTAACATCAACATAAACTTTATAACAAAGTAATGTAAGAAGGCTACTTAACTCGCCTTGTCAAGAGCGCCTGAAACACACCAAAAACAATCATAACTAATAATTAAACAATGTTCTTATAAATCCGAAATGATCCAAGTTCTAACACCATTTGTAACAAGATAACAAAGTTTGAGATTTTCGGATTTAACACTATTGATGGTTATACAATATATAATGTATGAAAATATATATCAATATATAATGTATGAAAATAAGCTATGTACGATTGATACGTGCGTGTATGGGTCCAAATATTGGACGAATTAACATAATTCGTACGATCCTAGTAATGAAACAAATACGAAAGCAAACACATTGTCACATACAGTACCAGGACAAAAACAAAACCAATTCATGGTATATCAAAAAGTACGAATATTTCACACTGACAAAACAAATGATGTTTTCATTAAAATAGTGAATTGATAGTTTACTCAAAAAAAGTCGGACATTTTACTCCCTCAATAGTGAACGAATATTAATAAAGCAGATTTCACCATTTATCTTCAACTCTAAACACTGGGTACAACAACATCCCCAAAATAGCCCGTGACCAAACTATTACATGCATGGAGCAACGTATATACTCCCTTCAATTCACTATTTACTACCAGTTCCAAACAAGCAAAGATTATATGTAGTCACCGACCACCATCGATTCCTGAGTCAGACAAGCAAGTAGCGCCCACCACTTTTGGTCTGCAATGCCCGATCACATGCAATCCGACTAGCAACGATCAGCATGGATCACTCCAAACATCGTTGAAATATTCGAACCACTTAGAACAGCTCGAAGTAGCTTGAAAAAGAAAACACACGCAGCTGAAAAATACATCCAATATAGTGTACTACGAGTGACACTGGTATATACGGTAGCTGTTAATGATGTTATATACGGTAAGTTGTAAATGATACAGTATCAGTCTTGCATTAGAAAACAATAATCAGTCTTGCATTACAAAACAAAAAAAAAACAGGCTAAGTGAACTGATGAATTATACAATTCATAATGTAACTTTGCAAAGTTCTTCCTAAGTCACAAATTAGAATAGAAAATATTAGCATTATACAAGATAAAGCTACAGAAATACGAATATAACATTATAGTACAATAGCAATAATTTACAATACATATAAATAATTTAAATACCTCTACAGCTGGGGATATGCAGGTCTCAGATTAATATCATATAAGCCTTATGAGGTACCCCCTAGTTCCAAAAGTTAAATGATTTTATGTATTTTTGTTGCATCTTAATATATATATATATATATATATATATATATATATATATATATGTGTGTGTGTGTGTGTGTGTGTGTGTGTGTGTGTGTGTGTGTGTGTGTGTGTAAAATCTATACTTTTCTTTCCACAAATTCCAGAGATGTAAGGTAGAAATATCAATTATAGAAGGTCCTCTGTGTGTGTGTGTGTGTGTGTGTGTGTGTGTGTGTGTGTGTGTGTAAAATCTATACTTTCTTTCAACAAATTTCATGGATGTAACGTAGAAATTTCAATTATAGAAGGTCTTATTCGTCTGGGTCACAGTCCCATATAATCAAATCTTTACTTTCAGCTAATTAGAAAACGAAATCTCTGTCTTTGCTTGATATACATTTTTTAATAGAAACCTTCTTTCACTTGGCGAATATTTGACATTCTAAATTAGAAATGAATATGTCTCTACTCTGACTTAAATGAAAGCCAGCCACACATATAGTCATGGCAACGGTCACGAGTTATTTTGTGGAAACTATTCGATTTTTCAGTGTTGGTGGCAAACGTCCATTAACATAGTGGTCCAAAAATTGACAAGTTTTTTTTTTTTTCGTGTTTCCAATGCAAACTATACTGTCGGTTTGATATGGTTTTTGAAACTGGAGTTATTTTGTGTAAACTGTTATCATTCTTGGAGTCCCTCTGATATAAACTTTAAACCCCGAGATTATAGAGCTCATTTTCGTCTCAAATGTAAGCCAGTTGCAAAGTTGTGCAATACAGTTGCTCGACAAGGAAAGGACATAAAGAACACAGAGATGCTCGTGTGATCAGATGAACATACTTCACGATGGATGCGCTCCGCATTATGGCAGTCTCGGATGAAGCATTTTATCATAAACCTTTGATTTGTTCACAGGAGTTATCTAAAATATGCAAATGTTCTCGTAAGACGTTGAGGTTCTTTTCTTTGAGTTACAAGAGCACGCTAATCCTTTGCTGATATTGACTTCAACAAACCAGAAAGAACTCGTCTTATCAATCATGTACTAAATGTGGACAAGTTCTGAAACGTGCACGGCATTGTTAATCATCGAAGCAGTGGACAACACAGCCATGATGTGGATAGTTATGATTGTATGCTTTTTCTTTAGTAGGACATGTTCTCTGGAATTTCGTAGCAAGATACGGGCGAGAATCTGAGAAAAGATGAGTGTAGAGGATTTTCATTTATATCATACCACAATGTCTTGGACTTATGAATGATGGTAAAAGTTAAGTCCAGCAGAGAGAGAGAGAGAGAGAGAGAGAGAGAGAGAGAGAGAGAGAGAGAGAGAGAGAGAGAGAGAGAGAGAGAGAGAGAGAGAGAGAGAGAGTAATGCTATTAAGTCAGAATAATGATTTCAATCAATTGTAAGTATATTAAAAAATTTTCATTATCTTTTGTTGGTTCGTCATTTCACTTAATTTCTATTTCACACTAATGGCTGAGCTAATCATATGTTTGCAGTTCTCTACTTTCTTCATTAAAACCATCTTTCCTGCTTAAAACATAAGTGTTTTATACTGAGTTAATGAATGTCAATAAAAGTCGAAACTACACCCCGACTCCACCCACCAAGAAAAACAATCAACTTATCAATATGCAAAGGTGATTGCAAATAACCACAAAAAGCACAGAATTACATTTTGATGCGGATAAACACAGACGGGATGTGAGGAGTTCATTCATTCGGTCAATACACAAGTACCTGTAGTCTATTTTAGTTCCTTTCAAAAAGCAACTATGTGCATTGTATGTTATATAAATAAAATTTATGTACAGTGGTACAATATGTACGCTATATCAATGATATACCAGTCATTGTAGAAAGTTTATAAAAATTATACATCTCGATGCACACACACACACACACACACACACATACATATATATATATATATATATATATATATATATATATATATATATATATATATATATATATATATATATATATATATATATATATATATATATATAGATGCAATAAACTGACGACGAACAGTACGAAACTAGTAACTAACTAGCCTAAGCGCTTTCGACTCTTAATGAGTCTTTTTCAAAGGCAAATACAAAACATAGTTACGACAAACAAATAAACACAAAAACGTTGCGTTTGTAAACCTCTACATTTCTATCTTCACATGTGCTAAAACTATAAATACAACCAGCTTGTATAGACTAGTTGCGGAAACTGAAAACGTTGTATAATTCCCTAAAAGTCTACAAGCCAAAGCGACATCTATTTTTACTTTGTGTACATATGTAACGCAGATTATATCCCGGATATTTGGTTCTATACCGGTTATTCTTATAGTAAAAATTGAAGGATAAGAAGATTTAGAAAATGTTAAATTCTACTAGTGCATAGTTTTCATTTTCTAGTCTTCTTGGTTTAGACCGCTTGGTTTCAATGTTCTAAGGCGGCGTATCCAGTATGATTCCTTTTCCTTCCTGGTTTCGGAACTCCAGCTGTGGTTGTTGGCAATAGCGATAAGTATTATATCACTGAAAGTGTGGCCAGGGGAGGAGAAGTGTTCTGCGACCGGGCTTCTGTACAGCTTTTTTGTCATCCAATCAGATCTATGAAGGTTTATCCTTATGTGTAGCTTTTCAGTTTCTCCCACGTACTGAAGGCCACAGATCTTACATGTGATGAGATAAATCACATTCTCTGTTTTGCACGTTTTGTTTGGACCATGTATGTTTAGTTTTTCTTTAGTCACTGTGCTAGTGAATGTCTTGGTCTCTATCATATGTTGACAGGTTTTGCATCTTTTATCGCCACAGGGTCCAGATTGACTAGGTTGGTTTTGACTAGCGATTGTTGTTAGCTTGGCCCTGACTAGGATGTCCTTTAGGTTTTTTGGTCTCCGGTAAGCTACTACAGGTTTGTTCGGAAGTATTAGGTTTAGTATGTCTGACGATTGCACGGTTGGCCAGTGGTTTGCGATGATTTTACCTACTTTGGGATTGTCTGGGTGATAGGTCAGAATAAATGGTATCCTATCAACCTTTTCTTTCTGTCCATATCTGAGTAGGTCATCACGGTTTGTTTGTTTGGCCCTTTGGATTGCCTCCGCAATCAGGTCTTTGTCGTAGCCTCGGTAAATTAAATGTTTAGCCAGCTCTTCAGACCTTTCTAGGAATCTTTCATCGTCGGAGCAAATTCTGCGTATCCTCAGTGCCTGGCTATATGGAATGTTCTTAATGCAGTGTTTTGGATGACAGCTGGTTGGGAGAAGATACTGGTGTTTGTCGGTTGGTTTCGAGTAGATGTCTGTGTGTAATTTGGTTTCCACCAGTCTGGTTGTTGTGTCCAGGAAAACATGGTTTGAGTTGGAAATTTCTGCCGTGAATTTTATTGAAGGATGGAAGTTGTTTGCCTTTGAAATGAAGTCATCCAGACTTTCTCTTCCATACTGCCACTTCATTTCTATATCATCGATAAAGCGTACCCACTGGTATGGTGTACGCTCAACCGATGCTAAGAGCTTTCCCTCAAGTTTTCCCATGAAAATGTTAGCATACGAAGGGGCCATTTTAGTACCCATTGCAGTTCCATTGATTTGTAGGTAGTTTTCTTCATTAAATTCAAAGTTGTTGAGTTTTAGGACAAGCTCCAGGAGTTGGATTAAGAAGTGTGTGGGTGGATTGTTTACAGTTCTTGTTTCCCATGCTTCGCTGCATGCCTGTAACCCTTCGTTGTGCGGTATGTTGGTGTACAAAGATGTGACGTCTAAGGAAGCAAGTAATGTATCTGGCAGTAATGGTTCACTAGCTTTGCTTTTTATGAGATAATCTGTCGTGTCTTGAAGATATGATGGTAATTTGTGGACATGTGGTCTCATAAAATGATCTAAATATTCTGATATCCTTTCTGTGGGGTGCCCGTTACCTGAGATTATAGGTCTGCCAGGGTTTCCTTGCTTGTGGATTTTGGGTAGAAGATAAAATCTACCTGCTCTTGGGTTTTCTGGGCTTAAGTAGTTTTTGGTTTGCTGGTCTATGTGTCCGCTTTGGTACGCCTCGTCAATAATATTAGTGATGATTTTTGCATATTCCAGCGTTGGATCATGGTCCAGTTTTTGGTAGAACCTAGCGTCACTTAGTTGTCTACTTGCTTCACTAATGTAGTCTTCCCTATTCATAACGACAACAGCGGAACCCTTATCTGCAGGCTTAATTATTATGTCTGTTCTGCTTTTCAGTGAGTGCAGGGCATCTGTTTCTTCTTTTGTCATATTAGAATATTTGTTAGTATGGTTGATATGTCTGGAAATATCGTTTTCAACCGAGTTGATAAAGGCTTCCAGATTCGGAATTGAACTTTTTGGTGGGGTCCAGTTACTTTTCTTTCTAAATGTGGGTTGGTCGCAGCTTATATTTTCCTTTGATTTGCTTGGTGGTTGCAAGGCAAAATGGGCTTGGAGTCTTAGTCGGCGGATGAATTCTTCGGTGTCATTCTTAAGCTTCCCTCTGTCGTATGTTTTAGGACGGGGACAGAAACTCAAACCTTTCGATAAAAGTTTTATTTCTGCATCAGTAAGTTCTAAATTGGAGATGTTGACTACTGTGTTAGTAACAGTTGCATTAGTGTTTGTTACAGAGTGCTTGCGATTCTTCCTTTTGCGGCGATTTTTCTTCTTACGGTTGTTTTTGGAAGAAATTTCGTCAATTGAAGTTTCTTCACAACAGTCCATTGGTTGTAGATCATGACTTCTAAATTTTCTCTCTCTGACTTTGTATAGTTTCGAAGAGAGTCTTTTTTCATCTTTATTTAATTTGGAGTAAAACGTTTTCAATTGTTCTTCTGTTGAGACGGAATTGAGATGATGTTTTAGTTCTTCAATGGTTGCTGATTTGGCTAGATATTGATGATTTACGTTTTTACTAAGTAGGGCTGTGAGTTTCATGGAAGCGTCGTGAGTTATTTTATTCCATCTTTTGTTGAATCTGTTTGAACTCTTGCCAATAATTTGCGGTTTCACATGAATTTGAAGACCTTTAGTGACTGTATCCGTTCCATTGTTTCCTTCTTATACTTAAATTGTTGCCGTATCTCTTAGAATGGAGACGATGTCTCAACAAATACAGAAAACATTCAAAACTTTACGCAATGAAACTGATGCTTTAATTCGCCTAAAGCATCATTGCACTTTCTTGCATCATTTCCTCGAAACAAATACAGTCACTAAAGGTCTTCAAATTCATGTGAAACCGCAAATTATTGGCAAGAGTTCAAACAGATTCAACAAAAGATGGAATAAAATAACTCACGACGCTTCCATGAAACTCACATCCCTACTTAGTAAAAACGTAAATCATCAATATCTAGCCAAATCAGCAACCATTGAAGAACTAAAACATCATCTCAATTCCGTCTCAACAGAAGAACAATTGAAAACGTTTTACTCCAAATTAAATAAAGATGAAAAAAGACTCTCTTCGAAACTATACAAAGTCAGAGAGAGAAAATTTAGAAGTCATGATCTACAACCAATGGACTGTTGTGAAGAAACTTCAATTGACGAAATTTCTTCCAAAAACAACCGTAAGAAGAAAAATCGCCGCAAAAGGAAGAATCGCAAACACTCTGTAACAAACACTAATGCAACTGTTACTAACACAGTAGTCAACATCTCCAATTTAGAACTTACTGATGCAGAAATAAAACTTTTATCGAAAGGTTTGAGTTTCTGTCCCCGTCCTAAAACATACGACAGAGGGAAGCTTAAGAATGACACCGAAGAATTCATCCGCCGACTAAGACTCCAAGCCCATTTTGCCTTGCAACCACCAAGCAAATCAAAGGAAAATATAAGCTGCGACCAACCCACATTTAGAAAGAAAAGTAACTGGACCCCACCAAAAAGTTCAATTCCGAATCTGGAAGCCTTTATCAACTCGGTTGAAAACGATATTTCCAGACATATCAACCATACTAACAAATATTCTAATATGACAAAAGAAGAAACAGATGCCCTGCACTCACTGAAAAGCAGAACAGACATAATAATTAAGCCTGCAGATAAGGGTTCCGCTGTTGTCGTTATGAATAGGGAAGACTACATTAGTGAAGCAAGTAGACAACTAAGTGACGCTAGGTTCTACCAAAAACTGGACCATGATCCAACGCTGGAATATGCAAAAATCATCACTAATGTTATTGACGAGGCGTACCAAAGCGGACACATAGACCAGCAAACCAAAAACTACTTAAGCCCAGAAAACCCAAGAGCAGGTAGATTTTATCTTCTACCCAAATTCCACAAGCAAGGAAACCCTGGCAGACCTATAATCTCAGGTAACGGGCACCCCACAGAAAGGATATCAGAATATTTAGATCATTTTATGAGACCACATGTCCACAAATTACCATCATATCTTCAAGACACGACAGATTATCTCATAAAAAGCAAAGCTAGTGAACCATTACTGCCAGATACATTACTTGCTTCCTTAGACGTCACATCTTTGTACACCAACATACCGCACAACGAAGGGTTACAGGCATGCAGCGAAGCATGGGAAACAAGAACTGTAAACAATCCACCCACACACTTCTTAATCCAACTCCTGGAGCTTGTCCTAAAACTCAACAACTTTGAATTTAATGAAGAAAACTACCTACAAATCAATGGAACTGCAATGGGTACTAAAATGGCCCCTTCGTATGCTAACATTTTCATGGGAAAACTTGAGGGAAAGCTCTTAGCATCGGTTGAGCGTACACCATACCAGTGGGTACGCTTTATCGATGATATAGAAATGAAGTGGCAGTATGGAAGAGAAAGTCTGGATGACTTCATTTCAAAGGCAAACAACTTCCATCCTTCAATAAAATTCACGGCAGAAATTTCCAACTCAAACCATGTTTTCCTGGACACAACAACCAGACTGGTGGAAACCAAATTACACACAGACATCTACTCGAAACCAACCGACAAACACCAGTATCTTCTCCCAACCAGCTGTCATCCAAAACACTGCATTAAGAACATTCCATATAGCCAGGCACTGAGGATACGCAGAATTTGCTCCGACGATGAAAGATTCCTAGAAAGGTCTGAAGAGCTGGCTAAACATTTAATTTACCGAGGCTACGACAAAGACCTGATTGCGGAGGCAATCCAAAGGGCCAAACAAACAAACCGTGATGACCTACTCAGATATGGACAGAAAGAAAAGGTTGATAGGATACCATTTATTCTGACCTATCACCCAGACAATCCCAAAGTAGGTAAAATCATCGCAAACCACTGGCCAACCGTGCAATCGTCAGACATACTAAACCTAATACTTCCGAACAAACCTGTAGTAGCTTACCGGAGACCAAAAAACCTAAAGGACATCCTAGTCAGGGCCAAGCTAACAACAATCGCTAGTCAAAACCAACCTAGTCAATCTGGACCCTGTGGCGATAAAAGATGCAAAACCTGTCAACATATGATAGAGACCAAGACATTCACTAGCACAGTGACTAAAGAAAAACTAAACATACATGGTCCAAACAAAACGTGCAAAACAGAGAATGTGATTTATCTCATCACATGTAAGATCTGTGGCCTTCAGTACGTGGGAGAAACTGAAAAGCTACACATAAGGATAAACCTTCATAGATCTGATTGGATGACAAAAAAGCTGTACAGAAGCCCGGTCGCAGAACACTTCTCCTCCCCTGGCCACACTTTCAGTGATATAATACTTATCGCTATTGCCAACAACCACAGCTGGAGTTCCGAAACCAGGAAGGAAAAGGAATCATACTGGATACGCCGCCTTAGAACATTGAAACCAAGCGGTCTAAACCAAGAAGACTAGAAAATGAAAACTATGCACTAGTAGAATTTAACATTTTCTAAATCTTCTTATCCTTCAATTTTTACTATAAGAATAACCGGTATAGAACCAAATATCCGGGATATAATCTGCGTTACATATGTACACAAAGTAAAAATAGATGTCGCTTTGGCTTGTAGACTTTTAGGGAATTATACAACGTTTTCAGTTTCCGCAACTAGTCTATACAAGCTGGTTGTATTTATAGTTTTAGCACATGTGAAGATAGAAATGTAGAGGTTTACAAACGCAACGTTTTTGTGTTTATTTGTTTGTCGTAACTATGTTTTGTATTTGCCTTTGAAAAAGACTCATTAAGAGTCGAAAGCGCTTAGGCTAGTTAGTTACTAGTTTCGTACTGTTCGTCGTCAGTTTATTGCATCTATTTTAATTAATCCCTGACAAACGTGATCCCTTGGTGGATCCAGTACGCTTGAGAGGGTTGTTATTCGCCATATGATTTGTATTATATATATATATATATATATATATATATATATATATATATATATATATATATATATATATATATATATATATAATCAGAAAGAGAAAGGGAGATTTTTCTGTCTTATCTAATAGTAAATATTTTTTTTATGTTTTCATTTGAATGAATTGTTTAATTTTTTGGTTTTCAAACACGCAGAGGAGTTGAGTGAGGATGTGAAATATACAGAGATTTGAATATTCCATACATAATCAAGTATATCAAGCACATCGCTCGCAGACTTCCCAAACTTAAGTATGATAAATTTTATGATTTCTCCAATTTCTTTTCAACCCTTGGTTCCTTAGTAAACCCTTATTAGCTGCTACTAACATCTATAGAAGAAATGTTGGAACCTAATGTTTGAACTCAAATCCAATGCTTTACTGTAGATGGGGATTTACTTATTTATTTATCAACTATTTGTTCTAATTTTTTGTCTTTCCTAGAAGTGAGGATCACAACGAAATTTGGGCTTTATGGCAACAAACCATTATATGGCATTGTAACAAATACAAATTTAAAAATAAGAGTTAAAAATGAAATCAATGGAAAAATTACTTTAAAGGCGACAGCGACAAAAATACCAAAAAGATTTAGCTTCCCAACTTGTATCTGTGAAGGAG
Source organism: Potamilus streckersoni (assembly GCA_016746295.1). NCBI lineage: Eukaryota > Metazoa > Mollusca > Bivalvia > Unionida > Unionidae > Potamilus > Potamilus streckersoni. The sequence continues at coordinate 1,907,079 of JAEAOA010000326.1, read as the reverse complement.
AGTCTGACAGACGATTTGGCATATATTGACCTGCCAATATTTCACATAAACTACAGATACTGTGCGTTTTAGACCCCAAAAGACCTTGCTTATTGGTGAAACAAAAATGAGAAGGTACAATAACGTTAAACACTTAAGTAAACGTTTCTGTCTTTAAATGAAGGTTGTTTGTGTTTTGTGGGTTAATATATATTAATTTGATGTGAGCGTGTTTTAGGATTTTGACCTACAATGTGTAAATAGTTTGATTTAAATTTGTAAATATATTTCTAAATATTTTCTTACGGCCATGAAAAAAAAATCATATATAGGCAATATAAAGCATGTTTGCTGGAACTTTACAGCCAAATATCTTGAAAAGTATATAACTTTAAGACAAATCTAAAACGTTTAGAGCTTGCTGGAATGCGTTTATAAGTAATAGCTAGGGGTTTTGGGTTTCCAGAAATCAACTTTTCAGGTTGGAAAATGTTGTTTGTAAATGTGTCTTACATATAAGAATCATAACCATTTCAAAAATAGTAATCCTGTGTCTTTTGTAGGCAAATGTTTATAATGGCTGAGGAAAAGCACGGCAATCCCATGCACGTTATGTCAGGTTGACCGCCAGTATGAACCAGTCTGACTTTGTGTGTGCTATGTAATTAAATTTACTGAGTAGAATTTGTTTGCTAACTCATCCAAAATGGTCTTTTATGCGAACCAAGGAAGAATAGCGAAAAGTGTCAAACATTGTCTTCACAAATTACGGAAGAAAATACTGGACTATCCTAAATATTATTTTAAAACTTAGCATGAATTCATACCTGTTTGGTAATTCACAATTTACAGATAAATGAATTTCATGGTAGGTCTAACGACATGTTGGCTTTGTGAAAATTTGCATTTATCATTGTTATTAAAATTCAATGAAATTTATATGTGCATGCATCTTAAAAGTGGAAGATGATATAAAACATAGTAAACATTTACAATTATCTTTGTAGTAATCTATATTTTGTATGCCTTGTATTTATTTAATGAAAACAGATATTAAATGAATCAATAACTTGTATTTTTTTTTTTCTTAATGGAGGAACTTTTGGTGGCTTCTTCGCTGTATGCTGGTTATACTGCAAATACCCGCACATCCATCGGCCTATTAAATTCATCTAGTCCTCATGGGGAGGAACACGAATGGAAGCCTGGTATTCACACGAAGCTCTGGCTAAATGTACTGCCACTGGCCACAAAGTGAACAGGTCTAATACGATTTACCGTCATCGATATAATGTGAAAGTTTGTTTGCCTTATTTTCTTGTGTTCTTTTGTGGGTTTTTTTTAGGGCTGGGTATTCGATCGGTTGGATTATGGATTGTTAGACTGATTATGTTTAGTGGACATCGTTTTCTTTTATTCACATATTGTTGTTACCAGTCTTTTTTTTTCAAAGGCGAATCCCAATGTGCCAAGAGTGTTTTGGAACGCAATGGTTAGACCAATGACTATGTATTGAGCAATATGGTACTAAGGTAATGTTATTCAACAAATATAAAGATGACGAGTTTAGGTGTCTTAAATTCCCAAAGATTTAACGACTACCATAAATGTGTGCGGTCAGTATTTGTTGTTGAACCTTTTTATGACTATGAACAGATGTTTACGCATACAAGCATCTGTATAGAGAAGTTATTTCGTAGACAATTTCATTTTAGGAATGCCTAATAGCACTTTCATTACACTTGGTTCTAATCACACACTACAGTACTCTATCATATATGATGTAGCATCTCTTGATCTAAAATAGATTGGACCTTAGAATCTGGATATAAAAGTTTAGCTAAATATGTGAAACAAAATAAATAAAGAATAAGATATTTTATCCCTAAATTTGAATATCTAAACGGAACAAACCGTATTGTATTTCACTACTTGTATTTTTTATGATTAATGTTTGAAGATACAGCATTTTCTTACTTGAAATGATACCAATGTTATGCAAAATATTTAATTTGAATTACTATCGGTCATAGAATTTAAATATATTGTATTTGTCCGTTTTGGAGTCTAATACACAAAGTATCCTCTAATACTTGCTACATTGATTTTTTACTTGCAGAGACAATGGATTGGTAATGGTCACTGTTTAAAATGTAATGTTCAATACATGCGTTAAACAACTGATTCATCCATTCCCACGTTTCAATAACCAACTGGCGGCAAAAATTCCATAACGCATACTAGTATCTTAAGCTAAACCAATGCGATAACCAACAGGAAATTAAATTGTTTTTGTATTTAAACAGATCTCAGATTTTTTGGAGTGCACTTTGTAAAGGAAAGAATGAAAAAAACTTAAATCTATTAATTTAAAACATCCAAAAAATTCAAAACAAATAAATGGGTATTTTTTTCTCTGAAGTTTAAATTAAAAAATAAAGTTCGGAAATTTTGTACCTTGCCTGCATCATATAAGGATTTAAAAAATCAGTTAACACAGGATAAGAACTTTTTATGGCAAATGTTTGTATATGAACATAAGTCCAGCATTATAGGAAAGATAGCTGCATTATTTGGACTGTAGAACTGTGAATTGTATTTATATGACTTTCTACCCTCCATAAAAAAAACTGGTAAAGGTCAAGGTCATTCCAAATATCGGTTAGGCTAAGAGTTTTATTATATGATCAAGCGCTGCGAGAGATAGATAGCTATTACAATATTTTTGAACTACTGAATCAGTAATCACTGCTATTGAATATCCTTGCAATCCCCTCTTTCCAAGTCAAGGCCGTTTGACTGTCTTTGTTAAATTTTCAGTAAAAGTTTGTTACTCATCTAGTCTGTGTTTTGAATCAGAAAACACCGTAGTTTCAAATATAAACAAACTAAACGTCTCTCTAACCAATTGAGAGTGTCAAAGTCATTTGTTCTGAATAATCACAAATCCCCAAAACTTTGAAGGATAATTTGTACAGATGGACTGACGAGGCAGTAAGCACTGTCTGTACGTATTCATGCACCTCGGTCAGCTTCTACCTTGAAGGCATATAGAAGACCATTTGAATGGAAACACTTCTATGCATCACTAATACGATATTTCTGTATGATTCCTTGGAATTTCTTGTTATTAATTATGTTTTAACGTATTAATAACCTTGTGAAACTGACAGAATCTTGACAAGTTAATCTTATATGTGATTAGCTTTTCCATTTTTATTTAAAAAATAAAGGTATTTTTATTGCCTGACTATATGCTGAACAAAGCTATGCAAATTCTGATTGACATCGCTAATAAAAAAATTTTAAAAAAATAATAATCAATAATATGTAAAATAAAGAGCATGATTTTGGAGGAAACTGAAAATAGAGAAAATGTATCTGCAAATGGCTTCATTATTGGTTCTAATTGCGATTTGCCATTAAAACGGCTACATTATTGTGAAATGTTTATATTGATGTGCATTCCACCCGGATTACAGATGGTGTTTAACAATAACGGTACATAGAGAACATGAGGGTTTCCAGACGTAAGAAGGACACAGATTTGTATCCAACACTCAGTTTCTGAACGTCTTCATGCATGTGGTAATGTACCTTTCCGATTTCATCTCGCCATATGGCACGTACGTATTCTAATTATCATTTTTATAAGTAAAAATGACAAAGGTTATCTCGCGTTGTAGATGATACTGTTACAAGCCAGGGGTCTTTTGCTTGACCGAGCGGTGTCAAAACCCTGGACTTGAATCCCGCTAGAAGTCATAAGTTTACCCTATATTTCCAAAGACTTCTATACAACTTCAGTTGTAAGTTGGAAAGCCAGACGTGTCCATTCTATACATAAATTTTACACTAATCAATACAAGACCACATTATTTACAACTTGCAATTTAGCCATCAAACGCACATCCTCACTGTTTCTCTATATTAACTTTCCGTTCGGCTTGTAGAAACTGTACAACTATCCCTAACACAGGGGGACTATTTTAACTGCCTACCTGAGGCCAGTCGAACTACCGTTTCAAGGCACATCAAACAAGTAAACCTACATCACATTTGCCGCTATGGCAAAATAAACGGTATCTACTGAGTCCTTTCTCATTGATCCGATTGTGTAATTTATCGGTTTACTACCATAAAATACTGCCGCTGCAGTCACAACACCGATGTATACCACTAGTTTTTTATTAAGTGCTATATCACTTCAGGGACAGTCATGCGGATTGGGTCTGAGTTCGCTACTCATTGGCTATGGCATCTCACTAACTTTTTCTCTCCGTGACGTTTGCTCCTAATGATTGACTAATTATTTCGTGCTAAGAAATATTTCCCACTCCAACGAATTACAATAATCAAACATGTAATCACACAAGCCTACAAAATTGCTTAAGCTAAATGCTATTCTCCTTAATTTTATTACAATACGTTTAATCAAAGGCATGTCAGTATAAACTTTTTCTGACCACTACGACATAACAAAATAGCACTTGCAGCAAGGATCGTAGGGAAAAGGGTTCAGACTTCCAGAGCCCGTATCACTCTAAGTTCAATGTCCATGGTGCATCTCTGGCAAGTGAATTCAGCCAAGGAAACAGTCCAGCTGAAGTTCGAAGCTACTCAAGATTCGAGATATTCTGAAATGACAACAAGTACTGTGATCTGTTCGAAGTCTTATAGAGGAGAAATGGTCATTCCTGTTCCATGCAATTTTAGATCATATGTCATGACTGCATTTTGAATATTGTTCCATAAAAGGTGATTTTTTTGTATTTTGAAAAGTTTTTGCGCCATTTGATGCGATTTAATTTGACTAAGCATCTTCAACCATTCATTTTTCTGATGTTTTCTGTTTGGCGACTAATCATTTTCCTTTTTGGCACCACGATGCTATACGTATTCTGTGGACCCTAGCTACAAATAACCCATAACCAGTGAATGGTCTGTTATCAACATAACCTCACACAGTTCATCGTCAATTTCCATTGACATTACTTCCTGTATTAAAATGGCCAACACATCCTCGGAATTCGGCGTGCGTGGCAGGAGAATCCATGTCAGGTTATACAGTGTGCAATTTACAGACGCGGTAACGATCTACCCGCGTTACCATTTATGTATTATTTATAGGAATAGTCACTCAATTCCTACGGTCTACAGAGAAAGCAGTGTTTCGCGTGTCTCCATAAATCTACTAAATTTGACTATTAATAAATTTGGATTCATATTAAGATGGGTCAGAGCTTGTTTTCCATTTCTCTCTAATTATCAAACTATATATATATATATATATATATATATATATATATATATATATATATATATATATATATATATATATATATATATATATATATATATATATATATATATAATTTATACGTTTTTAATGGCTATCTACCTTTCTTTGACTGACTAACTAGCTTACTTGCTACTTAGACCGTTCCGGTGGCCATTTTTCCACCTTGGCCAAATTGAACCATTCAGTAGTGAATGTATTGTCTTAATCTGGTTTGATTCAGTTTTCTTCACCTTTAAATATCAATTTTTGACCAAATTTGGTAAAATATTTAATAAGATATAAATGAGGAAAAATTTATTAGAATTATAATATCTACATAGGACACATACGAAATAGAATATACTCCTGGATATATTATAGATAACTATTAAACATTGGCTTTACAGTTTGTTCTGCACAACATCGTGAATCATATCCGCATCTGTAGCTCAGTGAATTGTCATTTCAGCGTTTTTAAATACAGCTAAAAGTATCTAATTCCTTTCGCGTACGAATACGAAGTACTTCAACACCATTTGACTGGACATACAACGTAACAAATATCATTTAATATATTCTGAAATAGGGTGGTCTGTTGGCATCAAATTCTTCGATGACGCCATGGCCGTGGAAGAGTCGAGTTGTTTATTAAGAAGTCATCGGATATTTTAATCCACATCGGTCATAATGCAGTTGCCTCTCTTTTTTGTTTGTAATTTTATCGCGATATGTGTCTATGTTCTTCAGTTATGTAATTTTATCGCATCAAGTCATATCATTACATAGAAAAATAGATTTTATTGTTTATCTGACAAATCGCAGCATAAACAGACACAAGTATTAATTAAAGCCATATATCTTTTCTTAAACGATATTAGGAATGTTGGTATGTGTGTTCATTCTTAACAATCTGTTGAAAAATGTAATGATGAAGCATTCCAGTCTGGGTTAAATTCATTGCATTTAAAGTCTGTCTCTGGTCAGTTGTTCCAGGAAGCAATGATTCTTAAAGAAAATATTATCTTAATTGAGTGTATTATTTAGATTTTTAACGTAGCTTTAACAATTTTTCAGGCATATCGCTACGATGTCTGTAGTGCGACAGTTTATCGTGACGTCTAGCACTAAGACATCATGTCGCAGACTTCTAGCATGATGTCTCACCCAGTCACACTATCCTGACATCAGGTCGATCAGTCCTAACACTAACCTCTTAATGCTGAACGTTAAGTGAGGCAGATGTTAGTACTATTTCTTAAAGTCTTTGGTATGACTCCGCCGGGGTTCGAACCGGAGACCGTTCGCATCCGAGGTGGACGTTCTTTCCACTAGGACACCGGAGCGGTCCAATCGAAGGAGATCGATTATATTTGATGTGAAGTTGCAAAAGGATGAGTTGAAGACAATGAAGTTTTCGGGTGTGGTATACCTTTCGCAGAGAGCGAAAGCGCACGAAAATGAATGTCGATCGATCGATCGATTGGATCGAGAGAGAGAGAGAGAGAGAGAGAGAGAGAGAGAGAGAGAGAGAGAGAGAGAGAGAGAGAGAGAGAGAGACAGACAGACAGACAGACAGACAGACAGACACAGAGAGACAGAGACAGAGAGAGATGAGAGAATTAATAGATTTTTAGAGCATTATTATGAGTTTACAAAACAGGAACAAAGCTTTAAATACAAAACAATATATGTGCCTAGTAACCAGGAAATTTACCGTGTACTGTCGACAGGCTGCTGCAACTTTGCAACATTGATTATATGAACACTGTAGATAAATCTCAAGGAAAGTGTCCAAATACCGTTAGGGCTAACCACATTCGTATAGCTTACTCGGTGTTTTCTACTTTGATATATTGTAACCGTAAGTAGATTTTCAGGCGATAAATCTTTTCCGGCAAGATACGTCCTTTCGTCAATGGAAAATTCAATACCAAATCCGGAGGTATGGCACCTTTGTTTTGATGCTGATGTCTACTTAACAGTAAAGATAAATAGTGAAAATATGACCCCCAAAATGGCTGCCTCAATGGCAAAAGACTTTTTAGACGGCTGTGTATCGATGTTGTGCTTTCACTAGATGACTTCTTATTATGTCTACTTTGTCCAAATTGAAAACGAATCTAACAGCCGATATGATCAACATGGCAACCATATTGAATATCTTGTTATAGTTTCTCTTCTAAATCGGAAAACTGTATCAAAAAAGGGATTTTATCCCTTAAAACTACTTACATGCTCTTTCTGGTCCTGACTAGAATGATGCCGTTCTGAGGCAGAAAATATCCTCATTTCGAAAATCATATGATTGTTATTACTCTTCAATGGAGTGTCATTTTAACATAGTGTTTTCACTGTAGAATCAAGGTGGTCATAAATGAAAACGGTACGATTTGCCCCTCATTTGGGCCACCATTGCACCAAAATATGTTGCTCAAACTTTTAGGTCTTTAGGATTTCTCTTAGAAACATGGCTTATATATACAACATTTTTCAGTTCCCTCTTATTTTGAAAAACATATCTTTCGCTGTTTTTTATTTTTTTTTAATCTATTGTTGTCTGTTTCATACGAATGGATGTCAAACAGGTCACCCTGCTACTGGTCACACATTTGATTGGTAATCTTATTTGCAAGAAAATTGTTTTCAAGCTTGTAGATTGTTCGATTATCTGGCCTTTGTGTTCAGCGTATTTCATTTGAAATTAGTATCGCTCCGTTTAATTTGTTCACATAATTCCTTGATTTTTATGAAAGCAACCGTTCTTTCCGTCGTTCATCAAAACTGTACAAAGGATCTAAAAACAGTTTATACTTCGTACATTGTAATTAGGTATTAAGAACAGGCGAACAGAATGACAGTCTAAAATAAGTACGTTTGTTTTCACCAGTTTTCAATATTACTTCCGTTTTTTTTTTTTTCAAAAGCATGGATACTTTTATATTTTTGTTCTATTATGCCTTTTCTATGGTTGACTCTAAATCAGTTACCTCATATACTTAGCCGTCATGTGTGAAGTTTTAAATCGACGTTTGTTTTACATAAATTCTATCTCTGTTTTTTGTCTTATCACAGCAGATAGAGCTTGTTAAGTTGGCAGGATATTGAAATTATAATGTAAATGTAATAATACAACAGTTTTGTATTTGCGAGCGTCAAACAGATCATTTATGCCATAGTCATTCTGTATTGTTTTAAACGTCTTACTCGGCGGGGGTGGGTGGGGAGCAATAACTTGCTATTGGGAGAAAATATTATTCCTTCTTTGGTAATTTGAACTTAAAGACGTTATTTAAAAGATACAATAATGCAAGGAGTTAATTTTCCTCAAAATCTACGCTGTACGGCATTGATGTAAAATGAAAATTAAAAACTAAATCTAATCCTTACAGACAACTGACTGCTTAGTTCTTGTTTTACTATCTCTTTAATGCAAAGTTACAATTGGAACTATCATCTTCACCACAAATGACAGGCTATAATAACAATTTCAACAATATTCCAGGAATCCCTGATCTGTAATGTTTACAGATGACCAATAATGCAGTTTTTCATATTGTAGAATTCCAAAATTAGTTTATGTCCATCTCTAAGGATCTTCCGTATTTCTCCACCATCTGTACTCCAATTATGTTCTTTAATCTTAAACATCTGAATTTTAGAGGGTGTGTAATGTGAAAGAGTAGCATTTTCCTCTTCAAATTCCTTACAAAGTTCAAAACCATTTCATGCTGGTAAGATCTAAATCGGGTGGCCCCTCTCCTGCTGGGTGGGGTCATATGAATGCACATTATGTGGCTTTCAACACTTTAATAAACAGTATTCTTCATACAGCTGTTACATATAGCGGATAATTTGTTACCTTTGCTCACCATTGGCATGTCAATGCAAGGAAGGAGAAATGAAATTATCTGCACTCTTTGCTTGCAAATCATATTCCCAATTGGGAATTGAGTCTACAGTTAAACAAAATACAGATTTAACGAGGAAAAATGCTGTCTTTATTTAAAGTATTGCTGTTTGTGTCTTCTTTTCAAGAAACATTTTTCCTTGGATGAAGTAACAGATTTGAAAAAGAAAACTTTGTCTGGCCATAAATTGCTTTATTTTTGTCTGCAAAATTATATTCACATAGAATCACTTAGATTTAACGATTGGGCCAAGATACATCAATATTGCATCAATATGGCATCAGTTTCTTATAAATGATTTCGAGATAGATCATGCTGACAAATCATTTCGACATAACCTTTCTTCTGAAGAGAAAGGATCTTTCTTACGTTGATATGAAATATTATCAGGTAAATTAATATTATCAGGTTAATTACACTCACCGACGTAGATACACCTATTGCAGTGCCTTTTTCCAGTCGATGAGCCAATTTTTCACAAAATCATTAGTTAAAACGACTGACGATATAATAGTAACGTTCTTATTGACACTTAGAACTAGAAATGGAAGACTTCAACCATGGGTAATACTTTTCGTTGGACTGTATACTGACAGTTGTACATCAGTGCAATTGGCATGGCATCAATGAGTGACTAAACGCAATCGTAACTTTGATATGCAAATAAAAATAACGTGTATCTTATTTAGCTGCAAACAAAGTACATTTCGTTTTGTGAATTATTATTAAGATGCGTGAACATATATGTAGAAGACTTTGATTTGTAATGATATATAGCTAACATAGTTCTTCAGTTAATTTAGAATAGAAGAGAAAAAAAAACAATTGCCTAGCCTTTGTGTTTGGTGGTTCTCTTAGCGGTCAACGCAAGTCTTTATGTAACTTTTCTCGACAATACTGACAATGTCCTCGCTATTCGTCATTTAGTCTGTAAATTTTTTAATTAATTTCTCTTTGCCTTTTGTCAAAACTGAGAGAATGTGTGCATGTCCAATGTATTTTAAATGGCAGCACGTGAATTCATTCTTCGAAGAGTGTTATATGTTTAAAGATTTGATAATCCAAATAAGGTACATTTATTTCCTTTTCCGCTCTAAGAATTCATAATTGTCTTACGTATTTACGCCATAATATGCTCACACAGTCTACTGACCTCAGCAACGAATGTTCTTTGACAGCTGGATGGTCGGATGTACAAATAACTTCCCGTAGTCCTTCGTCTATTGACCAGGATGTTACTTCCTGTATAGGAAATAGCCGCTATATCCGATTCATCCATATGCGTGCCATAATAGTGCCTGCCAGTTTGAACACTATGCAGGATACGGCCATGGATTACTGGCGATGAGATTCAAACTTCTTTTGTGACAACCTTTGATATAATAAATAATGCAACAATCCAAGATGTTACTTGACAGAGCGATGTCAACCCTGGCTAGATTCCTCTAGAAGTCACAAGTTTCCCCCAATTACAAAAACCTCTATACAACTACTGTTTTAAACTAGTACGTCCAACGTGTCAATTCTATAAATAATTTTACTCTCATTAATACAAGACCACACAACTTCCCAATTCTCTATCAGCCGCACAACTGAATAGTTTCGCCTTATTAACTTTCCGTAAAGTACCGTCAGTTTTAGTGCCGTAAAACTATACTACTCAATCATCTAATACAGAAAACTATTTTTACTACGCCACTTCAGACCAGAAAAATTAAGCCACATTTCACCTGTACCTTTGCATAACATTTGCTAGCATGACAACACTAAACGGTGCCTTCCGAGGAAAGATCATTCCCTTCTCTCGTTTATTCCATTGTGTAATTTACCAGTCTCCAATAATAAATACTGCACCTGGAGTCATGCAATCAATGTACACAACAATATTTTAATAGGGACTATTGAACGCCAGGGATACTCGTGCGTCTCTGACCTGAATTCATTAAAAGTAACCATGGCATCATGGAAACTCACAAACACTCTTCACTCCTTGATGTTTGCTCATAGTAATTGGCTAATTATTTCGGTCTGAGGAATATTTCTTCAGGACCGACTTCCTATAATAAAACAAGTAATCAAAAACATCTATGAAATCCTTAAAACGGAGCGCTATTAACAAATGCGCACACTCCGAATTTATTACAATACCATCTCATTAGAATAATTCTACAACACATTTAAAATTCACATATTTCATATTTGAGATAATACTATTGCTTAATATTATACTCTGCGGTTGTGATATTCTTTTCCTCCCTATTCCAACACCATTCTTATAAGTATTGATCATATAACCTATTACCGCAAGGAACAAATTGCCAAACTTCGCTGACCGAGAAGTTAACTCGTATCCCTTAACTAAAGGCTAGAGTTTCACCAAACCTTTGGGTTCATCAATGTATGTTTTCATTCATTCAAAGAACGCCGTTCTGTTTATTCCATTTCAACCGTGTCGTCTCAAACACATACCATCAACACCTATGCGACTGGATTATATAAGACGGAAGATCCTAAAAATGTCGTTCACGTGGAACTAATTAGTCATTCATGTCTGTAGAATACTGATTTGCTCATTTAGTTCAGACGTTGGTCACGTTCAAAACACTTTAATCCTAACCCTGCCACAAGAAGCAGAAGGGTCAATGCAATGATATGTTCCTTAGTCGCTAATGAGCTCAACCGGTTTTGTGTCCGCACATGATTGTTGTCGTTGCTGTCTCGATCGCTAATATACATAATGACTTTTAGTTATAACAAGCTGTCATGTCAGACATATCCTCCATCTTATTTGCATCTAAGGGCTGCATCTGGCAGTAGAGACTGTATATTATAAAACATCACAAATAGATAGATTACATCCATATCACCCTTATCGTGTTCTTTGTAGGCAGATTTGCTCTAAGAAAGGAGGGCATTTAAAATGATGCTTTTTCACTCTCGATGAGAAAATACGTTTCCTTTACAGCTACACAGACTTTAGAAACATCTTACTAAATAGAATCATTCTCCATCAATCTGTGCAGATGGAGGTCATTTTACCGATAAATTGAATGACAGACGCATGGACATATAAGATAAGATAAGAAGATAAGAATTCTTTATTTCAGACTGCATAGTCCATACATCTAAATTAAAATACGGATACAGCGTAAAACATTGTAAACATAAAAGAATATATATGTACAAGTATTCAGATACTTTTACAAATAAATAGACTAGTGGAAGAAAGAACTTGATTGTTGACAAAAAGTTCTCAAAAGGGCGGATATAATACGTTTTTGTAGGGACTGACAGAGACACAAGCCACAACTGATACGTCGGAGAGCCAAAGGATTATTTGATCCACAACATAGAGTAATTTTACTTGTAGAAATAGTTCTGCTATTGCAATGTTGTTTATACTTGTATTAAAGAACGAAACAAAATAGTAAGTTGCCTAATGCTCTAATCTCTTAATTTCTTGATGGTTTCGTGTACTGTAGTATAAATTGCTTATTGTGAAATACTATAACTTGTTCCAACATAATTAAAATAGTTGGTTGGAATTTGAATGTTTTATAAAAAAGCAGTATTGGTAAAAACATTATATGTCGTAACTTTAAAAAATATTAGAAATATATGAAACACACGGTGTTTCAATCACAAACACGAACACATTTAATCTTTCATTTTCGGAAGTGGTTGCAGTGGGAATGTACGTGAGGAGGACATAATCATTTGCTTTGAAAGTCATTGTTGTAATATGGGATATGGGATAGTGTAATGTGACTAACTTCGTTTTTCAATAATTCGTCAAGTTTCAATTTGCTTGTCCCTCTGACCCTGACATTTGACTTTTTAACGTCCTGATCATACAATGCCTATCCTGTATCAAATGAAAAGGCTCTTGCAAAGCTGGGTGACAGACTGAACAACTCGAATTGTTAGTGCATAAAAGGGATAAGGAACAGACGGACGATCGGACGGACATATGTAACAAGATACACTATATTATGATTGATGTATGAAACATTACATAATAAACCTTATTTCAAGACAGCGGTTATCTAAAAATTGGCATGTAGGTGAGGCTATCGTCATCTTCGTGTTATAGAATGCGACTGACCATCCTATTTCCTTACCTGTTTTAATTTCAGAAAACCAGAACGATATTGACTTATCTCTAGTCATGTGCCATATGTATAAAAGTTCAGAAACTCGAATACTTGGCACTATTCATCATAGAGGCGATGAATAGCTCAGTGATGATATGGATAATTCTGGTAGTGTGTTTTTACTTTTGTAGGACTGGTAAGAAAAACATGCATCTATGCTACAATTCAAAAATATATAAATAGTCATTTCATATATAAATTCTGTTGAATTATTGCGTATTAAAATTTTTATTTCTGCTCATGTAAATTGCATCAAATATAGCATTTGCTCACTTAAATGATTGAATACCAATTCGTTATGACCTATGAACTGGTGCCAGATTTACATTTGTCCTTCTGTAAGACAATTTTCTTGATGGATTGGTGAAGCTTCCCATTTCCATCATAATTTGATCGGCACACGATCAAAGCTGGTGAAGCTTAAAAATATCTATTAAGAAAGAAAAATAAATAAATAGACTATTTTGTCATTATTATTTAACCTGTTGCACGTTCCTTAGCTCGTCTGTTAAAAAAATTCATGGATGAGTCTAAGCAGTCCTAACTTAGTTTCTAATATAATAATATGCAAAATATCAACCATTAAAGACTACATCCTGTCTAAGTATAATCTTGCATTTTAACTTTGTCATCGGCAAACGTGGATGGCGCGTCTGGTATATATTTTGCCAGATCATACGGCAACCACATGGTTCTACAAGGAGCCCCACATAGAGCTGTGCTGTGGGGTTTTGCCCACAAGATTGGGGATAACGTCCACGTGAGTCTTAACAACAATGAGGTAACCACAACAACCGTTACCGCAAACCCACATGGCGGCTCGTTGGGAATATGGAAGGTCAAACTTCCAGCTCAGAAAAGTAAGGGACCGTTCGTTATCCATGTATCTTCAAGCGAAGGATCAGCATCGCTTACTGATGTCCTTTTTGGCGACGTGTGGCTCTGTTCTTGCCAGAGCAACATGGAATTCACAGTGAGCCAAGTAAGTCAAACCAAACATAAATTTATAGACTAGGCTCAGAATTCCACGTGTTATATAAGTTATTTCCTAAAGCACAAATTATACTGAACAACTGGGCCTTTGCTAGAGATTTTATTATTTGAGACTGGAAATAAATCCATTATGCTATATATTGTATATTCTTTATTGTCTTCACCCTAAATGCATCACATTTGTTGCAATCTAATTAAAACTCAAATGGATTACGTGTTTTTATCATCTTTAGTGTTTATTAAAGATAATGCTGAAGATGTCATTAAAGGTGAAGAAAGATGAATTAAGAGCGATCAGTCTTAAGATAGAGGATGATAACAGAGAAACTAACACATTTAAAGAAACTTGAATGAACACAACTTTTTGTACCTGTATAAATTGTAAATGTCCGTTATTCTCGAGATCTGTTTGGAGTTTGAAAATTCTGGACAGATTATAATTGGGTGTTTTTCCCTATATATTACATCTATAATCTATCAATGATAGTAAATATCCCGGAAACCAAAGTTGAGGCGAGTTTCAATCCTACACTAAGTGTTGATTAAGTGCAAATTACTGCTGAGGCGTTGATGAAGTGCAAATTACAGAAGAGGCGTTGATCAATGTAAATACCAAAAAAGTTTTTAATGATTGAATTAGAAGTAAATCCATGTTAGCGGATAGTCCCTGTCTTTTTCTTATTTGTACACATCTTTGTATGCATTACTATGCACTTTGATTTGTTTACACCAATTCGATTCAATTTTTGCAGGGTGGAGGTGAAGTTTATTGTCAGTGCATTTGTCTGAAACTTGATTGTAATTTATGGAGAATCTGCCAATGATGCTTGCTGACGTGTTTCTCATTAGGTTTTAAAACTAATATTACAGATATATATCGATATTTAGATTGGCCTTTGTTTCTATTTCCCATCTGAATCGTGAATATTTTAGCTTATTTCAATTTAGAAAATTTAAATGTGATACTACAATTAATTGCTTCTAAAATTACTCAGAGGCTGACAAAGCAGACATTTTAGGAATTTTAGGGTGAATTCCATCTAAACTCGTTGAATTCGTTGGTGTACAGTTTAGTTATAATATCAGTAGTTAGTAAAATTAGGAGATAAAAGAATTAACATTATTTGATACCATTTCATTCATTAATGCAATTTGTTTATAAGTAAACGGACATTATTCGTTCCAAGTAGGCACCGAATTCGTGCTGCTAGAAACTGCGTTTAACGCCCAGCTCCCATGCACCAGAACCCAAATCCACTTGTTCGTTTATTAGTCGTTCACAAAGGAAGTACTGGAATTCACATTTTGAGCATTGACTCTATAGTTAAATTCAGCCTTCAAACGGACACAGTCTTTTACAACTTTTTTTTTCTGATAGGTTTTATTTATATTAATGTTAAAAGAATTGATGTTCACACTTGAATGAAGATTTGTATTTGTTAGATTTTCAATCACACTGAAGAGTTGAATGAGGCTGCGAAATATGCAGATATTCGAATATTCCATGCAGCACACGATACGTCCAATACATCGTTCACAGACTTATCACATGTTTCTCAGTGGAACTTGCCAACCGCAAGTAAGAAAAAGTTGTTTTATTGTTTTGCACTTTTTACACTCTTGGTCACTTTATTTGACCCGACCTAACTCATGCTTTAACGTAGATAACAACAGATGCAAGATGAAATATTTTGGAGTATTAATCCACTACTGTATAATAGAAGGACATATACTAATTCATTTATTGACTATTTGTACCAAGCTTTTTCATTACTCGTCCAACTCACATCCGATAACGATGGGTATTACTATATAAACTTGTGAAGCTGACTGGAGCTCGACATATATAGGAACTACGAAATTTTAAAATAAAATAATTTGTTTTTTGCTATCACTATTTTTATAACTTACACTTTACATCTTGTTTTAAAACAGTGAGAATCTGTTCTGAAGTAGTAAAAATGTGTATGTTGTAGATTAATGCGTGCAATGGCTAAAACAGGCACTGCAATGCCATCCACATTATGACAGCTTGACCCCCAGTAGCAGTCTGTCAAATTTTGCATGTGTGCTGTCAAATATACTGAATGTATGTCTGCATAATGAACAACAACCATAGAAAAAATAACAAAGTTATCCTAACGAATAATACCAAAATCAATCTGACTCATAATTTCCTGGGTTTTTCAAAATTAAAAAAAAACTCAATTTCATAGTAAGTAAAGGTCGACAAATGACCTTTGAATATTTGCATTTATCAATCTTCCGAAAATGCAATACAATATTATAAGCATATATCTAAATGTTGAAGAAGATGACAACAGGGTGCTATGTATATTTAATTTAAATGTTTGTCTGTTAGTTTTAAATTGTATTATTTCATTAAATGTTTTTGTTATGTAATTTTGTTTGCTGAATTTAACCATGTCCAAAACAGTTAATTTCTGCTTAACCTGATTGACTTTTTTATTTTTATTTCCATTTATGTAAACAAATATAATAGCTTTATTATTCTCTATGTGTATGAGATTATTATCAGGATTATTATTCGGGGTAAACATGACGGCGTAAATATGTTGATCAGGGTCAGGGTTTACGAGATTCCTAAGTGAATTTTAATAATATATTGTGTTGCAAAAAAACAATGCTCATTAGATCAATCTATAAAGTTTTTTTCCGTTAGGCAATGGTTGTTTCTCGAAAATGCCAATTGTGACCTAAGGTCAAACAGAACTATATTATCTTGTGACTGTGAGTATTTTACCAGTCGTGGTTTAACATCTAACACCTTCAAGCTATACTATGTTGTGACCAGTCTAGGCTGAATTTTATTTTATTCAAATTATTTAATTCAAATGATTATTTTCTCTGGAAATACAAAAGTTCTCTGACAAAATTCTTGGATAAACATATTCACTGGAATTTATACTGAATTCAACCCTGGAATAATGTTCCTGTGATTCAAAAAGAGACTGTTGACACATCAACACTTCGTACACCAGAACAGACACGTCATCGCCTTAAATTTTTTATCTCATCGGGACTTGAATTTTGTTCAGGACTTTTCTTACTAGGACTTGTGTCTTTAATTCTTTGATTATTTTTTAATTTAATTTGCAATACCGTAAGTTCTTTTCTTCTCATTTTTCACTTTGCATTCTAGAGAAATAAATTATTTGATAAATTTTATAAAGCTTGTTGTCTTTACTCTGTAATTTTCTTATATTAAGAACATAGACTCACAAACATAATAATTTTTCAGCAAGCATCATACTAAAGATCCAGTTCTTTTCTTGTCTGTCTCATATCTATATGATGCAAATGTAAACTTAATGAATCATTATATGAATCCCTTTTTCTAAATTCAGGAACTCTTGGTAGTTTTTCCTCTGTGTGTTGGTTGTACGGCAAGAACCTGTACCCACACATACAAAAACCTATCGGACTGATCGAATCATCATGGGGCGGAACAATAATAGAAGCTTGGTCTTCACATGACGCTCTGGCTAAATGTTCCGCTACTGGACAGAGAGTCAACAGGTACAAAAAAGGTTTACCATGTGAATAAAATGTACTTCTCGGTGCATCTTCGTTCTTTATAATTGATGAGGTTGGGATGTTCGACTTGACAGAATATTAAATAATAAGCTGGTTGATAGTCTTGGTTTTGTTGTTCCCTTTTCATTCATATGTTACAATGCTATATTTTCCCAGGGCAAATCCTAATGTACCAAGTGTGTTGTGGAATGCGATGGTCAACCCTTTCTTACCGATGACTATTTATGGGGCAATATGGTACCAAGGTAATGTAGGAAATTCCATAAAATTAAGTTGATGAATTTAGATTTATATGATTAATATTTGGTAGTGAAAAATAGCATAACGTACGTCTAACGAAATAGTACCCTTTTGTTAAATTATGAATAAACAATAAAGTCATTTTTTTAACTTTGCGTGTATCATTGTTGATTGGTGAAATAAAGAACCTTTGCATCGGTCTGTTGTGGAACACGATAAGGGTAGCACGATACAATGTTAAAAGTTCGGCAAGATATTACTTTAGACAACAGAAATATATATATATATATATATATATATATATATATATATATATATATATATATATATATATATATATATATATATATATATATATATACTGAAAATTTAGAATAATTTATCATCTCAGCAAATGGCTCTTGGATGTGAATTCTTTGATTTTGTTATACATGCATATACACAAGGATTTTATACCAACAATCGTATTTCAATATTACCAATTTTTGATCTTCTCTAAATGTCACGTCTATCACACTTCAGTTCCAAGCGTGCATTCAAATTAGGTCTCATTTGTGTTGCAATAGTTATAGAACTAATACAATATAGACTGGATCTTATAATTTGGACATGAAGTATTAACTTAAGAAATAAATCAAAGAAATACATTTTGCAAATTCAAATATTTCAGTCGATATGAGCTGCTAATTCATTCATTGTATTGTGTTCAATAATTCTTTAAAGAAAATAATTCGCTACCAACACTAATGCCTTTTTTATTTTTTTAATGAATAATCTTACATCGAATGACATAAACACGCAGCAATATAATATTCTTTCTCGATATTGAATACTTAGAATTTATTCTTTCTCGATATTGATTACTTAAAACTAAGATGCTTTGGCGTACGAGTTACATGGTGCAATTTAATAATAGTAAAACAGTGTTCCGTTATCTTGATTATCGAGGGCAAAGACTTCTACACACCCTCACCATGATGTTTTCCACATTGAGGAAGTTGTAAACGTGTGTGCCTGATAGCGTAAGATATTTTGCAAATAACCTCTGGCACGGGAGGCTCTTTGTATCATTTGCATGTGTTATGTGAGTACAAAATTAATGCTGGATAGAACACTTTGCCCTAGATCAGTAACCCAAATATATTTTAGCATACTACCTCTTCTAACCGATAGATTACGAAATAAAATCAGTAATAACTATAGTTTAGAATCCTAAAACCATGTGGGAAAGTTTCTTATGCTCAAGTAAACAGTTTCTTGAATTTTATTGCTCGTAAATTATCGTTAGTAATGATCCAATTCTGCATCTGTGCTCCGGGTCGCCGGTGGTTTTCCATTTCCTTCAGCACAGCGTTGATCTCACCATTAGTAATAGTGTTATTTTCGGTGGCCATTTAGCACAGCTTGGTAATTTAATAAGAACTGCTTTGTGCCGCTGAGACGTTCTGAATTTGCATGTATTAGTGAATGAAGCGTAAAAGAAAACATTTTCCAAGCACCACATGTTACAATTGTTATAACCCCGACAAGATATTGTACTGAAGCACCTATTGTAGTTGCCATGGTCACAATTCCAGAAACACATGTAGCGTTTACGAACACACACACGCGTTTGTATTTAGCCAGTTGCTCGGTTGTCATGGTGATTTCGTCTCGCAGCCATCCACTTCGATTGTTTTGAACTGCGGCCACTTTCAGGGTCTGCCATAGATCTTATATTAATAATGTCATAGTGGAGACTAAATGATCAATAGGTTGCCCTTGTTTGGCTGCAGTACGCAGTTGCAGCAAAGTACTTTGTACACATATATATCCGTCATACAATTATAGAAAATATCTTTCGGGAGAATATATTTCTCCAGCAATCGTGCGTTCGATCGGCTGACACAGCTTTTGTATTTTATAAAAAACCGAATGCATCCGCTTGATGTCTTTGTCGATTGTTGCCGTCCCTAAAATGTTAAGATGATAAAAATGCTCTTGATGAATAACAATTAAAATCTTTCTCTTCTTAACTGAATTAATGCTGGTTTAACATATTGATGGGGAACGTAACCGAGGTTTATGTGGCATAAATTTCACTCTATCTTTGAAGAAACAATCTTTTCCTTATTTCAGGCCTGACAGTTTACACTTTTGATAGCCTTTTCCTTGTGCCAATGCTAAGACTGCATCCTTGTCTCGAGTTGGTAATTGTACGTCATGTTAGGCCCAACCGTTGATTTTTATTTTTACCGTTAGCAACATCATTTTTCAGCCTGTAAGGGTGTTTGTTGAAACCACATTGAAGATGATATTCATTGACAACAATCAAAAGTCGCCATTGTTGTTAGCGTCACGTTTTATGCAAGTCCACTACCCCATTGGCAAATTCTGCCTAATCACCGCAGTCAGAATCCATTACTTACACATAATGATAAATCTAATCTTAAACACAGAGACAGTCAAGCATCTCTCCGGACTAACGTTGTGCACTTCTAACTGAATTTCGTATTCGGCGAGAACTTTTTACTGATACTGGATATGTTAAAGATGTTTTAACATCTTCATCTCTGATAGCATGTATCATATTTGATTCATCGAAATCGACATTATAGGTCCCCCAAAGATTATCGAAAAATATAAAATGTGTTGCGCCCTGGATGGATATTATTTACATTGAAACCAATATTGATAGAATCACATATCCTGCCACTAATCAAGATTTAATATATATATTGGGGTTCAGCACAACTAATTCCTCGATATGTTTAACACTTGTCTTTTAATTTATCAGCAACCTTTACATCATCCTTGCAAAACAGTAGAATTTTTTTTGAAAACTTGCTGGTCTCCAGTCGTTTACTGGCAACGTCTCACCCATATTCCAGTAGATATCATTGGTAGTTAAATGCATTTGCAAGGAACCCGTATCAGTTTAAAGGATTTTAGCTATTTAGCATTTCTACCGCTTTATCACGAAATAGAATCGTAAGTCAGTAGTTTTAACAATTGTAATACATATACCCATTTATTACCTTCGTCAAAATTAGTCAGCAGTCATATATTTTCTGATTCTTCGAAGTTTATCTTTCTTGTTCTCATGGACAAAGTCGACGTGAATTCATTTCTAAAGATTCCTCATCACCTCACCAAACAAAGGCGTTATTCATTAGTTTAAAAAATCCTCTTTAAACGCGACATCTGCATCGGTACAGTGGTTTGTGCTCATTATAATGTATAACGCTATCCAATCGCATTGGTAAAACTGTAATACCCGTTGACCGTATCATGTAAGGATATCCATTCGCAAATACAGCTTAAGATTTCATATGCGTACTACGTAATTGTTATTGTTCTCAGAGTTGGAACCAACTTTGAGCATTCTGTAAACTTGTGTCCGATAAAATATATCCTCTTCCACTAGTGGAGGGACACCCAATCCTGCGGAACAACTGCGCTTCAAAGACCACCAGATAAACATTATGGATGCGATCATTTTCATCCGGGTCTTCCAGGGCAAGTTCATAAAAATATCCATTTTCATTGTTGCTGACAAATATTTGCACGTTTATATTCAAGATATCTACTAAATGAAACCCACCAACAGCCATGAACATCATTAATAATCCATTCAGGTTATTAGTTAAGAGGTATATGATGTAACTTCTATAAGACTCTTATTCGTTCCGTCCACGATTGGGTTGTAGTGGTCAATGCCAGATAGCAGTTTTAACCCCGCCTTTGTTTTGATATTACCTGATTCCAAGCAATTTCAGGTAATGAAACAAAATGTGACAGGCATAAATTATAGCCCTGTATGGCATTATAAAGGAATTTTTCAAATTAGACGGAGAAGAAAAGCTGATCAGTTTTCACAAAGTGACAGTAGAACTAACGTTTAAGACTGTATCTCAAGCTATAATTTGTTTGCAATAAAATCGTTTTTTGCGGAAACTTTCTTGCTTGACAGAGACGAGTAAAAGGCGCTGAGGACGTTAAATGTTTTCACCAAGATTTCCCATTAGTTATGAACATCGGATTGTCAGGGTTAGCGATGACATTTCGACTTGTGATTTTGAAGTGATCGTTTCATTCCCTGCAATCTTACTAACTTTCTTGTCTAGACTGGCACTCTGAAACTGCCCAGAATTAAAGAAATTTAGTCTAAATATAGACTATATAATTGTTGATATAATTTTCCATAATATTCGGTATACCATTTATTGCCGCTTTGATGCTGTGGTAACTCATTGCATCATCAAATACACATCGAACCCAATCAGATTATGAAGGACAACCCAAATTCAACCGCTCTCTTTTATAAATCAGTGATGTGACAATGAGTACGAATGATGGATTCAATCTAGAAGGGATCATTACAGATGAAAAAAGTGGCAGCGGAAATTGTGCATGTTGGTCTTAAACGTGTCCACGAGCAAGAAGATCTGTTGTAAGATCCATTTCGTTGTAACCTCGAGCGATTTAAGAAACACCGAGTTCTATTCAAGATTCAGCATTGGTGTACTCAGTCACTCCGCATTTGACAAAGTGTAACAAAATTCGAATGCCCATTGCTCGACTAGTTGCGTCGATTTTGTTAGAACCTCAGGAGCGTCCAAAGAAATATTAGGACCCTTGCACCTCTGTTAATTTCAGAATATTTTTGCCGGTAGATGGTAGTGTGAAAAACGTTTGAACTATCATGCGCATGCGTTAACGAAATCATTAATGGAGATTTTAATGGGAGGTGTAAAAGGCTATGATGAAGATAAGAAACAGAAATAAAACAAACAAATGCAAATCATCTTTTTAATTAATACTTGTCTGACGCATGAAGCACACTTTGGCACTTGATAAGATGATTGTAATTCATACCGGAAAAATAGATTCATATATTCTACTGCCTAAAATGTTGGTGTTAAATGCCCGTGTAAAATAACGGATTTATCCATACCCTAAGTATCTATTCTCTATTTACAGGAGAGTCCAATGCCGGAAATGCTGCTAAGTACGCATGTCAATTTCCAGCGATGATAACCGACTAGCGGCAGAAATTCAACAATGCATCGAACGGAGAGACAAATAATACGTTCCCGTTTGGTTTCGTTGAGATAACATACCGGTATTTCTGCCTACAGCGGCGATAACCTGCAGGAGAAATGAATTGTTATTTTCCTTAAAAAGACGTTTCAGAGTGAAATTTGTAAAAGAAATAAGAAAGAAAGAAAAGTACTTGAGTTTTATTATGTCGATAATGTTCATAATTTTCGACAAAATTATTAGAGTGGCACACCAGCAGTCAAATCACAAGCTACTTGATGCAAATTGAATTAAGAACAAAACAAATAACAACAACAAAATCAAATGCTGTGTTGTTCGTTTTCTCATGAGATTATATATCATATTCAATTGAAAACAAAGTTCGGATGTTAAGTTTCTTCCCTTGCCTGCATTGGCGAGACATTTATATAACTCAGCAACGGAAAAGATTGTGTTCAAATGTTTCGGAAACAATCCTAGCCCTAAACCTTCACACAAGTAAGCATCTTTGGACGCCTCTATTCCATTCTCATAAAAGCTCCACTGTTCACCTTTATCCAAGTTGCATGGAAGCATGTTTGAACGCCTTTATACCATCAGCATCGTGTTTGGACGCATCTGCACCATCATCATTTTGACTTGGATTTTAGATACAACTGTCATTCGGGTTTCGGATCATTAAGACTTATAACGTGGTTGCTTTAACAATTTATTCTGCCATTTATTATAACCTGTCGGATTCGCTACTTTGCAAAGTGGAGGCCGCGGATTTATTCAATAATTTTTTTTGAGTTTGGATGATTAGAAGTATAACTATGAAAGCTTCGGTAAGTTCGATATAGGCTCGATGTTGATGTCGGCAACTATGAGTTTTTGTAATGTATCATATTCATATGATATTGTGATGCAAACAAAGCCATTGAACCGCTAGATTACGAGGTTGAAAAATTTCATCGACAGTTGGTCACAAAGCTCATTGGCTTTGGAGTGAATGTGTTATTTCAAGATTATAAAGCATATGAAAAGTTAATCCGTGAAAAATAATTATACAGCTATAAAGATCAGATATTACTCTAAAATCTTTATGTAGATAATGGATATTTACCAAAACAGTAAATTGTCTAAACTAATGTTGAACTTAGCAAATAAAGCAGTGGCATATCTTTAACAGGCAGGCATATGCGTATCGAGTCAAGTTGATAACAGATGTGCTATTCATAAAATACTTCACTGAGCGACTTTCATACATGCATATCAATTCCAATCGAAGCAATATGTTCTGACCAGGCAAAGGACTACCTTATATTAGACTCAATGGCAAGGTTAAGTTAACTGCAGGATATAGGTTACGTTTGCCTAAAGTTTTATTATGTCATCAAACACACTGCGAAAAATAACTATTACACTTAAATTGTAGAATCAGTAAAGATTTAAAAAACATCATTGTAGCTGTATTATCGATTGAATCCTCTTACACAAAATCATTTTATAGTCTTTGTTATGATTTCAGTAAAATTGGAATTTATTGTCACTATTTGTGCTAATTAATGTTTTACAATTATTGCGAATCTTGGCTAAAATCTTCCAGAATCGACCTTTTCATTTTGTAAATAAAAGATTGTACCTTTTATGGAAAAATATGGTAATAGGGCAAAATTCTTTATGATCTAGATTTCATTGATAATTAAAAAGGAAACATTCAAACAATAATTATTCATCTTTACAATTAAGAATTATGATTTTGAAATAAATTTAAAATTGAGAAAACGTAACAGTAACGTGGATTAATTGTTCCTTCTTATTACAACTTTTGATTAACTCAAGTTACCTTTATAGAAATAGTGTTATACTAATGTCTATTTCACCTGGTTTACAGTTAGCAGGATATAATAGGGATCCCAGCAGAATAGGAGGGTTTACAGACTTAAGGTGGGCACAGACTGCCAACTACGGATTTGTTCCAAATGCTCGACTTCAGAACGTCTTCATGTCTGTGGCAATGGACCTTCCGGATTTCAATTCGACATATGGAGCGTTCGTAAACCAATTTGGTTATTATTACGATTCCATGGTCGTAAACTAAGTAACAGAAAAGTACCAAAACCAACATGTTAAATTCAACAAATATTTTATTTCCCATGAATGCTAAGTGAAAATTTAAAAGAACTTACATTATTGTGAAATAATTCCGAGGTAGTTCAAAACTTTGAATACCAGTTCCAATGGCAAAAGTAGTAATTGAATTCTCGTAGTGTTTGAAATAAGATTATACACTGAATGTGTTGTTTTACCTTAGTGGACTGTGACGTGGAGATGTGCTAACAGTCCTTTCCTGAATCACAATAACATAATGCAAGTTGTCTTCGTTTTAATTCACTATAATTGCAAGTTAATATTTTTGTCCAGCGATATTATTGAAGAGCGCTTTATATTTCCAGCAATTCCACTCAAATCAAATACGGAACATTAAGAATTATTCTGATAAAGATATTAAAGAAAGTGAGTAATTTCTCAAATAGTCAAGATTATAAACCGGTATACTAGTCCTAAGTCACGCTTACTTTTCTCTGGAAATGCTCTATCAATTAATGGAATTTTCATTTATAGAATATCCTATGTTGTTAACATAGGATATATCTGTTATTAAATGTGTAATAAAAACATGGGAAACATCAGGTACAACAGGTCTATCCATGACAAACAACATGGTCAGAGACCCCAAAATAAAAACATTTTTTACTTCCCCCGATAATGATCCTGATATTTTGCCCTGCGTATAGAGACATTTTAAATATGCATTATTTGTTTAGCAAATAAAAGTTATTGATGATTTGTACAATGATCTTCATTTTGGACAACGTCAGTACAATACAATTATACATAACAAATAATCATGGCGAAGAAAAATAACAAATACTACAAATTAGATATAAATAACATAGTTTTCGAAATCATGATTTTTAATGAAAGTAGTAAAGTAGAAAAGTTTCTTCTTTGTTTCTTAGGACTTAAACAAGTATACAAACTTTTAAGGAAAGGTTCTCGTTATAATGTATCGGGTTGAGTATTTAAATTTTAGAGTATCTACTCAAACGTAAGAGTTTTGTTGTTAAACTTATATTTTGGAGTATTTGCCATACAATTTCTTATGTGGGTACTTTAGAGATTTCGGATAGTTTTTTCACTGTTTCCTAGAGAGTTTGGTTGTAAACAGCGAGAGTTGAATGACAAATTATGAATTTCTGTTTGGGAAATGATGTGGCTACATAATCCATAGGGTTCATACTTTTGCCAGATATCGTGCAGCTTATTACAGCAGCAACACTTGACTCAAATAAAGTTTCTACTTAGACCGTTTCATAGAATCTTCATAGACAATGTAATAGATGCTCATATTGGATAATACTTACAATGAAGAGCTTCGTGCTATCATCAAATGAATACTAGATAATTTGCATGTTGTGGTTCAGGATTCATCCCCGTGACAAGGAAGATGAAGCCAGTCGACTGGTACTTGCAGCAAGGGCAGTGGCATATGGAGAAAAGGGTTTAGACTTCCAGGGCCCGTATCCCTCTACTTTCAATGTCCATGGGTCATCTCTGACAATTGAATTCAGCCAAGGAAAGAGTCCAATTCAAGTTAGGAGCAACTCAGGATTTGAGGTATCATTTGCTCCCACGAAGAAATGATTCTCTAACTATAGTAAAGAAAGATTGGAGAGCAAATTGTCGTCGGAAAGATATTCTAGTTTAAAAATTACGAGGAAGGCAGCAATTGTCATACCTGAATATAAGTTTCTTAAATTATCTGTTTGCTGTCCTCTTAAATTATTTACAGGGATTTCGTTTGTCCATTTTATGTTTTTATTCCCTCATTTTTAGAGGGCAAGGATTAATATTTAAATTAAGTATATTGGAGAAGACATTGAAAATTTTGCTTTTTTGTGATTTCTAGCACAGAAATTAATATAAGGTGAAACCGACATAGTTCTTTGTGAGACTATCGAATGAAATTTACAGAAGAAAACAAATCAACCTTACTTTTGGCAAGCATGCTATACTCATCGAGAATATAACTTTCCTAGTGAATGTTAATTACATAATTTCCACTTTGGGCAGATTTCCTTCTGATGAAATAAATAATTTCATAGTAAATGTACTTTCATATTTTGACTACAGAGCTCCTAAAGAAAAATATTTAAATAACAAGCACTTTGAGATTAACAGTTTTGTGCAGGGTACAAAACATAAAATGAGTTGGTTAATTCTTCAGGATTTTAAAACTTTTTTGACCAATATAGAGGTTAGCATTGTTCTGCTAAGAGAATAATGTTTTGTGACAGTTGTTTTGCTGGAAATTATTGTCTACAGAATGGTCATGAATTATTATATAACCTTGAAGTAGCGCGCTCTTTTTCTTAAATAAAATATACAAGCTGTCATGACAAAATATGCATTGCCTATATTTCTATTATTGAAAATAACATTCCTAAAAGTGAACAAAACCTCTTAGATTATGCAAAGAAAATTGGAAATGTTGATGTAATGGTGGATTCCGTTAAATATTTCATGACCTGCCTCTGCTCTTTTAAGCAATAAATGGGTATGTATTCTACAAGTAATTTTGTATCGAATTTTATGACTGCGTATTTTATATTGTTGTCTAAATAGTGCCTTAATTGTTGTATTTTCAAACGTTTCGTGGTATTTTATGTGATTCAATTAGACTCTCTCTTCAAGAATTTGTTTTTCCAAGGTCTTTTTCTGTTTTGGAACTAATTAATTATCGTTTCAACCCTAGCTTTGCTGTACACAGTCCACAGATCCTAACTATGCATGTGCATTAACAAGTGGATAGTCCGGTGTAAACATAACTTCACACAGTTCGTCGTCCATTACTCTTGACCTTACTTCCTGTATCAGACATGGTCAACACGTCAGAGGAGTTCGGTATGCGTGGCATGAGAGTCCCTGTCAAGTAAAACAATGTGAAATTTACGGACACGATAATGGTCTACCTACTCCACCTTTCAAGCATCATCTATAGTACATGTCGACGAATTACTACCATTTATAGAGAAAGCTGTACATCATCGTCATCAAGAAATCCACTATTTTGCACTTTTAAAAATGTAGCTTAATGTCAATAAAAGCCAGAATTTATTGTGTAATCCTTTGAAATAATTATCTTTTGTATCATTTATGTCAGTTGCTTTTCCTTTGACTAACAATCTGAAAAAAACTCGCTTTTTGTTACCTTGCTTGTTTCTCTGTTTCATATATGGCCTTTTTTCACATTTGACATATTGGCATAACCTCCTCGTGGTATTAACATTTTCATAAATAATCATTGGGTATATCTAGGTGCATTTGTATCCATCTCTGTCCCTCTTCACATCTTCGTCCATGTCACCCTTGCAGTAGTGTTTTGTAGTAGTCTTATTTGATTCTTTTCTATTTCCATTGATTTTAGGTATCGTCCTTTTGACAAAATTCCTTTAGAAAGCTTTATAGTTTCTAATGTTTTTCTATCAGCCTTTAATTTTTATGAAAGCTTTTGCCATCAGAACCAGTACATGAGTTCTTTTCAATATTGTTAAAGGACTATTGTAATTTGCAGGAGACCATCTTTCCAAACACGGAGTCACCCTTGTAAGTTTAATTATAAATGTTCCGTGCTGATATTAATGTGATTTATAATTATAATATTAATATTAATCAAACACTGTAGCCTTATAGTTCATTATATTTTAGTTGCTGGTGTCTTCGTTAAAAACTTTCTTAAACTTTTAAGACCATAAAATCAAGGTATGGATGTACCTATATATGTTCACTCAGAATGCAGCAAACAAATCTGTACTTTTTTGCAGTGTTAACTAAAGAATTGCAGAAAATAACACGCATTTATGACACAGTTAAAATTTGATAATAAAGAAGAAGCAAATAATTTTTGTACAAAATAAATAGCTAGATGAATATCCTGTTATTCATACCCCAAACGTTCTAGGATGCTATGCATTCCTCGTGGTCTTCATGTGGTTTGTGACCCTGTTTGTTTTCGGTACGTTTTATGAACGAAAGAAGAAACGAGCTGCAAGTTTCGTGTAATGGACCACGAGGGTACAACAAAGCTTCCTTCCACAGCGAATGTTTCAAGATCATGCCTTTTAAGGTTTTTGGCACCGTCAAAGATATCTTGGTTCTCATAATATTGTGATGGATTTCGACGCCAGAAACAACTAATATACCCCAACTCAACTATTGTCCTAATTTCGCATCATCATGAATGTGATCAGCCATCCATTGTCTTTTCCATTTGTATATTTTTTTTCCCAAAGGATGGCTACAATCTAGCAATTTACTAATATATGGATCGCTAGTCGTATTACCAAGCGTTCAACATTGTAACCAAAAAAAATGGAGTATCAAGTGGCCTATATCATCAACTCAAAACGTACAGAGAGGTATATTTTTATCTTCAGTTATTGTCAATATTCTTATAATACACGGAAGAACACTATCAATAACAATAAAAGCGAGAATAAGAATACGAATAGTAATAATCGATGTACAGAAAAATAGGTAGATCGAAAGTATGAATACCAATTAGGTTCCCTGTACTACTCATATTGGAGAATCTTTACCTTCCACGACTCTAGTGGGGGGAAGCGCGATAAGCTAAGTGCAATGCAAATGATACGACTATATAGTGAACGAACATGTTTTATATATTGATGATACTATTGTTTCTACCTCATCATTGTCTATACTCTTTGATGTATGCGATTTAAAATATTTGTCAATATAGTATGACTAATAAACGAAAAAGAACCACTAACTTTTCCCCACTATAATCGTTCCCATTGCCTTCAGCGCAGTATATGCCCCTCATTTTAACAACAAACACCCAGACATATATTCTAGTAAATGCTCAGAATTACTTCATAATATGGACTCTAAAATATCACAAACTGAACAAAAGCAGTCAAACCAAACTATCCCTAAAATATATTCCTAATATGTTCCTTCTCTTTACATGGAAAATACAAACTTGGAATGGTTACTACCCACATGACAACTGACAAATATGTAAGCCATTTCCATCAACGAACCATTCTGTACCACACGAAAACAAGATGTATCACAAGCAGGCTATACTTATGACACGCAGAGATGTAAATCATTTACAATTACTAAACAAGTATACGACAACATAATGCTGTTTTAAATATTTGAAAGGAACGAATGCAGAGTGGATAAGCATATGCTTTTAGTTCAAATCAAGCATTGCGATGGGATAGATTCTATAATACGATGATATTTATTTCCGAATTTAGATTATACAGAAACGGTGTTTAGATTAAAAAGTCAATACGTTATCAAATAATATTCTGCAATACCAGAACGACTGAGCAAGAGAATTTGCAAAACTTATAACATATCAAACGATCTATTTTTATCACCATCTAAATCACAGATTGCAGATCTTTCATATCAAAGACAGGATTATCAACAATATAAGAAAACGAAAAACAAAAACTCTTTTGTATAAACTTTCATATTACACAGGACCTTCAGGGGTAGTTTAAAAGATGAAGAAATTATCAGAAATTGAACATGTTATATAAGACGATGAAAAAATAGAAAATTTTTGGACTTAATTGCCTTTTCTGGCTGTTACGAAATAGTATATTTAAGATGAACATATATATTTAAATTAACAGATTGTCGATACAAAAAACTCCGAATCCTGATGAAATCCAAAATGGAAGACGATGACGTCTATTGTAGCCTGCGAAGTGTTGCTGTGTCAACAATCCTTTGGTGAATCATAGACAATGTTATTCCAGTTTTGAATTCTGCACAAATTTCAATAAATGTATTCATCCAAGAATTTTGTTGGGGCACTTATGTATTTCCAAGGCAAAAAGTCACTTGAAATTCAAAAATTTTGAAGAAAATGAAAAAAAATTCAACTCAGTCTGGTCACATCATTAATAACAACGTGTAAATTGTTTCGAGCTCGATTGAATATACCTTTATCAAAGCAACATTTATACGATAACTAAGACGCAAAACAGATTCCCAGATGACGGTCAGTCTTCTAAAACAAATAGAAGTTTTGTAACAATAAATACGTTTCATGTCACGTACTCTAATAATGGCACTGACTTACTCTGAGATAGAATACAATTTGCTTAAAATGCTTTTTATCAAAACTCTCAATGACTCTGAAACAAGATCAGAAACTAGATGCAATATTTCTATTATTAGCTGCTTATCAATGAAATAAAAAGCAGCCAGGTCAAACAAAATTGAACTGAAATTCTGGACAATGTCAAATCCTGTAAATAAAGTTACTTTACGATATCATGTAATGGAATTTAAAAATATTAACAAACGATTAAATTAAATATACATAACAATGGTTAAATAAAACTGTCAAAGTATTAATGGTTGAATATAAACATATGTATGGTTAGATAAAACTGTCAATGCTTACATGGTTGAATACAAACATATATATGGTTTAATAAAACTCAAAGCATACATGGTTAAAAACAAACGTATGTATGATTAAATAAAATGGTCTAAATTGTGTACGTTAAAACAAACTATAAAGCAGAGTTAAAATAATCCGTTGCAAAATTGACTGAAAACAAGTATTTTGCATTGCAAATACTTCTGATCCCAATATTGCGCAGACTACATAGACGATTACAAATTTGTAGTTATCTGGTTTGTACCAATATCAAAAGATGAATAATAAAATCCATGTCAAATAAACAAGTAAATATAAGTGTAATGATATTATGCTGTTACATAATGGCTGAGGCACTCACTGAATTCCTCCTTAACTAGCGGAAAGGAACTATTTACAACGCATCTTGTTGAAATTGACAATCAATCCGATTAAATTCACAAGGTGCTGATCAACAATAAACATTTTGAGTACCTACGTTTTCTCTGACCTAAAGTAAGTTTAATTGTTTACTATGGTTTATATTTTAAGAAAATGAGAGACAATCTAGATTTTACTAGATAGCATCTATTGTTTTGAACAGATGAAAATAGGTATGGCACCCTAAGACAATAGCGTAAATGGCGCACACACACACCCACACACCACCCAGCTAGGATTGGAGGAGTGCTGTGAGATGGCCGCTAACAATTATCCTGCTTTTAATACCAACTTGTGGCTTTTCCTGCATCCAGATTTTGTCATTCACAGCTGTTTTTGATCCAAAACCCTCTGATGTCCGAGGCAACTGCCCGGTCGCCATACCCAAACCCCGTTAATACGCTACTGTTGGGATAATTATTTGTTTTCAATTATATTTCTATTGCAAAAAAATGACCGTTGATGAAACAGAGAATCCCAAAAGTGAAATGGCCGTTGAACAAAAAACATTACATCCACATAACTGTTACATGAATCATAGAATGAAAGGGCGAGTACGTTATGTGGACCGAGTAAGTTATGAGCCGAATACGTTATAGGCCAAATTACAAAGGTTGAATACGTTATGAATTAAGAACATTAATTGGCCAACTCTGCAATGGGCGAATAGTTTAAAAACCAAACAAAGCGATAAAAGTAAAAAAGGGAACGAATGCCATAATTTGTGTTTGCCTACCAATATCTTATAAAGAAATAAGATTTTTAAACATGATGTTACTACCAACCTATATTGCACAATCACAAACCTTATTTGCAACCAATAACGGCAAAAATCTTTAAAATCTTGCAAAATTTGTTATTCTAATAATGAATACAATATCATAAAAAGCGTGCTATTGTCGGAATTTAAAATTATATACTATATTGTTTGAACTGCTTTGTCGTTAAACAGTAAAGAGTTTGCAGCGGAAACTGCCACCCTAGTATACTGGAAGACTAGTGTGAAAAGGCCATTGTATTCAGGAGTACCAGTGTGAGGATTCTGGAAGGCTAATGTGAGGATTCTGGAGTGCCAGTGTGAGTAATCTGAAAGGCTAATGTGAGGATTCTGGAGGGCCAGTGTGAGTATTCTGAAAGGCTAATGTGAGGATTCTCGAGGGCCAGTGTGAGGATTCTGGAGGGTCAGTGGAAGGAATCTGTTTAGCCAGTGTGAGGATTCTGGAAGGAATGTTGACGGCCTTGAGAATCAGTCCAGAATAAACCACATAGTCATCTTTGGAATCAAGAGAGGAAGGGGGATGGAGTTAATGGGAACAGAAGGTTCGCGAAGTGATTAAGAATGATTTTACGTTTGATGAATTAATTAAGATAGAATGCGCAATTAGGGTTAAAGGTGACGATATTATAGTGAAATTAGAGCCTTTGAAGATTAGGCCCTATATAAAGTCCTCAATATTATTATTATTATTATTATTATTATTATTATTATTATTATTATTATTATTATTATTATTATTATTATGATGATGATGATGATGATGATGATGATGATGATGATGATGATGAGAAAACTCTGTCTTGTTGTTTAGATGTTTTCTATCATAACCTTCTTCTCATTTTCGACTATGAGAAGGAATTTATCGCTACTTTAAGAGAAGCCTTGATTCTTGATCAGAGAGGAAGAGAGAGAGAGAAGAAGTTCGACTCTCTTCAAGATAAGGTGTCACACAAATAGTGTCAATACAACTACATCTTTTTGGTGGGGAAGTTTGACTACGAGAAGGTACCAAGAATCTGTAAGAAATAGACACGACACTCTCTGATCTTGAAGTCGCACTTTATATATATATATATATATATATATATATATATATATATATATATATATATATATATATATATATATATAACTACATTCTAAAGATACAACATATAAATGTATTTATGTTGAAACTACATATAATACATATTACAATAATAGTCCTTCCATAATCTACTACTTAATTTGTTTATTCATTTTTCTGCATTTTTAAATACAAGTGATTTAAATATTCAAAGAGCCTAAACTGTTATAAATGTCATAATCATTTCCAAGAAATATATTTTATTCTATTTAATGTAAGATAACGGCCTGGAAAAGATCTGTGAGTGTTATACTTATTATTTAAAGAATATATATTTATTCGCAATCAAATTATAACATGAAGCTTGTAAATATTTCAAACAAATGCTAATGGACATCGAAACTGTAAAATATTTCATTACATTATGATTGTGGAAGCTGGGAACTCTCAATAATAATGCATTATAAATACAATAGACATCAAATCAGTAAAATATTTCATAGTAGAAAAAGAAAACTCACTATTACATTATATTGATAAAATAAAAATAATTCAGAAGGATATTACAACTTACTATAAAATCTTTAACTTTTAAGAGTGAGTATAAAGCATAATTTTCTTACCTGTAAGAAATAGACACGACACTCTCTGAGCTTGAGTCTCACTGAGAATAACCAGCCAACAGTCTTTTTTATATCTTGGAAGCTAGTGATCATCAGCGTACCACGTTTACATTCAAGGTCAGAGAGGTCCGTCTCATGAACTATGCCTATGATCTAAAAGGTCACGCGTGTTCTTGCGTGATAGTCATGGACAGCTTTAACCTTTTATCAAGTTTAGAGGAAACGGAAGAAATGGAGAGAGAAAGTGTGTGCATCCTCAGTAATTTTCCTAAGTGAACGACCTTGCAGATAATACATTGTCTACAACCATTTTAGTTGTAAATGGTCATTCACGTTCTGAACTTTTAACCCAACTAATTTTCTAGACTGATTATCAATTACTTTGTTCCCAGTATCACAACGCAATTAATAAGGGTTTATTGATTGAATTGTGAGACAGTAACGTTGTTCGCTGCTTCTATCCGATGCTGAACTATTGAACCGGCTTATCAATTTGATTAAAGCAGGCTTTTTCCATTACTAAATCAAATTGCCAGAGTTTAATCTGGATTCATTTCAACGTTCTATTATGTTCAGGATATGAATTGTTGATTGGGCCATGCTTCTTTTACAATCCAAATCAATATCATAGCACTCTTTTCAAATTTGCAGGTTTTGTCTTTCAGTAAGTAGAAATTTCAATATATTCTACACAAGTTACTGTTATCGTTTCTTTCTTTTAAAATTGATACCTTGATAATACCTCCTGGTTATTTTAACCGCGTCCTCGAGGCTAGTAAAAAAAAATGATAAGTATACAAGGAAGAAGAAAGAAAAATATTAAAAATAAAAAATTACAATGCTTAGGTAGGTTAAAAAATTACAATGCATTGGTAAGTTGATAAATTGCAAAAAGGCAATGAGAACAATGTTCATTGCAGTACATATTGTGAAATTCAAAACAAGAATACAATAAAATGTATAATAATTAATAAACGGTAAGATACATTGACAAATACACCAGAATAGACATGATAAAAGATACATGTAAAATTGTACCATAAAATGTGTAATAAGGAGCCAATATAAAATGAAAAAGAGATTACAATGACACAAGGAAGTAAAAATATTAAAAAGACCAAAATACAATGCACTGACAAAAGTTAAGAAATAGGAAAAGACAACAATTTACCGTGTAGCACCTCGATGAGGAATGAAGAAAAACAATATATTAAGAAAACATTAAAATATGCAATGTGACAGGATAATACTTAATGTGACATCAGTATGGTAAAGAAGGAGTTTATTCAAGGCAATCCTACGAAAACACATTTGACACATTCAATGAAGTTCAAGTACAATAGTGAGAATCTGCAATGAAAAAAAATGTTTCTTTTATATTATTATTATTATTATTATTATTATTATTATTATTATTATTATTATTATTATTATTATTATTATTATTATTTATGTTGTTTTTTAAAATTCTACATGACTTACTTTACAACTAGTTACGTTAGACGATTTTATATCAGCATGCAGTTCTTGGGTTTATATATATATATATATATATATATATATATATATATATATATATATATA
The DNA here is from genome assembly GCA_016746295.1 of Potamilus streckersoni. Taxonomy (NCBI): domain Eukaryota; kingdom Metazoa; phylum Mollusca; class Bivalvia; order Unionida; family Unionidae; genus Potamilus; species Potamilus streckersoni. The sequence continues at coordinate 1,870,991 of JAEAOA010000326.1, read as the reverse complement.
TATATATATATATATATATATATATATATATTATACGTTAGTTTACTCTTTTTGTTATTATTTTATTATTATTTATATTTCATTTTAAATATCGTCAGCAGAACATAATTAAAATTGCTGTGTAAGCGCTAGGTTAATCGGTGAAGTCAGTAACTTTTGTTAATTTATCTGAACAATTATATTTCCGTCATATGTCATTGACCTAGGATCATGCGCGCAATAGAACGGCATGTTCATAATATTGAAGTGATACGCCTTTTTAATAGGATGTGAATTATGACTTCCCAATATATTATTTCATACATGAGACAACTAATATTTTAATTAAGTTGTCTATCTAAAATGTGATACATAATGCGGTATAATCTCTTGTAAACTAAGTAACTGTATAATGTTTATTCGTGATGCTTTCATTAAACTATAATTAATTGATACGTCTTGAATGTCATCTGGACAACTGGGGTACGTAGCGCAATATATAGGTCACGATGTTTACGAGTTGCTATAAAATACATAAACAATAATGCGGATTCCTTGGCGTTCTGGAATAACATATGTAATCGATAGGTACGATCGTTCAATTTGATTGATAAATTCCATTATAAAATGCTGTGAAATCAGTATAGCAGGTGAACTCGCCTGCTGAAAATTTCGCTGTAGGACTAATTCGCTGAGTCTCAACCGTTTGAGCTGCAATCCTTTCTTCTATTTTCTAATATTCTTCACGAATATTTCGACAATGGCAAGCATCGCTTGCTCTAATAGTATAAGCGTTTTGAGTTTGGACCAATCGCCGTTAACATGTTCTAATTCTATTATCAACTTGTCAGGTATAGGAGGAGAAATCATCTCCATATCGAGCACTAAAAACGAAAATTTAAATTTCATTATTCTGTTGCTTTAGCATATTTGTATAACTTGCTAAATGTTGTGATGTTTTCATTGTCAGCATTCCAAATAGATATTTACCTATTTTATCAATGAAGGGCAAAACTTCTCTCATGATAAATTTGAAGAATGCAAAACACCTTTCTGAATTAACTAATTCATTAATGAGATTGTTATATTAAACTGCATATTCATTGTAATTCGTATTGACTTTAAGTGTGAAAGAATATCATTTATGTAGCTACATTTGACATCTCTGTGTCAATATTCGATAAATTCGACTGAATAATTCCTTAAAAGCCTGATTTGAAAGTGCGAATCCACTTATCGGCTGAATCATAAAATAGTGGGAGTGGCTAGAGATAACCTTTAGCGTAAATTGTTTTTGTTCTGTTACTGCGGATACTGAATTCAGAGTTTTAAAAAAAATACAATCCTACAACCAAATCCATATTCTATCCATACCTTAAATGAAAAGAAAGAGGTTGAGAGGTTTGGCGCCAGAAAGAAGAAAACGAGATAGAAGGTATGAAGAAAGAATGGAATGGAGGATAGGACTATAATTATTTCTCCCAATGTACGACGAAATATCCTTAGAATTTCGTATTGAATTCAATTACGAAATATTCGACCTAGTCGTTTACGACGTGTATTCGATTGTGTGAGTGTTCTGTGAAATGCTTCTTTTAATGCTGGAGAAACGTTTTCTGTTGGTTGCCATGATGGCGTGGATCCATCGGTCCACTTTACCAAGTAATGTTTCGTCCCAGAAATCCATTTGGATTTCAATAGTTTGTCAACTGAGTACCATTCAGTACTATTGTCAGTCGGTGCGTGACCATTGCTCGATTGATCGTGTGGTGTCTGAGCTGTTTGTGTGACAGTGTCGGCTGTATCTGGCGTCGGGGGTCGATAATCCCTAAGATCTTTATAATGCTTAAGTCTGTTGGCGTGTACAAGTGATTTTATCTCCTTATTATCGGAACATCGGCGTAATCTGTAGGTGTTATTCGGATCTAATTCAGTGATGTCATATGGACCTTCCCATCGGGGGTAAAGTTTTTTTGACAACCCTACGGGTATGTGTGCAATTTGTATATGGACATAATCTCCAACGCGAAAGGATGGCTCTTTAGTTTTCTGATCGAGCCTGTGTTTGGTTGCAAGTTGCGCTTCGCGTGTATTTGCTTTAGCTAATTCCTGAACTACTTTCAATCTCTGAACTAACTGATCTACATATTGTTTTGTTTGTTGCTGTGCAGTCTCTCTAGGTGTAAGAGATACATCTAAAGGTAAGGTCATTTCTTTCCCAAAGAAAATTGTAATAAGGTGAATAACCAGTTGAGTTAGTTGCTGGGCTCATTCGGAATGCCATCATTACATTGGACAAAAGTGAGGGCCTATCATCTTGATGCTTATTGCGGTAGGTGTGAAGCGATTGACTGATTGTACTATTCAAGCGTTCGCAGGCAGCGTTAGTTTGAGGGTGGTATGAACTAGTATGGTGACGTGTTACTTGAAATAATTTACAGTGTGCAAGAACAATCTGGGACATAAAGTTTCGTCCTCGGTCACTAACAAGTGTTCTAGGTGCACCATAACGTGTGAATATTTCATTGTACAAAACATTGGCAATTTCCGTTGCCGTTTGAGAACGTAAGGGAAAGGCTTCAGATCAATGTTGCAAACTATCTGTCACCAATACAATATACTGATAACCTTCCTTGCTTTGTGGCATGCACAAAATGTCCATGTGCCATCGAGAAAATATATCTTCTGGAGGCAATGGGTGCAATGGAGCCTTTCGAGCATTTGTATCTCGTTTAATCAGTTGACACTGAGAACATGACGTAATGTAGTCATACACATTTTGATACATTTTAGGCCAAAAGTACTTTTGTTTGATAGCTTGATATGTTCTTTGGACACCTAAATGACAACCTCCTGCTTTTGAATCATGATAAGACAGAAAAACATCCTGTCTCAAATTTGTTGGTAATGCAGCTTGTTTTATAAACTGATCTGATGAAGTTCTGTGTTTCGCACGTGGCTGAAAGAAATGATGTAAAACACCATTAAAAAGTTCATATTGACTTGCTTCATATGGTATAGCCTTTGTGCGACGAGGATTATCTGGTAATATGCCTTGCTCTAAGTAAACATACATATCCTTGAAATCAGGGCACTCGCGCTGATATTGTGCGATATCTGGCAAGTCAGACAAAGAATCACTGTGTGTTATCATTAGTGTGTACTGCGGATATGATTGGGGTGTCTTTCTTATTGTAATAAAATGTAACTTTAGTTAATTCGTTCTGAATGGAAGAAACGACTGGTTGTGATTGAGTATGTGATGTGTCTGTGATGTTTGGGGATTCCTTCTCTTCAGAGGGAGTGTTATGTGTTTGTACGTAAGCACGGCGTGAAAGTGCGTCAGCATTTGTGTTTTTATGTCCTGGCGTGTATATGATATCTAAATCGTATTCTTGTAAGCGAAGTGACCAACGAATTAGTCTATTTGAAGTGTGTTTAACTGTCTTAAGCCACACGAGCGCTTTATGATCTGTAATGACAGTAAATTTCTGGTGTGAGAAGTAAACATGATATGTTCTGATGCCTTCTAAAACAGCTAAACATTCTTGTTCAGTAACTGACCATCGTTGCTCAGCGTATGTCAAAGCTCTAACCTCCATAAGCAATAACATGTTCTTTATCATCTGTCACTATCTGAGACAAAATACACCCTAGAACGGTGCCGCTAGCATCACATGTGAGTCTAAATGGTTTGTTAAAATCAGGAAAAGCCAAAACAGGCGCTGAGGTCAGAGCTGTTTTAAGTGCATCAAATGCTAATTGACACTTATCTGTCCAAAGAAATGAACTGTCTTTTGTCAATAACCTATTCAAAGGCGCAGCTCTGGTGGAATAATCGTGAACAAACTTCCTGTAATAATTGCACAAGCCTAGAAAACTCCTAACATCTTTCTGTTTTAGGAATAGGAAATTTGGTAACTGCTTCAATTTTAGATTCGTCTACCATGATACCTTTTGTAGAGAATTTATGACCAAGATAAACAACTTCAGATGCTACAAAAACACATTTGGAAGGTTTGAGTGTCAAGTTTGCTTGACGTAAACGATCAAAAACAAGCTCAAGATGTTGGAGGTGTTCTTGAAATGAATTGGAGAAAATGATGATGTCATCGATATATGCGAGACATACTGACCAAGGTATACCTCTAAGAACATGACCTAGAAGAACACAGTAGGTGGCAGGTGCATTTCTGAGTCCATACGGCATTACGCTCCATTGGTAAAGACCGCGTGAGGTTATGAAAGAGCTCTTATGTTTAGTTGATTCATCCATTCCAATCTCCCAAAATGCTGAATTTAAATCTAAAGTGCTAAAACAACATGGCTGAGATTATCCTACGGCATCTATGACATCTTCTAATCGTGGAAGAGGGAATGTCATTGGGTGTGTCACCTGATTAGGTTTCCTATAGCCAATAGCAAAACAATATTCACCATTTTTCTTTTTGCACTGGCGGAGGTCACTGGGAAGGCTGTAATTGCTGGCTTGGTACTTGTATTTGGGAATCGTAAAACTGAATCGACATGATTTAGTGCATCATTAAAATTGTAAAATTGAGCGTGTATTACTGACATTACCTATGATGTAAGATAGGCAAATACGGTACGATCTGTTATGTGTGATAGTAGCGAAACTTAATGTAGTTTGAGGTGTCAAGACTAGCAGGTTTGATGTTTGATATAAATGTTTAGAGCATGAAAGCATACTTTTCTTACCTGTAAGAAATAGACACGAATTTCTCTGAGTTTGAGTCGCACCGAGAATAACCATCCCACAGCCTTTTGTATATCTTGGAAGCTGGTGATCATCAGTATACCACGTTATCATTCAAGGTCAGAGAGGTCTGTCTAATGAACTATGCCTATGTTCTAAAAAGTCACGCGTGTTCTTGCGTGATAGTCATGGACAGCTTTAACCTTTTATCAAGTTTAGAGGGGAATAAAGAAAAGGAGAGAGAGAGAGAGAGCATGCTCAGTAATTTTCCTAAGTGAACTACCTTTCAGATCATACATTGCCTATAACCTTTTTAGTTGTAAGTGGTCATTCACGTTCTGAACTTTTAACCCAGCTAATTTTCTAGACTGATTATCAATTACTTTGTTCCCAGTATCACAACGCAATTAATAAGGGTTTATTGATTGAATGTGAGACAGTAACGTTGTTCGCTGCTTCTATCCAATGCTGAACTATTGAACCGGCTTATCAATTTGATTAAAGCAGGCTTTTTCCATTACTAAATCAAATTGCCAGAGTTTAATCTGAATTCATTTCAACGTTCTATTATGTTCAGGATATGAATTGTTGATTGGGCCATGCTTCTTTTACAATCCAAATCAATATCATAGCACTCTTTTCAAATTCGCAGGTTTTGTCTTTCAATAACTAGAAATTTCAATATATTCTACACAAGTTACTGTTATCGTTTCTTTCTTTTAAAATTGATATCTTGATATTATTATTATTATTATTATTATTATTATTATTATTATTATTATTATTATTATTATTATTATTATTATTATTATTATTATGAAGCACAGACACATCTGTTCGATATGCCAAGGTGTAGATATGTTTATCGGAAACTTCACAAGCGAAAATGAAAGACCATGAGCGCTCAGTAATTTTAATAAATAATTTAAATATATGTTTCATATCAACTTAAATCTTAACAAAACATTAACAACATGGAAAAAGTTTGAACATATAATTCCTCTCAAATTATATATGAACACAACTAAATTGGATTCCACAAAGACTTATATTAAAATAGAACAACACAATTGAATAAAAGCCTATGACACAATAAAATAACCAGGATGATAGTCCGGAGTTCAATGCCAGAACATGCTACGTTTCTAAAACAATAAACAAAAACAAACTTGATCTTGAACTCAAATATCAGTACACAACGTATGCATGGCATAAAAACAATACACAACGAATAACACACCAAAACTCGATCCTCAATCATGGACAAAATTTTATCATATAAAATAAATTAAATATGACACCTCCCCTAATAAATAAACGAAAGTTTTATGCAATAAGTATCCTTTTACACATTAGTCACAAATACATATGATAATATGATAATAAAATTAAATAGAATTTATTCGTATGAATGATACAAAATATGCACAAAGCAATATCGTACTTTACACGTAAAAGTGCATCTACAATCTGGTTATCTTTTCCCTTGATGTGTCTAATGCCATTTTTCATATTCATAAGGAAAGTAATTGTGAGCACTGAATATAATAATCGGAGAATATAAACTTCAAAATGTTCCAAAGCCAGTATCAAGCCAAATATACCTTCTCGATCATGGAGTAATTACTCTGGTGCTTATTTAATTGTTTAGAGGAATAACACATTGGATGGTCCGCATCAAATTTGTCTTCAGGGGCGACCGCAGGAATTTCTTTTATTGGGGGATGGGCAAACAATTATTTATTAGCTATTCTGTTCTTAAAATGTAGACAAAAAGATGTTTCGATGTGTCAGATAAAGGAAACTTGCATTTCTTACTCAGCAAATTGGTCAAGCGTTGAGAAATTATTAAAAATGTTGAGAACAATTTAGGATATTATCCAGCCACACCCAAAATATCACTTCTCATTTGCTTTATACTGATATTCACTGGGAATTCAGAAAAAGCCTTGACCTTAATTTCTGCAGGTTTAACTAGACTCTGTTCCACATGTTCTAAAATGCAACATAAGCACGGCAAAGTACGTTTACCCAAATTGTCAAATTTGCATCACTCAGTCATTCGAAGAATTTCCGAATGGTTTCTAAGTGATCTTTCCAGGAATCGCTGTATATGATGGTGTCATCACAATTATCTATGATATACATCATGTTCATTAAACGCTAGAATGTTGACAGAATTTTTCATATCGAACGGCATAATTTACATTGAAAAACACCATCCAGCATTTTTGTTTGGGGGGGAAGGGGCAAACAATTAGTTTTCAGCTATGGCTCAAATTTCTTTTACTCTTTCCGTGAGTGGAATTTGCCAGTGTCTTTTTAAAAGATTTAACTTGGTGACACAAGTAATTTTTATTTTGTAAACAAATAATACATAGTTCTTATTTATATACGAGTGATGGTTAAATACTAGGATTATCAGTGGAGATAAATATTTGAGTCGTTGTCAAGGATTATGCTATTCCCCCACGCAGAATCTATTGTACCTGCTTGTTTCCATGTTCTTTATTATAATTTTTGGTAGTAATATACTTTGTCCTGTTTACTTATAAAATGTTCAATAACGGAAAATTTCCATTAAGTGATAGTATTACCAGAAAATGCTAATTACCACCAAGATCAAGTATAGGGGTATATAATCTTGTTTACTTGGGTAATTACTCGTTCTAGCAATTAACATCCAAAGATGAATCAATCTTATTGTTATGTTCGGTATTTCATTTGGGTGGAATTATTTATTCAAATTATTATCGACTATAAATACAACGTGCTCATCAATAATATTCTTTGAATTAGAAGATTAATTTAGAATTATAGTGATTTCAAACAAGAACATATTTGGATTATATTATTATAATATATCAAAAGACTGTTAGCACATTGCCATATTACAGGACTGTCACTTTAGTATATTCGGGATTACAGGCACATTAACACTTTCAATATTAGAATTCCCCTATTATAATTGTTTTAGGACTATTTGAATTTAATTCCCATTACTGTAAGTTGATTTTTGAGTTTCACTTTGTATTCTAGGGAAATAAATCATTGGTTGAAATTTACAAAAATTGTTGGTTTTCGCTCTTATTTGTTGTTCAGGTAAGGATCATGGTAACAAGTGCTACACATACGGAAAATATTATCTGGTTTTAAAATAAAAATACATGGTGATCTCAAGTTACTTTTCATGGTTCAATTAAACCATTATTCCGCAAATATTGAATTTCTTTTCTTTTTTAAAAAAACAGTCCCGCTTGAAAGAATTCATATAATAAGGATGCTGTTTTCACGTGTAGAATCTACATTTTAACGTCATGGTAGATGTTATTTGTTCATGCTGAAACATCTGAAAACAAGTGCGCACATTGAAATAATAGATGTTTTAATTCATTCATTTTTTGCGGTTATAGATTTGAAAGATTCTTCAGATTATCCAACATTTCTGAATTATGAAGATTAGTTAAATCAAAGTCACTACTGTCAGATTGCATTCATCGTTTACATCCTCACTATGTGGAACAAGTACACCTAAATTGATGAAATGATTAGCACGGCTAACTCACTCTGTGGGACAAGTACACCTAAAATGATGAAATAATTATCATGGCTAACTCACTACGTGGGACAAGTGCACCTAGATTGATGAAATAATTACCACGGCTAACTCACTATGTGGGACAAGTACACCTAAAATGATGAAATAATTAGCACGGCTAACTCTACGGAGATACTCTTTCAGCAAATTCATATGACAAAGTTGTTTCTGTTTTCGCCCTTCCCCTGAAGTGTTAA